>CM049929.1:3026100-3451100 GCA_027405835.1 Asclepias syriaca | reverse complement strand
GCCCCATTCATTCGTTTTGGCACCTCCACCATCACCTCTTCAAATTAATAAAAATTAATCATGATCACATTTTTGCACGCTTCATATATAGTATGATTTATTTTTATTTTTATTGGTTCTTGTTGTTGATAAAAAAGGTTATAAGGTAAAAACTTCAGTGTACTACCAAGAAAAAGAAGAAAAAGAAAAACAAGAAGAAGAAGACAATTTAGTTGACTTTCTTGAAATTAACTTGAGGACTAAAATGTAAAAACACATAGCAAAACTACAAGCTCTTTTACATACAAACAAAGACAGAAAAAAAAAAAAAGACAGTAAAGGTGATAATAGATAATAACCATAATTGATCGCCATGCAGAATTGTGATAAAATTAAGGCACGGAGTACTGTGTTTTATAGGGCTGAATCTTGACTGCATAGAGTAGTAGTAGTAGTAGTAGCAGCAGCTTCCTCTTCAATAATTCTAAGTATGTGATGAACTGCAGCTGCAATGTCATCCGCAGAATTCAGTAGACAACCTTCTTCAACCTGCAATTACCATAATTTTTATCAAAAAAAAAAAAAAAGGGTTTTCAAGATTAATTTTCCACAATTATATATACATACATACATACATATATATATAATATATATTATATATATATATATATATGTATGGGGGTGTTTTCAGAAGTGCAAAAGGAATAGGGAAGAAAAGACTCCATGATTACCACCTCAAAAAAGCTGGCTAGCTCTTCCATTAGAAATAAGAAATACCCAAAATACCCACACACAAATTGAAAGAAAAAAGAAAATTGAAAATAGAAAATCTAAAGACAGCAATGGTCCAGGATGTGGCTGATCAGTACGTTGTGTAGCATGTGTGTAAAGTTGTTTCTTGCATTCTCTAGTCATTTTCTGTAAGAATATATATATATATAGATCACACTCTCTCTCACACACATACACACAGACACACACAGAGAGAAATACACATAAAAGAAGAAAGAAGAAAGAAAGAAGCGTTAGGTACCTTGGCGCTTATAGAGTAGAGAACGAGGGGGTCTAAAGTGGTAAGATTGAGATGAAGTATGGAGAGGTAGAGTGTGTGGAAAGCAGTAACCAATTTAGAGAGTTGTCTGAGTCTTCTTTGAGAAAGGATTCTAACGTTTGCATGTGTTTCTATCAACGTTACTTCGATATCTGCAACTGCAGCCTTGCTCTTCGATGTCATGTACTTATTATTACTATTTGCCAATTGGGATTGGGATTGGGATTGAGAGGAGCACGTGTATTGTGGATATGAGAAAAATTGTGCAAATGGAGGAGAAGGTGAAGCAGGGCTACTACTACTATTTGTTGTTTCCTCGCTCATAATCATCCCTCTTAATTTGTTTTGTTCAAGTAATATGAACTTTTGAGCTTCAAGTGACTGTAAATGGTGTTCTAGCTCCTTCACAAATTCTATTGCTCCTCCAACAATTGATGCCTGGTCACCCTGCACCATTTCCCCCATCCCACCCACAAAAAAAATATATACATATATTAATCCCAAATTAATTAAGGAAAATGTATGTATGTATATATTTGGCAGACAAAAAAAAAAAAAAACCCTCTTAAGGAGATGAACCATATGTATATGCAGCAGGCAGGTTCTAGTTGAAGAAAAAGAACAAACAAGAATGGACAAAATGAATATCAAAATGAGAAGTTAATTTAAAAAGAGTGACATGCACAGTGATGAAATTATCAAGAATTTGGCATTATTAATCATCCAAACAGGTTTGTATAGATATTAGCATGAACTATATATATATATATATACTTTTTGGCTTGGCTTACTTCAAGAAATCAAGGGAAGAGAGCTTTGTACATACATGTCTTATTATATATACGTACATATATGTATGTATGTATATGAGAAATGCAGAATTTTGACCCACAGACACACATATATGACTCGTAAAAACAAGATGAAAGACTGAATTGTTGTGGGTTTCAGACATCAATCAAAGTTTTTTTGTGGACCAAGGACATGTCATCAATTCTCAAAACACACACACACAAAAAAAAAAGGCAAAATATATATATATATATGTTTATGAAAATGCATGACTATCAAGAACAAGAACAACAAGAAGGGGAAAAAATATAGATATATATAATTACCCTTTGAACATAAGATTCAGGCATGAGAGAGCGCAAGACAGCAAGATGCTCATTCATTTGTTTTCTTCGATTTCTCTCCACAGCAATGTGAGTCATTCTTTGAGTTTCAGCTTCTTCTTTGTTCTTACAAACTCTTTGTCTTCTTCTCCTTTTCTTCCTTCCCGTTCCCATCTGCTGCTGCTGCTGACGAAGTTTATGATGAATTGTAGCTGGATTTTCATCAACATCTTTCTCTCCGTGGCCTTGTGTCATGGAAGATGTAGAAGAAGGAGCTGTAATCTGCTGCTGCTGGTGTTGCTGAGTTTTCAAAGAATTGATGTCAAAGAAAAAGTTAGAAGTAGTAGTGTTGTCATTACAACAAGTACTGTATTGGGCAGCGGAAATTGTGTCATAGATTATGAAATTCAAGAACTCATTCGAAGAAAGTGCTTCTAAAGCCATTTCCCTTTTGCTGCTGCTGCTGCTGCTCTTCCCTTCTTCCACCACTCTTTCTGCTTTTGTATGCATAGAAGAGACTCTTCATACGAGTATCCCGATATTTACTATTCACACCCCCCCTATCTCTCTCTCTCTCTCTCTCTCCTCTTTTCTACACTAAAAAGAAAAAGAAAAAAAAAAAGACTTCAATCATTTTATTTATATCCCCTCAACTTTTAAAGAAAATGAAAAAAAGATACAATCTTTGAAAACCCCATTTCTTAATAAACAGAGAAAGAGAAAGAGAAAGAGAAAGAAAGAGGGAAGAGAGAGAAAGAGAGAGAGAGAGAGAGAGAGAGAGAGAGAGGGCGGCTTGTTGTTCTTGTTCTCGTTCTTCTGCTTGCTTTCTTGCTTCTCTTTTCTTTTTCCCTTTTCACTCACTTTTGGAAACAGAAAAAGCAACAAGACCTAAACAGTGCCGTCTCTCACGTGCATAATCATATCCTCTTTTCCCTTCATTCTTAACTCTCTTTCTAAGTAGGGTACACACTTTTTAACCCCTACAGATTTCTCTTACTATTTTTGGTTTTATTCTCTAATTCCCTTCAACTTTAAATCACACCATTTTACCTCCCTTTTATTTTACTCTATTCCTTTTTTTACTCCCTTTTCTTTTTCTTTCATTTTTTCAACCTCCCCATCAAATCATTCAAGAATCAGTTTTCTTGTCATTCTTTTTCTTTAATTATTGATTTTTTCTTCTTTTTTCCAATCTAATCTAATCTATAACCCACAAATTAAAATGATGTGTGTGAAAAAGAAGGGTAATAAATGCACATTTAAAATAACTACTGTGGAATATTTTAGAAACATTCACAAATTGGCTAATGATTGCCAAATCAATATTGTGAGGATTCAATGCCATTAATGACATGAAGACCAAAATAGACTTTTCACTCCAAATCAAAATCAAAATCAAAATCAAAGGACCATTTTTTATTTCCTAATTTAGCTAACAAATGAAAATGGAGGAGTAAATCGACATTATCAAGAAATTAAAGGTGGTATTATATAAAAAGGTTGAATTATCAATGGGCCAAAATGAAATACTAGAGAAATCTAGGGGCTTACTAGCATTTTCCCCATCTCTTTCTCTCTTACCAACCCCCATTACCCCCACCACTAGAAGATGCCCATACCAATACCTAGCTACACATTTTTCATACGATGTTACACACATCAACTTCCTACTCCAATCTCAATTTTTACTTCATTATCTATATATATATATATATATATATTACTTTCAATTTCAATTTGATCCTAATATTATAAATAAATATGATGTTTTTATTTTATAGAGAGAGAGATGAAATTTTTGTTAGAATGTCTAAAAACAAAAAATTTTCCAGACATATAAGATTTACTGTGATTAATTAAACTTTTTAAATTTGAAAAAAATGGAAAATAGATCAAATATTTCATTTGATTCATGAGTTATTATTATTACCTTAACTGAATTGGGAAAAATGTTAAAAAAAAAATCAAATACATAGTAAATGAGGTAATAGTGGCAGAACAAACAACACTGGCACTGTTTTTGGTAGTACAGACTCACAGAAAACCGATCCAAGTGTTTTTCCTTTTCTTTTCTTTTCTTTTTTTTTTTCTGTGAAAAAAATTTTAAAAAAAATTCTAGATGCTGGCAAACAGACTGCCAAGGTGTCTGCAAGTGAGGGCTGAGCTCGGATGGTGGTAAGGTGGGGGTAGGGGGACCCCAAAATCTATATAGAAATATGCATGAAAACAAGAGAACAAGCTGTTTAAAAGCAACCCATCAAGTGGAAAAGGGGAGAGAAAAGGAGAAGAAAAGAAATAAAAAGGAAGAATTTTGGGAGTTGGGATTTGCAAGAAACGACTGGCTGATGACCGCTCTTAGCCAGCCAGATTCTGGTGAATGTTATATATATATGTATGTATTATAAGGTGTGTGTGTGAAAAATTTGGTGTGTGTCTGAAAGTGTTTGGAAGGTTACTGATAGTCAACAATGAATTGATTAGGCAAAGTTTTGGACTTTTTATCATTTAGATCATCACTTCTCTCTCTCTCTCTCTAATCTGCTTTCATGCACAGAAGGATGAATGAATGGATGGGATGGGATGGTGATTGTAAATTCTATGGTGTGGAGAGGTTAAAATAAATAATAAGGATAACACATGCAATGTCTATCACTCCATCTAATATCTATCTATCTATCTATCTATCCTTCTCTCTTTCTTTCTCTTTGGAAAGGGTTTTTTTCTTTCCTGCAATTCTGTGAAACGTGTGACATTCACAGCAAAGTTCTTCCTTCTTAAGCATGTGAAAATGCCATCTGGAAGTATTCTTGTTTTTTTCTTTCAATATTAACCTAATTCTTTGTCATCTCATACAATACCAATAGGATAAAGGCTGAGTTTTAAGTATTCATTTCTTATAAAAAATAAAAAATAATAATAATATAATTATTTTCAACATTTAAATTTATAATGTAAATATTATCAGTAATTTATTCTCATTTCCTAATCGAGTAATAGATGTATCTGAATTACTGTACACTGTTTTTCCAATCATAATTTATCAAATACACTTTAGCCAAACAATCTTGATAGAAATAAGTCTTACCTTAAAATATAAGTCTTTTCTATCTCTCATCGCCATTACAGCAATGGACAATAAATTACGTAAGCACTCAAAGATACACAGACAATAAAAACAAAACAAGAAACCCAAAAAAAAAAAAACAACCTGGTAGAGAGAGAGAGAGAAATAAGTGTATAGGAGGTGATCAATGAAATAAATGAATGAAGACATTAATTAATAAGATGTGATGTAGAAGAGTAGAATGTCTTTGCTCGATTTCAGTTCAGAATCATTTCTGAAAAGATTCGACTCTGCACCAATATGTAGAAATTCCTAGCTATGTATGATTACTGAATTGAACTTGTTTTAATCTTGATGGCTTCGTAACCATAACAATAACCACGACCACGACCCTTTCTATTAAAATCATTTTGTTCTGTTTTATTAGGCAAGGAAAAAACAGTGGTTCATTTTGGTAATTCAATGATTTCACTGTTTTTTCACATAGTAACATTTATAAATCAAAGAGTAGAAAAAGATAAAATATGAACAAACTGACAAGACGAATAGGTTTCTAAATTGTTCAAACATATAGTCTCAATAACTATTCATTTCAAAACTTTTAACTGTGGATTGCCTATACAATGATTTTTTTTCTTTTTTTTTTCTTTTAACTGTGAAACTTTTAACTTTCATATAGTACACAGTGGCATTTTTTTTAGGACAAGAAATTTAATCAAAATATGAATGTGGAAATTGTGTTTGTTTAAAATTATCATTAGTGATTTTATAGATCCTCGGTGTGTGAACTAAGGATTCAATAGGAAACAAAGAAAAATCTCTCTCTCTCAATTTATATGTAAAGCAGTAAAGTTATTATATCTCAAGTCAAAAGTGATAATGTTTGTGTTGTTATCATTTATCTTGAACTGATGAATACATATATTATTTATATAAACATAGAAAAAGTATAAAAAACTTTCATATTCAACAGTATTAATACTTCTCAATCCAGGATAATTAGAAAAAATGAAAATGGCAGAAGAAAAAGAATGTTGAAAGGAACCCTTAGTCTTATTTAGGCAAAGAGAGGACACAAGAACCGTATTGCCTCATACCTCCAAAAGGAGTGGAACCTAACCCATAACCCTCACCAAAAAGGCCTCCTCAAGAAAATAACCCTCCAACCACCATTCCTTGCTCTACCCAGAAATGGAATGGAGAGGTTAAAATCCACAATCACCCTGCGCCCCCTATAAAGTAACTTCCTTCGATTTGACAAATATACCTATTTTCTCGAAAACCCTTCTTCCTTTTACTTCTTTCTCCATCAAACACACTAACATCTCTCCAGAATTATCTTATTTAATCTGCCTCTAGTTTTCAACTATGAATAATTTTTGTTCCTAAGAAAGATGGTTCTCTATTCACATCATTCAAGGCTGATTTCAGTTCAGAAATAGAGTTTATTGTATGAGCAAATTATTACAAATAAATAAAAAAAATATTCGAAACCTATTTACTACTCAAAAAAAAAAAAAAAAAAAACTTGTAATGATTTAAAACGTTAAAAATAAAATTCAATGACATTTTGTACCATGTAAAATACTTTAACAGTTATAAATAAAGACAGAGAATTTATTCTATATTTAATGTTTTAATTTATAGGGAATATTTCTACAAAGATTGCGTGTGCATGGATATGCATACATCTGAGGCTGCATTTCGTGAGGAGAAAGGATATAAAAGGGTAAAAGGAAAATATGCCTGACAATGACAATTTATGGGAAGCACTTCCTAGAGGAAAGTTGTAGCAAACAATGAAAACCAGAGCTTGTAACAAGACTCATATTTTTTAACAGTGCTGAAGGAATGGGGAAAGCAAATTTTACTGCAGAAAAACAAATTCACTCAGAGGAAAAAAAGGAAACAAAGTAAAAACACTGGGAACTGTAGCCTTATCTGGAGAAGAGGACTGGTGAGAAGGAGAAGAGGCTTTGGACCACGGTCCAAGCTGTCAGACAACACTGCAGGGGAATCCATGTGACAATAAGCATCCCTCGGAAAGTACATACTGTAGAAATCATCCACATTCACAATATCAAACATCTTTTAATTACATTTTCAAAACCTAAATTATACAATCCTCACCAAATGAATTTAGCAGTTCTTTTTAGTTTGGTACTCATCTTGGGTACGGATAAAATAAAATCTCACCATCCGCTGCCCATTAAGTTTTGCAGGGAAAAGGCGGTACACTCCGCCCCTATATATCAGTTGTACTCTTTGGGCAACCAACCCCCTTCAGCATAATGCACACCGTAGCCACTACTTGCAACAATCAAAAGATGCATGTGAATATAGATAGATATTATGACACGCCCTATAGCAAAAGCAAAACCGCCGCTTGGCAGAGAAAGGGAAGGAACTTGTCCCCATTGTGCAATTCAATTTAAACATAACAGAAAATCTACAGGAGTTTTTGTCTTTGTGCAGCAAAGCTTAATAAATGCTGTTGTTTGTGTCGTCTCTAAGAACAGATTAATGTCCCTGAACACAGAGAACTACATTCCAAATCCATTTACTAGAAGAGAATATCTGTATTCTGGCACTACAAAATTAAATCAAAAACTTTAGTAGTAACAGGTCAAAAAGTATAGTAACACTACCAAAACTTCAACTTTATGCTACATAAGTATAACGATCCAACAGAGGCAGATAATGTGAATGCATAGACGAGTAAGATTGCCAAGGCACAAGCGGAGGGTACAAACAGGGTATTCATGGACAAGTTCACTAATCCCGTTAGCACGTTGGCCTGCATAAATAAAGACAAATTATCATTCATTTCATATTATATCATATGCAGGATGTATGAAGAAAAGAGTTTGGATGAATAATGGAACAGAACAAACATTTCTTACCAAAAGAAAAGATCCCAACAGATTCTCATTGAATGCTTCTTCCAATAGGGAAAGTTTACTTCCAGATATAAAATCAGACAGCATTGTTATAGCCAGAACCTGGACATTGTTAAAGATACAGCACATCCAGCAAGTTTAACTAACCAAAGAATTGCCGAAAAGAAACCCCTAAGTGGAGCCAAGAGACGATTACTCCTTAGAACTTAGAAAATACAAATAAAATTCAAAATCAGGTATTTCAGAGAAGACTACTGAAAGTTGAGATTTACCTGTAGATTTGTAGCCAATACAAGAGTAACGTATGCTGCATTGCACTGCAAAAGAAATGCATATTCCAGTAACTGATTTAAATCATGTTCCTCTTTTATGGGAAACAACAATGCTTATGCAATTGATGCTAGCAGAAGCATATCAATATTTGAATTAGAAGTCCCACCATTCTGCGAGAGACTCTCTCCACAAACTGATTAAGAAACAAAGTCAGTGACCTGCAATTTTAACAAACGATGAGATTGTAATGAATAAAAAACAATTTAGCTAAAAGTTGGAAACTTGTTAAGGTAGTAAGCTTAAGAGGTGAAAGTATACCAGAAGAGAATACAAAGAATCCAAACTCTAATGGTTGCTCTCTTATTGGCTTCTGATGAATTATCCATGTGGTTTCCAAACAGAAGATAATCACCTAATTGTACTCCAACAAGATACAAACCCCAGTATCCTGAGAGAAACAATAAATTCAATCAAACATATAATGCTGTAACCAAATACAATGACATGCCTCTGCTTTAATTTCTGGAAGAATGAACATAGACCCTTGTGATTAATGAGTTTAATCTATAAAGACAGTCAGAAAACATTGATTAGAAGATATAGTGAGAAAGTAAGTAACCATTGTTATAGCTCAATTTGTTACGAATTGCATTTCTTTTCACTAACCAATTTGCTAACTAAGAATATCTCTAGCTGCAATTGCATAAAATTCAAAGGAAACTAAAGCTTTTAGCCACATTCATGCCGATGTTTTCATTGCTCATATGGGATAGCTTGCCACCTTCCATGTATTTATGGTGAACTTTAAGATATTAACACATAAATGTAAACAACAATCCTAAAAATCATAACCAGATGATGTTAAACCACAGATGCTCCACGTCAATGAAAAGGGGAAAAGAAAAAAGGGAACTCAATTTGGAGCCTTCAAACCCTGAAATCAGGGCTCAGGGACAGTTGAAAGGGCAAAGTATGACCCCAAGTATGATATTCTTACCAATATGAGTTTTGCAAAAGTAACATGGTCACATGTTCTATCCAATTAGTTGAAATAGAACAAGAAAAACATTACAAATTTAACTTGCAAATTGTTCAAGTAATAAATTCTTCCAGCAGAGAAGCATATTACAAACTTGGTAGTCCAGATCGTTAGAAACCATTCAAAACTATACTTGTAATAGAAATGAAAAAGAATAGCAAAAAAGTGCACTTTTTCTCCCGAATATCAAGGATCCTAGTTATTAAAACTAAGAGCATGTAGAAACAAACAGAATGGGTAAACAGTAAGCATTCCAAAGCACGGATAAAAAATGTCTGTTAACACTTTTCATTCCTTGAAAAGAAGACTAAAAACTAACAGAATAAGAACCGGAGAGATGAAAAGACCAAATGGTGGAGAGCTTAGATTTTTAATCCAGGTTTCCACTAAGGAGTCAACAATGCTAAGACCCTATTTCAGGTCTCCTGAAGCACAATTGTGAAGCATGAATTAAATTGAAAAATTCATCTTAAAAGGTTGAACAAGTTAGAAACCTTGCCCGGTGTTAGGATATTTTCTGGAACTGTGTTTGTTAAGAATTGTGTTGACGAATTATTTCATTTATGAAAGACTGTAAAATCAAATTCCTTTGCAAGACATTATCAACTTATCATGTCAATTATTCACAAAAAAAAAAAAAAAAAATTATCATGTTAATTGAGATTTTTCTCAAAAGGTATTTTCTAGTCAGTGCTATGTCTAGAATACATCAGAACATGATATCCAAAAGGAAGGAATAACCTAATTGTTATGAATAATAACATATCCTAGTCCTATCGAACTGCACAATGGTTCTTGGTTAAACCATTGTTCCTCTGCTTTGTTATCTGAGATCAACTGGAACAAATGAGAAAGCACTCATAAAACCCGACATGCAGAAAAACAGAAGGTTAAACAAAGGGGCAAAAGGTAAAATTTGCTTAGGGGAAAAGTGCCCTTACGAGTGAGGCTCACCAAATATGCTGAATATTCCTTCCTTGTTTTGGCTAATGATGTCTGTCCCCCTTTTATCAGAAAGCATATATTCATTCAGCCCTTGCAGCAAGGAGTATTGGTATCCTAAAACACCAAAATCACTTCAAATACTAACAACTGATTATACTATAGCTAAAAATTAGAAACATCGACAGGGAGAAATAAATTTTACCTGCTAAAATTAAGATACCTAGAATCCCACAATATTTTGGAGGCAGATTAACTAATGATGTTAGAATAGCCACTGCAGCAAGTGTGAAAAAGAAATTCCAGTGAACTCCATATTCACCCACATGAACCTATGAGAATAAAAACACTTCATATCAAACCCCTTCAAATGGAAATCATACTCCCGAACACCAAAAACATCTTAAACATAGATATACATCATAATTGCACCATTCCAAGTTAAAACCACTGATGCACTTGAAGCTCCCATACAGCTCATACATACATAGAGAAATGGTAAAAAGGGCATTTAAAATGACATAGTAGTATTCCTTTAACTGAAACTCCGGAAA
Organism: Asclepias syriaca; assembly: GCA_027405835.1. Taxonomy (NCBI): domain Eukaryota; kingdom Viridiplantae; phylum Streptophyta; class Magnoliopsida; order Gentianales; family Apocynaceae; genus Asclepias; species Asclepias syriaca. The sequence goes on along the minus strand of CM049929.1, from coordinate 3,440,183 downwards.
GAACTGAACCAACAAATCACTTTCCATAAATAGACGATTTATTCAAAAAGTTAGGTATACAAGACCGACGGAGGATAAAGGTAAAAGATCCATTTTCCACCTGATAATCTACACCAGAGGTAAATACTAGTCGAGCAAAACCCAGAAGAATCAGAGGACTACATGAGCAAACTGCATTTCTCAATGACCTGAAAGAGAATGGACTGATCAGAACATTGAAACTCTTTCAAAATACCATCAATGGGTTCCCCTGACTAAGCTAAATGAAAAGATAGTTAAAGTACATCTGATCACTCACATTCTTGAAATGCCTCGTGCCTGACGTGAAACAAGTGAATTGGCTAATACAAATGAACCTACTCCAAGATCCATCTGACATAATAGCAGACAAAAAGTAAGAGATTTCCAGTTGTATTCCACATCAAAAATAGTCTTTACCAAATTTCCACAGTCTAGTAGGCCATTAGAGCTTAGTCAAGAGGAGAAAAAAAAATCTAGAAAAACACATCTTTGCTCTGCAGTAAATAAGTCAGTTCTCAATACAGGCTTCTAAGGGGTTCTTTTCACTTTAACTGTCACAATTCAGCTCAGCTCAGACTGCCAGGTAACATGTAGATACAAAGCAAGGGTATGATTTTCAAAGGTTCCCAAAACCAAGCTTATAGATGAAACTAAGGAAATTCAGAAACGTAATAGGTAGAAGAATGTTACCAAGCCAGTGCCATATGTCTCTACTTTAGCATATCTTCTAGGATATATCCTAAAGTCGACAGCTAAAATACACGCGCATGTAAGAAGCATCTGCAGAAATAATCATTGCAGCCATCATTGGGAATTCCAAAACTTAACCGTAACATATTAGGAGAAAAAAATTGCCCAGATAAGTATACTAATGTAGTTGTGTACCATGGAAACCCTGTATGATGAAACATTCTCCCTAATAGAGGAAACAACACCTTCCTGATTAAAAGATCCAAATCTGTGTTGAATAATAAGCAGATTGCAGTTAATACATAAGAATAAAAAACAAATACCTTGAATATGGTAGCATATATAGATAACTACTTCTAAGCATTTTTATTTTCCCGTTTTCTAATCTCTGGTACTAAAAGCAAACAACATTTTAAATCAATTAAAAGCAGAAAATGGAAAAGAATACTTCAGAGGTTGGACTCTACCTTTTAGCAGCAAGGGGGACAAGCAGCAAAATGATTACAAGAGTAAAATTTAGGTATACCCATTCAGAAAGAACCTGCCAAAAATAATTCCTGTAAGGATTTAGTTAATCACAGTGTTCCTGAAAAACTTAAAGAATGTATAATTCCAATAAGGAAAAACAATAATCAATGATCATTGGTAACTCTCCCACCTAAGCATATGGAAAAATTTGAGTGAATAAAACTGTGGATTTATCTTTGTAAAATACTTCTCCCTAATAATCATGTAACTATCTCAGGTTCCAATTCAATCAAACAAACTCAAAAGCCACAAAAAAAAAAGTAAAAAATTCTTATTTTGTAAGACAAAAATCAAAGAGTTCAACGTTTCTTGGCTTCAGGAGGAAAAATTCTCAAAGATTAAAGGACTTACCGTCAGAAATAAAATGATTGGAAGAAAGATAGTGAGAAAATCCACAGAAATCCCAGCTATGTAAGCCCTCAAGCTCTTCTTAACAACGGTGTCATCAGTTTTCTTCAAGGAGGCTTCCTTGGCCTTGGGACCTAGAGATAATTAAGAATTCAGTATGCATATATTTAGAATGAGAATGGTAGTCCCTTACACATGATACTAGTTTAAATTGTAAAACCACACCCCTTGCATCAAACTCGTATTTGAATTATAAGCTAAGGGTTAAGTTGTTGAGATTGTTTCTCCCTCCAAAACAACATAGTATCAAATTTTGGGCTAGCATTTGAATCTTGGTTCAAATGTACTTATCAAAATACAACATGAATTGCTTATTCCTCACACAAACATTTTCATCAATAGACAAAAATAGGAATCACAAGTCCACAACTTAGATACGGAAAATATAGAATTCTAATTCCCAAATATGCAATGATCTGAAATAATGCTTCGCCAATATACATTATATGCGAAAGAACAGTATAATCCACTATGCGTAACATAAAATTAATTAAGAGCATTAAAAACTTAAACGACGTCCCATATGCTTCAAGAAGGAAAACGAAGAAAAGTGAATTGATTTTACAACTTCGACAGCAAAACAAAATACTTCACCAAATTCATTTTTGTAGCCAATTGCACGACGTATAGGAAACAAAACCTGAAATCAAATAAGAAAAACGGTTGGATTGATGAAACAAATAAAACTGAGCGATAAAATTCATAAATTCACTAAACCTTGTAGTAGAACAAAAGCAAAAAAAAAAAATCAAAAAAAATAAAGTGTAAGGGTTTCTTACTGAGAGTGTTGAGACGACCAGGAAAATTTCCAGCATGGAAGATCCTGTTAGGTTGCTCACGAATCTGTTCGACATTTTTTTCCCCCATAGTCATTCATTCATATGTAATCATGAAGAAACACACATTCAAAGATCGTAGAGAGAGACAGAGAAAAACATACTGTTCTTTGAGATGCTTGCTGGAATTGAAGGACTTCAAAGAGGAATCCATTGAAACTGCTACTGTACTGATTAAGCACTGCGGATTCTCGTTAGAAGAAATGCTTATATAACAATGCAAACCCAGTCAAACCCTTCCGATTTTTTTTTCTTTTAATTTATATTATAATAATGTTATAAATATTCATTATCAGAAGATAAATTTGCTATTTTGTAGAAGAAATTTCGATTTTTTATTTTCCATCAGAGCAAATAGCATATTTGTAAAAGAAATTTCAAATGAAAGTAACATTTGGAACCAAAAAATGAAGAAAATAAACGAATCAAGAAAAGGGGCGGAGCAGAGTGTTGAATTTAATATTAAAAAAAAAATAATAAAAATAAAAAATCTATAATCTGTTGATAGTGATTTCTCCACCGTAGGATACGGCAGTTTCGACGACAAAACCACCATTTTTCTCCTCCTCCGCCGTTTTACCGAACGGGATACAACTTCTGGTCGGATTATGACCTTTAATTATCTTAGCTTTCACATGTTCCGGCAACCTTAAAGTAAATTTATCTTCTCCTTCACCTCCTCTGTTCTTAACTATAGAATGCCCCGTCGAATGCGATCTCGAAAATTTTAATGACTTATTTATTTGCCCTTGGTCACGATGATGTTCATCATTACCATCCGTACTCATGCGTTCTCTTTCACCCCACCATTCTCATCATCTTTGACTGAAACCACTAAAGAATCTTCCAATGCTGAATCTTCAATTATGTCCTGCATGTTATCGCCGCCGGCGGAGTATTCGTCGAGACCTCTCCGGCAAACAGGACACGTGTTGTGAAATTCAAGCCATAAATCAATACACTCTTGGTGAAAGACGTGACAACATAACGTCAAAAGGCGGAGAACGTCGTCGTTTTCGAACTCGATCAAGCAAATAGCACATTCTAGACCGTATTTTTCTTTCCTGTAATCCTTGACGGAGGAATAACTAAAAGTAGGGAAAGATTGGATTATTTTCGGGTCAAGACCGGGATTAGTGGGAGGAGGCGGTGGCGCACCGGTCGGAGTGGAATTATTATTGGAATCAACGCTGTTACGTTGTTGCCAAGAACATAGTAAATTCTCCATTAGACACTTACAAAAATATAATGATAAAAAACCTATAAAGAAAAATGAAATAATAGCAACTGTTAGAACTATGGTGAGTGGTGTGCCGGTATATTGTGGTGATGGGGTGCCCAATATTCGCGACATGCCTGAAAAAAAGAAAACCTTCCTTCTTCTTTTTTCTTTTTCTTCTTTTTTTTTTTTTTGGGTTGGCCGGAGATTAACCGGTCCGGCCCCTTGATTAATTAGGTATTTTTGTTTTTTTTTTTTTTTTTTTTTGTTTTTCCTTTTCTCTAAGAATGGAAGTAGTGTTTTGGAATAAGAGAGTAAATTAATTAAGTATAGTAACAGAGAAGTCATAAAGAAGAAAATGATGTGTTTTTTTCTTTTTTAAATTTTTTTGATAATTGGTGTAGTAGAGAATGAAGGAGAGTGAGGGATGGATGTGCATGGAAAAATTGACGTGTGGTCAAGGTGGTTTTTTGTCTATGGTTAGAACTTAGAATTAGAGAAATTGAACGAGTCTTGTGATGGATGCGGTGGAAAATATGTGTCTTGATTTACAGTTCTCTTTGTCCTAAAACTCCACTATTTTTGTATCTCACTATGTAAAGACATATATATATATAATATATGTATATATTTAGTTAGTGAAAAAACAAAATACGAGATTGCAAATATATGTATATATGTATGTATGTAAGGGAAGAGTGAAAAAAGGGACATTCTTGAACTAGGTAGTATTTTACATTAGTCTGAAGCCAATTGTACTAAGAAAAAACAATTACCATCTCAAGCTATTACAGATACATACATCCCATTAAAGAAACTACTGAGAATAATAAAAGGTACACAGGAAATACAAAACAAGCTTAGGACGGATGAAATAAGGATACAGGGGGGAAGAGTGTACTGTGTGTTCTTGATTACAAGTTACAGATTACGTCCTTTGCAATGAAAGGAAGAACAAAAAAAAAAAAAAAGTGTCTTGTTAACTAGAGATCATCAATCCAGTCACCGTATATTTTACTGATTTTGTCTGGACCTTTCCACTTCAGATGGGGTCTTTGCCCAGTCTTTTGTATCACATTAGATAGTTTTTGGGATGGAACTGCTGCACTGAGAAAACTAGTATCTGTATGAGGAATAATAGTCACTGCTCCAATGGCAGTATCTGCTGCAGGTTTCGGAGGAACTGATGATATCTGTTGCTTGGAGTCTGATGGAGTTGTAGGACTTTTGCCTTCAGATTCTGCTAGTCCTCCACCAAAACGGTGTAGTTCTGAAACGAAAATATCAAAGTTTAGATTATAATATGGAAAAGAATGTGAATCCTGCATTTCCTACAAATATAAAAGCTAATATAGTAAGAAGAATATGAATATCTTGATATGCATGAAACCACATGGACAATTTTCATGATTCTAAGGAACTCTAGATTTTGAATTGAGCAGCAGCAAAACTCAGGCTTTTAGTTTTCTAAGATGAAAAGATTGTAATAAAACTAGTCATGAATTTAAAAGTTAAAAAGTCCCCAAAATAGGCCACCATTATAATAGAGCACAACAGAACACGCCATTCTTCCTAGAATTAATTATATTGCCATGATTGGTTCCAAGTATATGCAATCCCATATGGAATTCATAATAAGTTGATTATTCACCAATTCTATATTTTCCTGCGAAGCATAAGTAGTATGTATTGCACCAGAGATTAATCATTATACAGAAAATCGTATGCATCAAGGAAGTTTCAGTATAGAATTTAAAAAAACTGTGTGATGTATTCCGAGTTGTGGCAATAATAGAATGAAGGAATCACTAGGACCATAATTCTGCAAAGTCCCAATCCTCAGTAAAATCAAGAGAAAACTACAAAGGCAGAAAGCATTATATGCATTGAGAATTGAAAAATTTGACAGCTCAGAACATTGCAAATGAGAAACAATGAAGTTGTAAGTGAATCATAATCTTACCTTCAGCCCCATGAGCAAAATGACACTTGTTGCCAAAAGGGCAATAACCAGTCAACTCCCACTTATTACAAATCCGTGTTTTCCAATTCGATGGCTTGAGATTTTGTCCAGTTACAGTAGGACTATATCCACTACCTGAACCAGGACCCAAACTTATTGCCTCACTTTCTCGAGCTTTTGACTGCTCATCATGAAGAAATGTGCAATTATCTCCATATGGACACCCCTCTTCTGTGTAGAACTTCTTGCAATGTCGTCCTTTATGTGATCTCTGAGACTCAACTCCAACCCCAAGAGAGGGTATCTGAAATTCCTCCCTTGGCTCTAATGAACCTGATCTTTCTTCCTCGTGAGCAGCAACAATTTCTTGCCAATTTGGTGGTGGTTTCCTGAGTTCTTCAAGGCTATGTGCAAAGTTGCAGTTAGTAATATAAGGACAAGTCCCGGCTCGAAATTTGCAGCATAATTTAGTTTTATAAAACATCTTCCTATTGCTTTTGATCGATTAGAACCTGCCAAATCCTCAAATGAAGAATTTCTAGACCTTTTCTGCTGTGGTTCATTTCCAGATTGCGATTGAGATGATCTTCCATCATAATTCGAATTTGAATTCGCTTCTAAAGATGCTTCCTGACTCCAGACACTATATTCATCTTCAGTAGCCCACATAGCCTGATCTACTGAACCCCGTCCCCAATTCACAGCACCACCATTCCCAGAATTACCTGCCAGAACTTGCACAACATTCCCACTAGCGAATCCGGTATCTCGACGGTAATCCATCCACAAACTATAACTCTTAAAGAAAATATTATTTCAGAACCAGAAATGCTACTGGTTGCCAAATTCTAATCTCACCTATCAAAAACCCTAAAATCCATCATCATCCAAGTTCAATTTAGAATACCCAGAAATGTCACTAGACCCAAAATGAAGAAACCAAGATGTCAAAAAGATTTGAACTTTACAAATTCGAATGAACATTACAAAAAAAGCACTTCCATATGCTACACACTATTGCGAGTCACAGCCAAAACATTTCTCAACAACACAAATTAATTCAACCAAAATCGAAAAAAGTTTTGGTCGATTAACAAAAATCAATCAACTGAAAGTAAAGAAGAGAGAAAATCAAACAACATAATCATTCCAAACCAATAACTTCAAATATAAAAAAAAACTCACTAATCCAAGTTTCCCCCAAACAGCTTTTATTGTTGTCTCGATGCCATAAAAGTTCAGTCTATTTAATTTTATTGCGCTTTATCAAACAACAAACCCTTCAACTGAAAAAAAAGAAGTGAAGTTTGATGACGGCAACTGTGGGCTGAGACAAAGGAGGTTCGCGGCGGAGCAAAGTGATCTGCGGTGGTTGAGACATGAGAGAAATGCGTTCAGATTTGGCTTCAATTCGATTAATTAGTATATCTTTTTTATCTACAGAGCTTTCTTCTTTAGATTTTCTTTCTTTTTTCGTTCTTTCCCTTTTTGCCGTTCCCTGTCCTGTTGACCATTTCTTTTAAATTTTAAGGTGTGTCGCAAAGGTTGTTTATAATATAAAATAATATTTTATTACAAAAAAGTGAAAAATTATAACTGTAATTTTAAATTTAAATAAAAATCAATATTATAACGATATTTATGTCTAAATTGAAGTTAGTTAAAATTAAGACATGAGGAAATTATTACCTTAGTTTTCTATGCAAAACAGAATTAAGGTTACATTTTGCTCCCACATATATATATATATATATTATATAATTATTATATTTTAATTATTATGAAATTTATAATTTTTAAAAATATCTTTAAGATATTTTTTTTACCATCATGACTAATTGAAATAAATAATATTATAATTAATTAATAAAATTTTGTTTATTTATTTAAATAATATTTTAAATTTATGTACATATATGTATATGTATTTTTTTAATAGATATTTTGTAAGTATGATAATTTTGATAATAAATTATGTGTAAGTTATGTGTCTTAACTTTTTTTTTTTTTTTTTAATCTAAATTCAAGTTTTTGTAATTTCCTAATGTAAGTAAATTGCCAACTTTACATTAGCCTTTTTGACCTTTTGATAACCAATTTTGACAAATATATTAATTGCATTTTCAAATAAACCTAACTTTTAACGTTCTTCAGTAGATGAGGAAAGTGGAACACAGAAAAAGAAAAGAAAAAGAAAAAAGAAAAACATAAAATAGATTTTTTATATATCCACAGCCACTCGTTTGTATAACTCTGCAGGTAATCTTGGTGTAGGAACAGCCTCAAGTGGGATCCGCATGTAAGTAACCAGGCCCGGATTTTCTCCCATATCAATTTCTTCTGGGCTCAGACCACTAGCTGGAGCCCAATTAAAATGGTGCAAAAGATGGCCCAACATAGATGTGACAAGATTGATTCCCAATTGTGCCCCTGGACATACTCTCCTACCAGCCCCAAACGGAAGGAGCCTATAATCATGCCCCTTCATATCAACATCCTCCTCAAGGAACCTCTCCGGCCTGAATTCATTAGGGTTCTTCCACACTGCCGGATCGCGAGCGACCGCCCAGACGTTTACGTGCACGTTTGAGCCCTTGGGAATGTCGTAACCGCCGATTTTGACATTGGTATTGGCTCGGTGAGGAAGCATCAGTGGCGTTGGAGGATGTAATCTCAGTGCTTCCTTGGCTATACATTGTAGGAAAGGTAGGTTTGAGAAATCTGATTCAGTCATTACTCGATCGTACCCGATCACTCGATCTAATTCCTCTTGTGCCTTTTGTTGTACTCTTGGATTCTTAATCAATTCCGCCATCGCCCATTCAGCACTGATTGAAGTAGTGTCCATTCCGGCAGTAATCATGTCCTGTTGTTGTTAAGGCAAGTTAATTTTCAATTTAAACTGATTAATCAATTAATTCTGCTTTGAATATATGTATATGGAAATTAATGATGTCGATGGACATACCCAAAGAAGGCCAATGATGGTGTCTTCGCTTAAATCATACTTATCTTTGAGAGTAAGTAACGCATCAAACGAAGTTGCTTTGCGCCACCACTTTTCTGGCGAGCCAGAGTGTGTTCTTCCATGATCAATCGAGTGAGGCGATCTCTGCGTGCGCCGTGTTTTGCAAATGCGGCCTCATCGAGAGGGAAAAGCCAGCGCAGCCAAGGAATATGTTCAGCCATGGCAAGAGATGCGCCTAGCTTCAATCCGTTCCCGACTATCTCTTTGAACTCCTTGCCCTGCTCATCCATCACGCCTTCCGCATTCACAAACCGCTTTCCAAATGCAAGCCTCGTGATATTGTTGAATGCTACTGTTCCAAGGTACTTTTTCACCAACAAATTTCTTCCTATGTTCTACATGACAATAATAAAAACAATATCAATAAATAATAATTTGGGTTTAAAAAACTTAGATTAATTAAAATAACTAAATTTAATACCCTCAATAATAACATAAAACTCAAAAAAAAAAAAATGTGTATGTAATAGAAAAAAAAAAACATTCATGTTTATATTTCACAAGTTAATTCCGAATTCCGCATATAATTTTCTACAATTCTGCCGCTGTAGTCCCCATCGTTCACCTAACCCAACAAACGCAACCACCAGATTTATTTATTCTTGGATAAATATTTACTATTTTCATTGAAACATTTATATACATATCCAAAAGTTCATGTATTGATTTTCCTTATATATTCCAAATAAACATTAAGTTTTAAATTCAAAATAAAAGTCAATTAATTAATTTTTTTAAAACTGCAAATTAGTTAAGAAGTTATACCAGGATTTGTGCAATCTTTGTAGATTGATTCAACCATGGCGGTGACTTCATCTTCTCTAATGGGTCTAGAGCTTCAAGTCTCTTCGGAGAGAAAAGTTCAAGTGTGCAAACTTTTCTAACCTTCACATAATGGGGTCCGTAATCAGCCCAGATGAGATCCTGACCGTCTCTGCTGAACTTAGCAGCAGATCGGCTCCGATGCCGATCAGCCAATTGCTGATCATTTTCTTTCAGTCCTTCGCCTTCGCCAATTCAGTATTCGAAACGACAACGTTCAGCGTCGAACCAAACCAGACTGATATAATGGGTCCATAGTGTTGCGACCACTCGGAAAACACCGGAACCTCACCGGCTTTATGTCGTAGAGGTTCCCGACGATGGGCAACGGCCGCGGACCTGGTGGAAGCTTGAACCGGAATTTCTGGTAAAGATAATATCCGAGGAAGAGAAAAGTGATGATCGACGTGAGAAGCACTAAGGAGAGGGCCATGAAGTTGGGAGAGAGAAAGAAGGACAGCACAGCAGGTGGTTAGAATTTTAAGTGGACGGGAAAAGTTGATATAGAGAAGAAGAGTGGGTGGGGGAGTTGTTGAAGGGGTAGTTTTGTAAATTCACTGAAGTAGTTGCAATCGTGGTTGGTGAGTTCAACCACCTCTATCATCATTGTGCGCAAATCGATTCGTTAGGGACTTCTGGTTTTTTTGACTTTTCATAATGCTCTCATTTTTTCTTTGAATTCAAGATTCTCTTTTTCTCTCTGTCTTTGTTTTGTTTTTTTGTTTTTTTTTTTTTAAGATTATATTATAGAGCACTATATGACAAAAATTTAGATAAAACAAAATGCATTTTGTTAGAGAAGAAAAAAAAAATGTTTTGTTTATATTAAAATTTTAACTTTATTTCTCATTTTTTTTTAAAAAAACATTTAATATTAATTTGACTTTATTTGTTATATCATAAATGTTTTTTAGAAAAAAAGGAAATATTTAAAAATTTCTTATTTGAAAATAATGATAACATAGGAAGCTATTTTACTATATAAAGAGAATGCTGGGTAGTAGTGCCGTAGTGGGCAGCGGACCGACAAAACATCCCTAATTGAGATATATTAGTTAAAAGTTCACTACAAAGTCAAATATTTTATTCAATTTTCAATTATATATATATATGAAAATTTATAATAGTAATTTTTTTAATAAAAATTATTTATTACCAATTAAATTATAGATTTTTTAAAACATATCTTAAACCCATAATTCATAAAGCTTAAAAATAATAATAACTAAATAAATTTTAATTTTAATTATTAAGACTTATTATGAATATTATATATTAAATTAAAATTTATGAAAATCATATTTATTGACCGTTTATTAATATTAATAATTTTTAAAAATTAACAATTTCAATTTTAAAAAAAATTCAAATCTCATACCTACAAATTATATTTAACGTGTGTACAGATTGGTTTTAGAAATAAAAATTGTGTCCGATGAATTTGAATAATTGTCATTAAGGCCCAAAACTTAAAAGTTGGACTGTTCTAATATCTACTGTTCAATTGCAATGAAATAAAATGGATCATATCCAATACTATTAGAAGGCCAAATTTTCTTGGTTTAAAAAAACAAAATAAATCTTTTCATTTAGACCATAGACAACTCAACACGGGTTTCCTCTCTAGAAGTGGATCATTAGCTTACTCTTATGGAAGTGGATCACTTAGTAGGATTATCTAGTAAAGAGATCGATGATTTGAAGCACAGTACGAAGAGAATTAAAGATACCTCACATGTTCCTTTTGCTAGTGCATTAACTACTGAAGCTACGGATATAGAAGGTATAAACACCTCCTCCTATAGGGAAAAACTAGTATGTAACTCCTCTATTACTATCTCCTTGAATTTTTCTCCAATCATGTCTTCATATAATCTAATGGCTGAAGAAACCAATCACTATAACTCGGATGATTTTATTCCTCTCTCGATTGAAGATAAATGTCGTCTTTACAAGCCTTGGGAAATTTTTTTGATTATCAAGTAGTTTGGAAAAAAGATATGTTATCGGTTTTTGCTACATAAACTTTAAAGCTTATGGAATCTATCAGAGGAACTGGTTCTAATGGACTTAGGAAATGAGTTCTATCTAATATGATTAAAAAATGATCAAAATTATGTCAAGATTCTCCAAGGCGGTCCTTGGTTTATTGGGAACAATTTCTTAACAATTAGACATTAGAAACCCAAGTTTAATGTTAATTTAACACAATGTCTGCAAAAGGCTATTTGGGCTAGACTACCTGGACTCCTTGCGGAATTCTATGAACCATAATTACTGCAAAAGATTGGATCTAAACCGGGTACACTCCTAAAGATTGATGCTCATACGAATGATAATCTTAGGGGTCAATACGCTAGATTGTTGTTCAGGTCAACATAGATCAACCTCTTTAAAGAGTGGTTTACATAGGAGACCACTCTCAAATTGTCATTTATGAAGGATTAAATATGGTTTGTTTTAAGTGTGGACGCATTGGTCACAAAGACATTGTATGTCCTGAATATGTCGTCTCTACCCCATCAATACCACCGCATCCAAACCCGACAACCTTGATTCATACTCGTAGCACAACCACGGCAACCACCCCATTAGATACTATGTAGCCTGACCTTAAGGAAGATCCCCTGAGTAAACCTGGACCATGGATGGTGGTCCGTTATAAGAAGTCACATAACACCCACACTATAAAGGTTCCACTTCACCCAAAAGGCCCTTCTATTTTAGGGCCTTATTACCATAACCAAACCCAACCCATGTCTACATCAGAAACAACTCCCTTAAAAAATGCAACCCATTACAAAAATAAAGGAAAAATATCTGATAAGTCTTATATCACATCATCTTTAAATCAGTCTAAACGGGTAGAAAATCTTCTAATTCAGTATCCTCAAGATCCCATTACATTACCTACAGATCTCCCCTACAAAACTCAAAATCTGCCTGCCACCTGCAAGCTCTCTCATAAGCAAGCTTCGGGTACCTCAAGATTTGCAAAAAAAATTTAGTGCATTAAATGCTAGACAGCCTTTACAAGCAATCCCCCTTTTATTAGGAAACAAAAATATGGGCCCTAGTTTACCTTTTATGGATAACTCTTCCTTGCTTCTGCAAACAGCCAAAATTATACCTGAAAAGACAAAATTGGAAAGTCATCCTCAAAATTCATTCTCTAATGTAACTACTAAAATAGTTCTGATCATCCACATATAAAAGCACACACAACTGCCCTCACCAAGTACATCCATTGCAAGCCCCCTACATTCTGAAAAAGAAAGGATATTTTTTTTGCCCCTAAAGTAATTACCCAAATGGCAAGACAAAACACAACCAACCAAAACTGGACAACTCGAAGAAGAAGCACAGGACCACACCCCAACCACAGATATCTCAAACACTACTACAACCCACCCACTGTCATGCAATCAACGATAAACCTAAATTCCCAGGAGGAGAACCTCCATGTTACCATTCCCCAACCTCCGAATTTTATTCCAACCTCACTGATGGAGTGGGGTTTCCTAGGCTTAAACCTGAATCTAACTTTCCAAGCCAACAGTCAAAGTAATCTAATATCTAGGACCCTCGTTACATGAGTCAGCTGGTAGCAGAGTCATTGAAGATCTGCATGGAGAGTCTGATTCAAAACCCCTGGCTATTTCAAACCCTATTGAATCACCTATGGTGCCAGTACCAGTAGATTGCTCCAATACAAAATCAGGCTTCGGACACAAATAGAATTTTCCCAGTCGAGCTCCCACTATTCCCAAATGCTCAAACACTGCTACAGAACTCTCAGATGATCCCAACCAGTCAGGACCCCATGATTTTCTATGTACAACCCTCATGAGAAATAACCACCCCTCTCCAGTCATGCACCTCAATACAAACTTGCCAGATCTCACACTAGACAATCTTCCCACACATATCTTCAACACTCCTATTTCCCTTACCCTATCAGATACTCTACAGACTCAAACCCTACCCAAATAGACACTAGAGAACCACTCCCCCATGCAACTCCCAGAGTTTGTAGAAATAAAAAACCTAATAGCATTTCTAACAAACAATCAAAAAATCCTCTACAATGGCAACCCCAATGTATGCAAAGTCTCTCTAATAATACGAACCACACCCCTCCCAGATCTAGCAGAACATATATACCATGATCTTAATTCCCACCCCACTATACCAAATGACCAATTTGCTACCTCAGACAATTCTACAGGAGGAGAATCTACAGTTTTTCTCAACCATGATAGTTGATAACTCTATGAAAGTAGAGTTATTTGCACTTGTTTTACCTATTTTCTAACTCTATTTGCTTTGTCTATAATTTTGAGTTAGATTTTGTTAAATTGCATATTTCTTTTCCCAATTTCAATTTTGTGGATTAATTGTTGAAAAGGGCCATTTTAATTGAAGAAATCCTTACATTTTATTATTCCATTGTTAACCTTTAAATTTGTGCAGAATTTTACATAAAAGATGATGAAATTTTTGGATTCAATTGCTAAGGGTAAAAAGAGAATTTTGATGGTTGAAATTGGTAAAAGGAATTGGATAAAAGTTGGCCAATTTGAAAAAATTGGAAATCAGTGGATGAGTCATCAAGAGGAAAATGGGAAATTAAATTCCAGGAAGCATCTAAACGTGTGTTAATATATATATATATATATATATATATATATATATATATATATATATATAGATATATAGATAATATACATACATACATATAACATGCACACACACACACCATTTGAATTTAAAGTCTTTTGTCCTATCCATTATATATATATATATATATATATATATATATATATATATATATATGTATGTATGTATGTATGTATATATATGAGAAGAAAAGAGGAGGTTCACGGAAGAGAGGAGGAGAAATAGAGTAGTACCGTAGCTTTTGTATGTTTGTATCTAGTATTGGGTAACTTAGAATTTATGCAGTGAATATTTTGTTTTAGAGTGATTTAAAGCTTTAGTTAGAGAGGAAAATACCTGAGAAGGCTGGGCGACATTGCTGGATTCTTGTAAGCTGGACAGAACCGAAGGTAGCAGCATCACACGGAGGAAATGAAGGACAACAACAGCTTGATTAAATCCGATTTGGGGCAGTAGGGCGATCTCCGACCCGAGTAACCCTCTTTCCATTTCTTCAATTTGCTTACTGTTTTGTAATTGAATGTTCTTCAATTTGTAGTTGAATGTTCTTTGTGATATGAGAATGTTTACATGTTTTCAAGGATTAATTAAAAGTGTTTTGGGATTGATATGTTTTCCGTCTTGGGATTGACTGGTGTCACTATGGACCTAGGGACTATTTTTCCTATTACTCTAATCCTTGTCTTTATGATTTGTTTCAGCAAAATATATTCATAACCTGAAGGTGCTGTAGTCTAGTAAATTATAAACATGTGGAAAAACGTAATGTGGCATAAGATGAATAGAATGCATAAGTTTTGTGTATCGTTTTCTTTATTGATGCTTGTATGGGGCATGTTTAGTTTATTCATGTAATTACTTAAATGGATTAGGAATAACTTGCGGTTACGACTGTTCAAGTTATGTATCGAACTAGTATCTAGCTTTCTAACCGGAAGGGGTCTAGTTGACACGTTAATTGCATGACACTTGCTTGAGGCGCATGACCGTGCGGTCAATATTGCAGGGGACACGACCAATTTCACTGCCTTGTGTTGTTCTAGGTTCACGGTACTTCGTACTCCATGAGACAATGTTATCGGGGGTTTAGACTAGTAGGCTAAGTAGTCTGGGTAGAACCAGACCGCTGTAGTGTTAATTTGGAAACCAAAAAGCATGCTTAGCATTCTTGGATTCACTATTGGTTTGTATTTGCATTTTTGGCTTAATTTTTACAGCATTGTATTACATGTTGTATTTTCATGGTGATTTTCCAGTAGGATGTCCTGTAGTAGTAGTTAGGTAGAATCGCTGCGGCATTGGTGATGCTGCAGTATTTCCGTTGCTGCAGCAATATCTTAGCAGTAGCTTAACCTCCGAATCTCCACCCAATATTCATCATTCTTTATAGGTTAGCTGAACATGAGTATTATTGTTTTCTGGATGGTTATTCAGGGTACAACCAAATTGTGTGTCATCGGGGGACCAGCAACTTTTACTTGTCCCTATGGCACGTTTGCATTCTGAAGGATGCCATTTGGACTTTGCAACGCTCCAGCAACATTCCAACGCTGCATGATGGCCATTTTCACGGATATGGTAGAGCAGTATTTAGAAGTGTTTATGGATGATTTTTCCATATTTGGGGATTCTTTTGATAATTGTTTAGAAAATTTGGCCAAGGTACTTAAACGTTGTGAGGAAACTATTTTAGTCCTCAATTGGGAGAAGTGTCACTTTATGGTTAGGGAAGGAATTGTGTTGGGTCACAGGATTTCGAAGAAAGATCTTGAAGTAGACCGAGCAAAGATAGAAGTGATTGAAAAGTTACCAACCCCAACAACCGTGAAACACATTCGAAGCTTCTTGGGACATGCGGGCTTCTACCGGAGATTCATCAAGGACTTTTCAAAGGTATCTAAGCCCTTATGTAAATTATTAGAAAAAGATAATGTGTTTTCTTTTGATGCAGCCTGTGCCAGCCTTTGAGGATCTTAAGCAGAAATTGATTTCAGCACCAATCATCATAGCACCCGATTGGAGTCTACCATTTGAAATGATGTGTGATGCAAGTGACTATGCAGTAGGTGCAGTTTTATGGCAGCGGTGTAACAGAATTTTTCATTCCATCTATTATGCTAGCAAAACACTCACTGAAGCACAAACTAACTACACTGTTACTGAGAAAGAATTGCTAGCTGTTGTGTTTGCTTTTTATAAGTTCAGGTCCTACTTGGTGGGGATAAAAGTGATAGTCTACACCGACCATTCCGCCATCAAGTACTTAATCTCAAAGGACTCCAAACCGAGACTTATAAGATGGATTCTACTCCTGCAAGAATTTGATGTAGAAATCAGGGATAAGAATGGTGTAGAGAATCAAGTGGCTGACCATTTGTCTCGGCTAGAGCAGCATGAGGAATGTCAAATTTCCATAAATGAGCATTTTCCAGATGAACAGCTGCTGAAAATTCAGGATGCACAAGTACCATGGTATGCTGATTTTGCAAACTACTTGGCTAGTGGAGTATTACCACCGGACCTCTCATATCAAGAGAGAAAGAAGTTCTTCCACGATGTAAAAAGTTACTTTTGGGAGGAACCATTCTTGTTCAAACAATGTGGAGATCAAATGATTCGAAGGTGTGTGAATGATAACGAAATTGAGGATATTATCTTTCATTGTCACAATTCTCCGTGTGGAGGACATTTTGGAGGGTCTCGAACTGCAGCTAAGGTATTGCAATCTGGTTTCTTTTGGCCATCATTATTTAAAGTTGTTATCAATTTGTGACAAAGTGTGACCGTTGCCAAAGGGTTGGAAATCTTTCCCGTCGGAAGGAAATGCACTTACTAATATACTAGAAGTTGAACTCTTTGATGTATGGGGCATTGATTTTATGGGACCTTTCCCACCTTCTTTTGGGAATTCATATTTTAATGGCAGTGGATTATGTGTCTAAGTGGGTGGAAGCTGCAGCATTCCCCACTAATGATTCCAAGGTTGTGATCAACTTCCTTCGAAAGAACATTTTCTCAAGTTTTGGAACACCTAGAGCAATCATCAGTGATGAAGGTTCACATTTTGTCAACAAATGGCTAGGAGTCATGCTAGCCAAGTACCATGTTCATCACCAAGTTGCCTTGCCATACCATCCTCAAACAAATGGGCAAGTTGAATTGTCCAACCGAATCATCAAAGGTATCCTTGAGAAGGTGGTTAACCCAAACCGAAAAGATTGGTCAAAACATTAGATGATACTCTATGGGCTTACCGGACAGCTTTCAAGACTCCAATAGGTATGTCTCCTTATAGACTCGTTTTTGGGAAAGCTTGCCACTTACCAGTTGAGTTAGAGCACAAAGCATACTGGACGTTGCAGCATCTCAATCTGGATATGGATGCTGCGGGAAACAAGCGAATGCTGCAACTTTCAGAACTGGATGAGCTGAGGTTGTTTTCTTATGAAAATGCCAAGTTATACAAAGAGAAGACCAAAAGATGGCATGACAATCACATCCAAAAGAAAATTTTGAAGTTGGGCAGCAAGTATTAGTTTTTAATTCAAGGTTAAAGCTATTTTCGGGGAAATTAAGGTCAAGATGGACATGGCCATTCACCATAAAACAGGTATTTCCATATGGGGCAGTCCTAGTCCAAGATCAGAATGGTATCCAATTCAAGGTAAATGGGCATCGATTGAAGCATTATAGAGATGGTGATTTTCAACATCAAAGTGCATTTCTAACACTGATTGAAGCAAAAGATATCCGGGACTCAACAGTTGAGAAAAATTCCAAGTGACACTTGAAGTTTAATTTTTCTTTTCTTACTGCTTTCTGTTTTTTTCCTTCAAATTTTTTAATTCTTTTCCCGCTTTTTATTTCATAACTGTTTCCCTTCTTTTATGTCATCTATGCTCTATCAGCTCTATTCTTTTCTCTCAGATTTTGCCACTTCATAGTTTTCTGGAAACCCACATTTATTTGGCAGTGAAGTATTAAATGCAAAATCCCAAAAAAAAAAATCTGAAAATGGGATTTGGAACACTAAAGGTTAGCAATTCAAGCCACCTGAAGCAGTCCCATTTATTCTCCTCGGGCAGAAGGAAACATGCAGTGCAATTCAACAAGGGACTGCCATGAATTGACTACTTATGCAAGCAGCCCTAGTTCCTTTCAATTTCAAAATTTTCAATGGGTGGCATACAACTAGAACTTGTTGGGAAACCAAAAAGGTTAGTTATATATATATATATATATATTATATATTTATTTGTGGAGAATGTGTGTGAATTGAAAAGACAAAGAGAGAAAGAAGTGGGGAGTTATCTAAAGGACACAAATTTCTCTACACACACGGTCTTCTACTTTCCTTCTCTTCAAACTCACTTTTCAGCCTTCAACAAACCAGAAGATTCAAGTTAGTACTCACTTTTCTACATTTTTATTTCTTCTCGGTAATGTGAGTATACACTCTTTGAGTAGCATGTATAGAATTTATGGAGTACAATTTTTGCATTACCAATGGATAGAGGATTGTATTGGCTGTATTTAGGGTTCTAGTTATACTTGAGTTCTTGTGTGTGAGCATGCTTGTAGAAATGACAGATCTGCCAGTTGATGTGTATCTCAGTTTATTGTGTTGGGCAAAAGGGTGGTTATGATTCAAAACGAATTTCATGTCTTAATGGTCTTCATGTTTTTACTTAGTAACAATGCCGCCTGAATTGTTGGTATATTTGTGTTTGCTTTCTTTTCACCTGAGAATTGAGAACTTATGTGCCACCAATACGTTTGTTTCCTATGCTTCATGTTGAACTAGTTTTCCCTTTTTTATGATCAGTCCAATGGCTTGTTTTCCCCATGTTGCTACAGCAATGAGGACATTGCTCCTCTTCAGTTTGGGGGAGGATGTCCTTTTATGAGGAATGAATGTGTATTCTTGATGAATTATGAATGAATGTTGCTGAGTGCTGAATGAAGGTTTATTTTTAATGAATGAGCTGAATGAATGTGTTATTGCTCCTGCATTATCTATTAAATCTTTCTAGCATGACCATACTCTAGTGAATCATTTTAGCAGGATTATATAAATTTGGGAAGATTATTTATGATAATTCATGTTGATATGATTTCATAACTCTTGTATGATAGTGAGCCTTTAGTACTTAGAATATGTTGATATTAACTAGATTTAAGTGAAAATTTTTGCTCCCACCAAAATTTTTGCACATAGTCTTACTTGGAGATTTCATGTTCATAACAAGAGTTAGCTTTGGTATGAAGGTTCAGAATCTTTAGACTCGTTTGTTATATCCCTTGCGGCGATTTGGTAATATAGAAATGATTAAAGCATGTTCTTGAATCTTTTGAGCCTTTCTAGCTTACCCTAATGCATTTTATTTCCTTAGTTAAACCAAGTTGAGCTTAAACCTAATTTCTTGACACCCTTATTTAATAGCCACTTATCCTAAATATTTTGCATGTATCCATTCTTTGTCTTCCCTAAACTTGACCTTAGTCTGCTATGAACACTGCTGAACATAAGTTTGGGGGTATGCAGAGAATGCTGCATTACAGAGCATAGAAATATTGAAGAATTGCTGCAGCATTGGTGTTGATGCAGCAATATCATTTTTACTGGATCGGTGGTAGTTAATTGTTTTATGAAATTATGTTATGAATGCTCTAAGTATTGAGGATATGTGTTTTTGATTTTTAAAAAAAAACAAAAACAAAAGAAAAAAAAAGAACAAAAAGAGCAAAAGGAAATACATATTATGCTTCTTTGTTGTCAAATGCTATATATTGATTGTGATTAAATGCTGCACATTTATGCTCCTTGACGTGTACAAAAAATGAGAAAAATGATGGCATTGGGTTGAAGTTCATGGCAGACTAGGACTAAGTTTTGAACCTACTTTTTATCTATATTTTTCCTACCTTAGCCTTGGCCTACATTACAACTAAATTAAGACCTATTTGATCTTTATTGCTGAATTTGCTACATTAGTGGAGAGTGGTGTAATAGATTGAGTTTGAAGATGCCAAATGAATCTTAGGATTACCATACGTTGACTTATGAATGAGAGATTGAAAAGGAAAGACTATTCACACACACGGGGAGTAGAGCTTTGATCTTGATTTAGTTAATGTTCTGATATTTGAGGAACTTGGGTCATGAACATATTAGATTTTTGTTTCACATCTTTGATATGAAAATATGAACCCAAATTTGCCTATGATTGTTGGATGATTCTGGACATGAATTGTTGTACTGTTTGCTTGAGTTTTATTGATCTATCTTATTGCTGCAGCATTGCTCGGGACAAGCAATGATTTAAGTTTGGGGGTGTGATAACTCTATGAAAGTATAGTTATTTGCACTTGTTTTGCCTATTTTCTAACTCCATTTGCTTGACTTGTCTATAATTTTGAGTTAGATTTTGTTAAATTGCATACTTTTTTCCCAATTTCAATTTTGTGGATTTGCTTGACTTGTCTATAATTTTGAGTTAGATTTTGTTAAATTGCATACTTTTTTTCCCAATTTCAATTTTGTGGATTAATTGTTGAAAAGGGCTATTTTAATTGAAGAAATCCCTACATTTTATTATTCCATTGTTAACCTATAAATTTGTGCAGGATTTTACATAAAAGATGATAGAATTTTTGGATTCAATTGCTAAGGGTAAAAAGAGAATTTTAATGGTTGAAATTGGTAAAAGAAATTGGGATAAAAGTTGGCCAATTTGAAGAAATTGGAAATCAGTGGATGAGTCATCAAGAGGGAAAATGAGAAATTAAATTTCAGGAAGCATCTAAACGTGTGTATATATATATATATATATATATTTATTTATTTATTTACCCCAAGATCTATGACAAACATAAACATATATATAAAATAAAACAGAATATAAAACCAATATGAAGCCTAATGAATAGTAAAATATCCAAATAGTAGTTAAGGAATTTTTACACTAAATACCTCAGTCTATATGGTTAAAGAATTATTCCTGTCATGCAAAAATGCCTAAAATGCCTATCATCTTTGGCTAAAACGGTTGATAGCAGACCACAGGTATTCTAAAACCTATGCCAGAAATACTTAGTAACCCTCGCTATTTCTACCCAGATATTTTTTCCATTTCCAGACTTTTTTTTAAGTTCTTAACCCCATACGTGGCGTTGTTAAACCAGAGGAAATTTAGAGCTAAACGACCTTTCGGTCTTCCAATAGCTCTGGTCGAGGAAACCAGTAGCCTTGCCCTCGGGTGTCCAGTCGATATACGAAGGGTTAAGATTATCTATCTTAGTTAGGTCATGTTAAAAAATTATGCAGCATATCACATAGGAAGTTAGTTATAAACTAACATATTTAATATTTGAAAATTTAAAGACTTACAGAATTACTGGGAAGACTCTCAAACCGACTGAAACCTTGTTCTTCCGAAAGTTCTTTTTATTAAATATAAAAGTTTTTACAAAGGAGAGAGAGAAGACTCTTTGGAAAGATTTAAAGGAAAAACTAAAAATATTGCACACCCTGATTCCGCCTCTGCCTATTGCAGAGAAGAAGATCCTATTTATAGAAATTTTTCTAAGGCTGGATTTTAAATCCACCTCTATTATAACTTTGGATTTTTTTTAAGTCTGGGAATTATTGTTGATGGCTATTTGTTGCCATGAAAGTCAAAAAGTAGGATAAGGATGGTGGCTTTCATAAAAGTTTTGTCGGCCATGTGCTGATGTCTTCTTCTTTTGTCCTTATTTGGATGCGGGACCCGTAACTTTTGTTGTAGGGTCTGGAGTTTTTGATGACGCGCTTTGCTCCCATTGGTCAATGAATTTGAGCGTCCTTTCCAGGATTTCCTAGGTGTCTTCTGGTGGTTGAGCTTCTCCGGTATATTCCGGTTCTTCAGTATTATCATCTGAATGAGTTGTCGATCTTGATGGCATAAATACATCTGTATCTGCTGGAAAATTTCTTACTAGGTCTTCTTTGATTGCCTTCATGTAGGCTTTCATCATATCGGTTGTTGAGATAGTGCCTTGCTGGATTTTTAATTTCCTAGTCATTTGTTTGAATGAGCTTGGTGTCTCTGATATTTCTGAGTAGGATTGTAATTCTGTATAAGTCTTAATGGCTTGTTGGATATTGTCGATTGTTGATTGGCCTTCTATTATGCCATGTTCATCCGGTTTGAACATCTTTTTCCAAATGACAAGACCGCTGTAGTGTTAATTTGAAAACGAAAAACATGCTTAGCATTCTTGGATTCACTATTGGTTTGTATTTGCATTTTTGGCTTGATTTTTACAACATTGTATTACCTGTTGTATTCTCATGGTGATTTTCCAGTATGATGTCATGTAGTAGTAGTTAGGTAGAATCGCTGCGGCATTGGTGATGTTGCAGCATTTCCGTTGCTGCAGCAATATCTTAGCAGTAGCTTAACCTCTAAATCTCCACCCAATATTCATCATTCTTTATTCTTTTATTCTTTTAACCAAATGTAAATCATGTTTGCATGTATAATTGACAAACAAAATCTCTGTGGGATCGATAATCTTGTGCTTAGGTACATATATTACTTGTTGACCGGTGTATACTTGCACTTGTTAAGATTGCGTTGATTTATTCTATTTTATTATCTTCTCAATTTGTGACACACGCACACAACGCAACAAGTTTTCGATATATATATATAGCAAGTACTGCTGGCACTGCCTTTTCTCCTGAAAACCCGCCAGCAATTGAGAGTTCTCATCATCATACGTATATATACATATATATATATACATACATATATATATATATATATATATATATATATATATATATATCCAATGTTATGAATCCCAGAGATTCATTAAATTAATAGATGTCCATCCCAGAAAATTACGAAAGATGATAAATATCACCTAATAGTTATAATATGGATATATATATATATATATATATATATATATATATAATATATATATATAATGTAAATGTAAGTGGATGTAATGAGGTTTGTAGTAATAATATATATATAAGGATGTATGATGGATGAATATATTATATATTCATTTAGTACATATTATAAATATATATATTATATAGATATATATATATATATATATATATATATATCTATAAATATATGTGTGTGTGTATATATATATAGTATAATATATAAATAGTTAATTGGTGTGGAGATAGAGGGAGAGAGGGAGAGAGGGAGAGAGGAAGGAATTGATTGAGAAATTGGTCTCGGGAGATTGACAAATGCAAATGGAATTCTTATCAAATTTCTTTCTACTTCACTTCTAAAAAACCTCTTTCAAGGTACACCTATATTATACATACATATGTACCTAATGAATATATAAATATATTCATTCATCATTACATCCATTATATATATAATTATTACTACAACATCATTACATCCACTTACATATATATATATATATATATATATATATATATATATATATATATATATCCAATATTATAACTATTAGGTGATATTTATCATCTTTCGTAATTTTCTGGGATGATGGACATCCATTAATTTAATGAATCTCCAGGATTCATAATACGTTATCAGCACGAGGCTCTACCAACAACACGATTATCTATCACCGGTACGTTATTAGACAGACAGATGGCTGTTGTTCAATTTTCTGATATGAACAACGATATCGAAAGTGTCTGTCTTATTGACAGTGGAACTACGCACACCATACTGAAATACGAGAAGTATTTTTCTCACCTGAATGTGGGAGAAACAAGTGTTACCGCAATAAATGGTAGTGCAAAACTTATTGAAGGCTCTGGAAGAGCTAATATAATATTACCGGGAGGAACTATGATTGCTATTGATAAAGCATTATATTCCTCAAAATCTCAAAGAAATTTATTGAGTTTTAAAGATATCCGACTGAATGGATATCATGTTGAGACTATAGAAGAAAATGGTCATGAATATTTGGGAATCACAAAAATGACCTCCGGTAATAAAGTTTTGTTGGAAAAACTATCATCTCTATCCTCTGGCTATATTATGCAAAAATAATTGCTATTGAGGCGTATCATTTAGTAAACCAGAAGTTTACTAATCCCGCTACTTTTAAAGTTTGGCATGACCGTTTGGGTCATCCGGGATCAATTATGATGCGAAAAATTATCAAAATAACGCACGGTCATCCTTTGAAAAACCAAAGGATTTTGACTTCTGATAAACTTTCATGTGCTGCATGTTCGAAAGGAAAATTAATTATAAGACCAGCACCATTGAAAGTAGGAGCTGAAAGTCCTACATTTCTAGAACGGATTCATGGAGATATATGTGGATCGATTAGTCCACCATGTGGGCAATTTAAATATTCTATGGTCTTGATTGATGCATCAACCCGATGGTCGCATGTTTGTTTATTATCAACTCGCAACCTGGCGTTTGCAAGATTACTTGCCCAAATAATTCGCTTAAAAGCGCAATTTCCTGATTATCCTATTAAACGAATCCGTCTAGACAATGCTGGTGAATTTACTCCGCATGCATTTAATTCTTATTGCATGTCGATTGGAATAATTGTTGAACATCATGTAGCTCATGTTCACACACAGAATGGTCTAGCTGAATCATTTATTAAAAGACTGCAATTAATTGCCAGACCATTATTGATGAAAACAACTCTCCATACAGCAGCCTGGGGATATGCAATCATGCATGCTGCAGCACTTGTGCATTTAAGGCCATCAAATTATCATAAATTTTCTCACATACAATTGGCTTTTGGTTCAGAGCCAAATATTTCTTATTTGAGAATTTTTGGGTGTGCTGTATATGTCTCAATTGAACCACCCCAACGGACAAAAATGGGTCCGCAAAGAAGATTGGGGATATATGTTGGGTATGACTCCCCGTCAATTATAAGGTATCTTGAACCTTTGACGGGAGATGTATTTACAGCAAGATTTGCTGATTGCCATTTTGATGAAAATTTATTTCCCAAATTAGGGGGAGAGAATAAATGGCATAAAATTGAACTTGCGTGGAAAACATCTTTGAATCATTTAGATCCACGCACAAATATAAGTGAACTCGAAGTTCAAAAGATTATACATTTGCAACAAATTGCAAATTAACTGCCAGATTCTTTTGCTAACTCCAGCAGAGTCACTAAATCGCATATTCCAGCTATAGATGCTCCTATTCGAATAGGTGTACCTTGAAAGAGGTTTTTGAGAAGTGAAGTAGAAAGAAAATTTTGATAAGAATTCCATTTGCATTTGTCAATCTCCCGAGACCAATTTCTCAATCAATTCCATTTGTTATGAATCCCGAAGATTAATTAAATTAATGGATGTCCATCATCCCAAAAAATTACGAAAGATGATAAATATCACCTAATAGTTATAATATTGGATATATATATATATATGTAAGTGGATGTAATGATGTTGTAGTAATAATTATATATATAATGGATGTAATGATGGATGAATATATTTATATATTCATTTAGGTACATATGTGTGTATATATATAGTATAATATATATAATATAGTAATTGGTGTGGAGATAGAGGGAGAGAGGGAGAGAGGAAGGAATTGATTGAGAAATTGGTCTCGGGAGATTGACAAATGCAAATGGAATTCTTATCAAAATTTTCTTTCTACTTCACTTCTTCAAAAACCTCTTTCAAGGTACACTTATATATATACATACATATGTACCTAAATGAATATATAAATATATTCATCCATCATTACATCCATTATATATATAATTATTACTACAACATCATTACATCCACTTACATTTATATATATATATATCCAATATTATAACTATTAGGTGATATTTATCATCTTTCGTAATTTTCTGGGATGATGGACATCCATTAATTTAATGAATCTCCGTGATTCATAACACTCCCCCTTGGATGTCCATTACATAAAGAATAGGCCTTGTTAAAACCTTACTAGAAAAAAACCGAGTGGGAAAAAAATCTAGTGAAGGAAAAAGAGTACACTATTCTTCATGTGTAGATTTCTCCCCCTGATGAGATGATTTCTCGAAATCTTTAAATCGACGCAAACCAATTTTATATCTCAATTTTTCAAAGGCTGTTGTCGGAAGAGCTTTAGTGAATATATCTGCAAGATTATCACGTGATCGAATTTGAAGCACATCAATTTCACCGTTCTTTTGAAGTTCATGAGTAAAGAAGAATTTAGGTGAAATGTGTTTCGTCATATCCCCCTTAATATATCCTCCTTTTAATTGAGCTATACAAGCTGCATTATCTTCATATAGAGGAGTTGAAATCTCTCTTCTGGAGGATAAACCACAACTCTCTCTAATATAATGGATCATTGACCTTAACCATACACATTCTCGACTTGCTTCATGAATGGCTATTATCTCAGCATGATTAGAAGAAGTTGCTGCTATTATTTACTTCGTGGAGCGCCGTGATATAGCAGTATTACCATATGTAAATAAATAGTCATTTTGAGAACGTGCCTTGTGCGGATCCGAAAGATAACCCGCATCTGCATATCCAATCAGTTCTGGATCATTTACATTTGAATAAAATAATCCGAGGTCAATTGTCCCTTGGAGGTATCTAAGGACGTGTTTAATACCATTCCAATGTCGTCGTGTTGGTGAAGAACTAAATCTTGCTAATAGATTTATAACAAATGCTATATCCGGTCTAGTATTATTTGCAAGATACATCAGTGCACCAATAGCACTCAAATATGGTACTTCAGGACCAAGTAGTTTTTCACCATTTTCTCGAGGTCTAAATATATCTTTATTTATATCTAGCGACCTCACGACCATTTGAATACTCAATGGATATGCTTTATCCATGAAAAATCTTTTCAACACTTTAGCTGTATATGTTGACTGATGAACAAAAATTCCATCTTTCATATATTCAATTTGAAGCCCGAGACAAAACTTAGTTTTTCCAAAATCTTTAACTTCAAATTCTCGTTTCAAACAATCTATAGCTTCTCGAAGCTCTTTTGGAGTTCCTATTAGATTGATATCGTCAACATATATAGCAAGAATCACAAAACCAAAATTTGTTTTCTTAATAAAAACACATGGACAGATTTGGTCATTTTTATATCCTGAATTCAACAAAAATTCACTAAGGCGATTGTACCACATGCGTCCAGACTGTTTAAGCCCATATAATGATTTCTGTAATTTGATAGAATAATTTTCATGAGGGCCTTTAGAAGCCTTTGGTAATTTGAATCCTTCACGGATTTTCATATAAATTTCATTTTCGAGGCTTCCATAAAGATAAGCTGTAATAACATCCATTAGACGCATGTCCACCTTTTCATGAACTGCCATACTTATTAGATATCGGAGTGTAATAGCATCAATAACAGGTGAATAAGTTTGATCATAATCAATTCCTGACTTTTGTGAAAAGCCTTGTGCGACGAGTCGTGCTTTATATTTTACGACTTCATTATTCTCATTTCATTTTCGCACAAACACCCATTCATAGACAACAGGTTTTACATCCTTTGGTGTTTGGACTACAGGTCCAAAAACTTCCCACTTTGCAAGCAAATTTAACTCCGATTGAATCGCATCTTTCCATTAAGGCCAACCAATTCTATGCTGACATTCTTCAACTGATAAAGGATCTAAATCCTCATTATCCTTGAAAATATCAAGGGCTACGTTGTATGCAAAAGCATTATCAATAACAACGTTTCTTCAATCCCAACATTGATTCGAACTGGTATAATTAATTGAGATTTCAGAATTCTCATTATCATTTGTAGTTGGAATCTTTTCATCAGTTCTCTCTTGGTTTTCCTTTTATGTTTCATCAATATGATCTTCTGGATCATTTCTTCCTCTTTTCTTTCGAGGATTTTTATTTTTGGAACCAAGGGGTGGTCGGCCACGCTTCTGACGTGTTTTTGATTCGAAAGCTATAGGATTATCTTTCTGTCATTCAGGAACTTATATTCGTATAGGAGCATCTATAGTTGGAAGATGCGATTTAGTGACTCTGCTAGAGTCAGCAAAAGAATCTGGCAGTTGATTTGCAATTTGTTGCAAATGTATAATCTTTTGAACTTCAAGTTCACTTATATTTGTGCGTGGATCTAAATGATTCAAAGATGTTTTCCACGCAAGTTCAATTTTATGCCATTTATTCTCTCCCCCTAATTTGGGAAACAAATTTTCATCAAAATGGCAATCAGCAAATCTTGCTGTAAATACATCCCCCGTCAAAGGTTCAAGATACCTTATAATGGACGGGGAATCAAACCCAACATATATCCTCAATCTTCTTTGCGGACCCATTTTTGTCCGTTGGGATGGTTCAATTGGGACATATACAGCACACCTAAAAATTCTCAAATAAGAAATATTTGGCTCTGAACCAAAAGCCAATTGTATGGGAGAAAATTTATGATAATTCGATGGCCTTAAACGCACAAGTGGTGCAGCATGCATGATTGCATGTCCCTAGGTTGCTGTAGGGAGATTTGTTTTCATCAATAATGGTCTGGAAATTAATTGCAGTCTTTTAATAAATGATTCAGCTAGACCATTTTGTGTGTAAACATGAGCTACAGGATGTTCAACAATTATTCCAATCGACATGCAATAAGAATTAAATGCATGCGAATTAAATTCACCAGCATTGTCTAGACAGATTCGTTTAATAGGATAATCAGGAAATTGCGCTCTTAAGCGAATTATTTGGGCAAGTAATCTCGCAAACGCCAGGTTGCGAGTTGATAATAAACAAACATGCGACCATCGGGTCGATGCATCAATCAAGACCATAAAATATTTAAATTGCCCACATGGTGGAGTAATCGGTCCACATATATCTCCATGAATCCGTTCTAGAAATGTAGGACTTTCAGCTCCTACTTTCAATGGTGCTGGTCTTATAATTAATTATCCTTTGGAACATGCAGCACATGAAAGTTTATCAGAAGTCAAAATCCTTTGATTTTTCAAAGGATGACCGTGCGTTGTTTCGATAATTTTTCGTATCATAATTGATCCCGGATGACCCAAACGGTCATGTCATACTTTAAAAGTAACGGGATTAGTAAACTTCTGGTTTACTAAATGATGCGCCTCAATAGCATTTATGTTTGCATAATATAGGCCAGATGATAGAGATGGTAGTTTTTCCAACAAAACCTTATTATCGGAGGTCATTTTCTTGATACCTAAATATTCATGACCATTATCTTCTATTGTCTCAACATGATATCCATTCCGTCGGATATCTTTAAAACTCAATAAATTTCTTTGAGATTTTGAGGAATATAATGCTTTATCAATAGCAATCATAGTTCCTCCCGGTAATATTATATTAGCTCTTCAGGAGCCTTCAATAAGTTTTGCACTACCATTTATTGTGGTAACACTTGTTTCTCCCACATTCAGGTGAGAAAAATACTTCTCGTATTTCAGTATGGTGTGCGTAGTTCCATTGTCAATAAGACAGATACTTTCGATATCGTTGTTCATATCAGAAAATTGAACAACAGCCATCTGTTTTATTAACAAAATTTTACAGAAATAAAAATTAAACATATCATTACAAAAGTAATATAAAATTAAATATATCATTACAAAAGTAATATAAACATACAACATTAATATTCTAATTATTTTTGGACACTTCCATCTCCAATTAAGTTGTCAATTATTCCTTCTGGATGCTCAAAAAATCAGCAACATCCAAGTGAGTTATACCAACATCATTATTTTCAAGATCTTCATCATTTCTTTCATGAGGTAAATTTTGAGAAGTAAAATTTGCCTCAACATTTTTACCTTTTCTTTCAATAGATGCTTGATATAAATCAACAAGATGTTTTGCAGTGCAACAAATACGAGACCAGTGACCTTTCATGCCACAACGATAACATATGTCTTCATAATTTTTTGGAACAGTATTTCTTTTCCCATTATGTTTTATCCACTTCGGGTGGTTATTAACATTTTTGGCACCTGAAGTATTATTACGATTGTAAGGGCCAAATTGATCACGGTGTCCATGATCATATTTTCGGCTATGACCACGGTAATGACCACGACCACGACCACGATCTCTTATGGGATCATGATTTCTAACAGCATTCACTTCAAGGAATGGAGTAGAACCAGTAGGTCGAGTCTCGTGATTTTTCATTAATAATTCATTGTTTTGTTCCGCAACAAGAAGACAAGAAATTAATTCAGAATATTTCTTAAAACCTTTTTCACGATATTGTTACTGCAGGACAATATTCGTGGCATGAAAAGTGGAGTATGTTTTCTCCAGCATATCATTATCTGTTATATCATCTCCACATAGTTTCAATTGTGAAATTATTTTAAACATTGCGGAGTTATATTCACTTATAGATTTAAAATCTTGCAACCTCAGGTGCAACCAATCATATCGTGCTTTTGGGAGAACGACCATCTTCTGGTGGTCGAATCTTTCTTTCAAATTTCCCCACAAAATAAGGGGATCTTTTACAGTAAGATATTCGTTTTTTAGATCTTCATGAAGATGATGACGGATAAATATTATAGATTTGGCACGATCTTGTATTGATGATATATTATTTTGTATGATGGTGTCTGCCAGACCCATCGCAGCAAGATGCATCTCGGCATCTAGTGTCCATGATAAATAATTTTTTCCGGTGATCAAGTGCCACAAATTCCAGTTTAGTTAAGTTTGCCAAAATAATAATAAACGTACATGTCTGATAACGTATCGGTGATAGATAATCGTGTTGTTGGTAGAGGGACATGCAATTTTGCATATATATATGTGTGTGTGTATATATATAGTATAATATATATAATATAATATATATAATATAGTAATTGGTGTGGAGATAGAGGGACATGCAATTTTGCATGCTGCAGCACTTGTGCGTTTAAGGCCATCAAATTATCATAAATTTTCTCTCATACAATTGGCTTTTGGTTTAGAGCCAAATATTTCTTATTTGAGAATTTTTAGGTGTGTTGTATATGTCGCAATTGAACCACCCCAACGGACAAAAATGGGTCCGCAAAGAAGATTAGGGATATATGTTGGGTATGACTCCCCGTCCATTATAAGGTATCTTGAACCTTTGACGGGAGATGTATTTACAGCAAGATTTGCTGATTGCCATTTTGATGAAAATTTGTTTCCCAAATTAGGGGGAGAGAATAAATGGCATAAAATTGAACTTGCGTGGAAAACATATTTGAATCATTTAGATCCACGTACAAATATAAGTGAACTTGAAGTTCAAAATATTATACATTTGCAACAAATTGCAAATCAACTGCCAGAATCTTTTACTGACTCTAGCAGAGTCACTAAATCGCATATTCCAGCTATAGATGCTCCTATACGAATAGAAGTTCCTGAAGGACAGAAAGTTAATCCTATAGCTATCGAATCAAAAACACGCCAGAAGCGTGGCCGGCCCCTTGGTTCTAAAAATAAAAATCCTCGAAAGAAAAGAGGAACAAATGATCCAGAAGATCATATTGAAGAAATAAAAAAAGAAAACCAAGGGACAAATGATGAAAAGATTCCAACTATAAATGATAATGAGAATTCTGAAATCTCAATTAATTATTCCAGTTCAAATCAAAGTTGGGATCGAAAAAACGTTGTTATTGATAATGCTTTTGCATACAACGTAGCCCTTGATATTTTCAAGAATAATGAAGATTTAGATCATTTATCAGTTGAAGAATGTCGGCATAGAATTGATTGGCCTCAATGGAAAGATGCAATTCAATCGGAGTTAAATTCGCTTGCGAAGCGAGAAGTTTTTGGACCTGTAGTCCAAACGCCAAAGGATGTAAAACATGTTGGCTATAAATGGGTGTTTGTGCGAAAACGAAATGAGAATAATGAAGTCGTAAAATATAAAGCACGACTCGTCGCACAAGGCTTTTCACAAAAGCCAGGAATTGATTATGATCAAACTTATTCACCTGTTATTAATGCTATTACACTCCGATATCTAATAAGTATGGCAGTTCATGAAAAGGTGGACATGCGTCTAATGGATGATATTACAGCTTATCTTTATGGAAGCCTCGAAAATGAAATTTATATGAAAATCCCTGAAGGATTCAAATTACCAAAGGCTTCTAAAGGCCCTCATGAAAATTATTCTATCAAATTACAGAAATCATTATATGGGCTTAAACAGTCTGGACGCATGTGGTACAATCGCTCTAGTTAATTCTTGTTGAATTAAGGATATAAAAATGACAAAATCTGTTCATGTATTTTTATTAAAAAAACAGATTTTGGTTTTGTGATTCTTGCTATATATGTTGATGATATCAATCTAATAGGAACTCCAGAAGAGCTTCTCGAAGCTATAGATTGTTTGAAATGAGAATTTGAAGTTAAAAATTTTGGAAAAACTAAGTTTTGTCTCGGGCTTCAAATTAAACATATGAAAGATGGAATTTTTGTTCATCAGTCAACATATACAGTTAAAGTGTTGAAAAGATTTTTCATGGATAAAGCATATCCATTGAGTATTCCAATGGTCGTGAGGTCGCTTAGATATAAATAAAGATATATTTAGACCTCGAGAAAATGGTGAAAAACTACTTGGTCCTGAAGTACCATATTTGAGTGCTATTGGTTCACTGATGTATCTTGCAAATAATACTAGATCGGATATAACATTTGCTATAAATTTATTAGCAAGATTTAATTCTTCACCAACATGACGACATTGGAATGGTATTAAACACGTTGACCTCGGATTATTTTATTCAAATGTAAATGATCCAGAACTGATTGGATATGTAGATGCGGGTTATCTTTTATATCCGCACAAGGCACGTTCTCAAAATGACTATTTATTTACATATGGTAATACTGCTATATCATGGCGCTCCACGAAGCAAACAATAGCAGCAACTTCTTCTAATCATGCTGAGATAATAGCCATTCATGAAGCAAGTCGAGAATGTGTATGATTGAGTTCAATGATACATTATATTAGAGAGAGTTGTGGTTTATCTTCTAGAAGAGAGATTCCAACTCCTCTATATGAAGATAATGCAGCTTGTATAGCTCAATTAAAAGGAGGATATATTAAGGGGGATAGGACGAAACACATTTCACATAAATTCTTCTTTACTCATGAACTTCAAAAGAACGGTGAAATTGATGTGCTTCAAATTCGATCACGTGATAATCTTGCAGATATATTCAATAAAGCTCTTCCAACAGCAACCTTTAAAAAATTGAGATATAAAATTGATTTGCGTCGATTTAAAGATTTCAAGAAATCATCTCATCAGGGGTAGAAATATACACATGAAGAATAGTGTACTCTTTTTCCTTCACTAGATTTTTTTTCCCACTGGGGTTTTATCTAGTAAGGTTTTAACGATGCCTATTTTTTATGTAATGGACATCCAAGTGGGAGTGTTATTAATCTCGGAGATTCATTAAATTAATGAATGTCCATCATCCCATAAAATTACGAAAGATGATAAATATCACCTAATAGTTATAATTATATATATATATATATATATATATATATATATATATAAATGTAAGTGGATGTAATGATGTTGTAATAATTATATATATAATGGATGTAATGATGGATGAATATATTTATATATTCATTTAGGTACATATGTATGTATATATATAGGTGTACCTTGAAAGAGGTTTTTGAAGAAGGGAAGTAGAAAGAAAATTTTGATAAGAATTCCATTTGCATTTGTCAATCTCCCGAGACCAATTTCTCAATCAATTCCTTCCTCTCTCCCTCTATCTCCACACCAATTACTATATTATATATATTCATCCATCATTACATCCATTATATATATAATTATTACTACAACATCCAAGGGGGAGTGTTATGAATCTCGGAGATTCATTATAACTATTATGTGATATTTATCATCTTTCGTAATTTTCTGGGATGATGGACATCCATTAATTTAATAAATCTCCGGGATTCATAACACTCCCCCTTGGATGTCCATTACATAAAGAATAGGCCTCGTTAAAACCTTACTAGATAAAAACCCAGTGGAAAAAAAATCTAGTGAAGGAAAAAGAGTAAACTATTCTTCATGTGTAGATTTCTCCCCCTGATGAGATGATTTCTCAAAATCTTTAAATCGACGCAAACCAAGCTGCATTATCTTCATATAGAGGGGGATAATGCAACTTGTATAGCTTAATTAAAAAGATGATATATTAAGGGGAATAGTACGAAACACGTTTTCACACATTTCACCTAAATTAACACATTTCACCTAAATTCTTCTTTACTCATGAACTTCAAAAGAACGGTGAAATTGATGTGCTTCAAATTCGATCACGTGATAATCTTGCAGATATATTCACTAAAGCTCTTCCGACAGCAACCTTTGAAAAATTCAGATATAAAATTGGTTTGCGTCGATTTAAAGATTTCGAGAAATCATCTCATAAGAAGGAGAAATCTACACATGAAGAATAGTGTACTCTTTTTCCTTCACTAAATTTCTTTTTCTCACTGGGTTTTTATCTAGTAAGGTTTTAACGAGACATATTCTTTATGAATTGGACATCCAATGGGGAGTGTTATGAATCCCGAAGATTCATTAAATTAATGGATGTCCATCATCCCAGAAAATTACGAAAGATGATAAATATTATCTAATAGTTATAATATTGGATATATATATATATATATATATATATATAAATGTAAGTGGATGTAATGATGTTGTAGTAATAATTATATATATAATGGATGTAATGATGGATGAATATATTTATATATTCATTTAGGTACATATGTATGTATATATATAGGTGTACCTTGAAAGAGATTTTTGAGAAGTGAAGTAGAAAGAAAATTTCGATAAGAATTCCATTTGCATTTGTCAATCTCCCAAAACCAATTTCTCAATCAATTCCTTCTCTCCCTCTCTCCCTTTATCTCCACACCAATTACTATATTATATATATACTATATATATACATATATATATATATATATATATATATATATATATATATCATATAATTTCATAATACGTTATCAGCACGAGACTTTACCAACAACACGATTATCTATCACCGGTACGTTATCAGACTGGTACGTTTATTATCATTATGGTAAACCTAACTAAACTGGAATTTGTGGCACTTGATGTCACCGGAAAAATTTATTTGTCATGGACACTAGATGCCGAGATGCATCTTACTGCGATGGGTCTGGCAGACACCATCGTACAAAATAATATATCATCAATACAAAATCGTGACAAATCTATTATATTTATCCGTCATCATCTTCACGAAGATCTTAAAAACAAATATCTTACTGTGAAAGATCCCCTTATTTTGTGGAGAAATTTGAAAAAAAGATTCGACCACCAGAAGATGGTCGTTCTCCCAAAAGCACGATATGATTGGTTGCACCTGAGGTTGCAAATTTTAAATCTATAAGTGAATATAACTCCGCAATGTTTAAAATAGTTTCACAATTGAAACTATGTGTAGATGATATAACAGATAATGATATGCTGGAGAAAACATACTCCACTTTTCATGCCACGAATATTGTCCTGCAGCAACAATATCGTGAAAAAGGTTTTAAAATATATTCTGAATTAATTTCTTGTCTTCTTGTTGCGAAACAAAACAATGAATTATTAATGAAAAATCACGAGACTCGACCTACTGGTTTTACTCCATTCCCTGAAGTGAATGCTGTTAGAAATCATGATCCCAGAAGAAATCATGGTAGTGGTCGTGGTCGTGGTCATTACCGTGGTCATAGCCGAAAATATGATCATGGACGCCGTGATCAATTTGACCCTTACAATCGTAATAATATTTCAGGTGCCAAAAATGTTAATAACCACCCAAAGTGGATAAAACATAATGGGAAAAGAAATACTGTTCCGAAAAATTATGAAGACATATGTTATCGTTGTGACATGAAAGGTCACTAGTCTCATATTTGTCGCACTGCAAAACATTTTGTTGATTTATATCAAGCATCTATTGAAAGGAAAAGTAAAAATGTTTAGGCAAATTTTACTTCTCAAAATTTTACCTCATGAAAGAAATGATGAAGATCTTGAAAATAATGATGTTGGTATAACTCACTTGGATGTTACTGATTTTTTCGAACATCCAGAAGGAAGAATTGACCACTTAATTGGAGATGAAAGTGTCCAAAAATAATTAGAATATTAATGTTATATGTTTATATTACTTTTGTAATGATATGTTTAATTTTTATATTACTTTTGTAATGATATGTTTAATTTTTATTTTTGTAAAATTTTGTTAATCAGACAGATGGCTGTTGTTCAATTTTCTGATATGAACAACGATATCGAAAGTGTCTGTCTTATTGACAGTGGAACTACGCACACCATACTGAAATACGAGAAGTATTTTTCTCACTTGAATGTGAGAGAAACAAGTGTTACCACAATAAATGGTAGTGCAAAGGCTCCGGAAGAGCTAATATAATATTACCGGGGGAAACTATGATTGCTATTGATAAAGCATTATATTCCTCAAAATCTCAAAGAAATTTATTGAATTTTAAAGATATCCGACGGAATGGATATCATGTTGAGACTATAGAAGAAAATTGTCATGAATATTTGAGAATCACAAAAATGACCTCCGGTAATAAAGTTTTGTTGGAAAAACTATCATCTTTATCATCTGGTTATATTATGCTAAAATAATTGCTATTGAGGCGTATCATTTAGTAAACCAGAAGTTTACTAATCCCGCTACTTTTAAACTTTGACATGACCGTTTGGGTCATTCGGGATCAATTATGATGCGAAAAATTATCGAAACAACGCACGATCATCCTTTGAAAGTAGGAGCTGAAAGTCATACATTTCTAGAACGGATTCATGGAGATATATGTGGACCGATTAGTCCACCATGTGGGCAATTTAAATATTTTATGGTCTTGATTGATGCATCGACCCGATGGTCACATGTTTGTTTATTATCAACTCGCAACCTGACATTTGTGAGATTACTTGCCCAAATAATTCGCTTAAGAGCGCAATTTCCTGATTATCCTATTAAACGAATTCGTCTAGACAATGCTGGTGAATTTACTTCGCATGCATTTAATTCTTATTGCATGTCGATTGGAATAATTGTTGAACATCCTGTAGCTCATGTTCACACACAGAATGGTCTAGCTGAATCATTTATTAAAAGACTACAATTAATTGTCAGACCATTATTGATGAAAACAAATCTCCCTACAACAGCCTGGGGACATGCAATCATGCATGCTGCAGCACTTGTGCATTTAAGGCCATCGAATTATCATAAATTTTCTCTCATACAATTAGCTTTTGGTTTAGAGCCAAATATTTCTTATTTGAGAATTTTTAGGTGTGCAGTATTTGTTCCAATTGAACCACCCCAACGGAAAAAAATAGGTCCGCAAAGAAGATTGGGGATATATGTTAAATTTGACTCCTCGTCCATTATAAGGTATCTTGAACCTTTGACATGGGATGTATTTACAGCAAGATTTGATGATTGTCATTTTGATGAAAATTTGTTTCCCAAATTAGGAGGAGAGAATAAATGACATAAAATTGAACTTGCGTGGAAAACATCTTTGAATCATTTAAATCCAGACACAAATATAAGTGAACTTGAAGTTCAAAAGATTATACATTTGCAACAAATTGCAAATCAACTGCCAGATTCTTTTGCTGATTCTAGCAGAGTCACTAAATCGTTCTTCGATCCATCATTACATTGAATTGTATCTTTCCATCATTACATCATTACATCCATTAAATAAATATATAAATATATTCATTCATCATTACATCCATTATCTATACAACATCATTACACCCACTTACATTTATATATTCATTTAATGGATGTAATGATGGATGAATATATTTATATATTCATATGTATGTATATATATAGGTGTAAGGTTTTGAATGAAGTGAAGAAGAAAAAAAGAAAGGATTTTGATTTTGATACAATTGCATCTTCATTTCCCAATTTCCCGAGACCATTCCCGAGAACCAATTCTCTCAACCTTCCTCTCTCCCTCTCTCCCTATATCTCCATACCAATTATAATATTATATATATTATACTAAATATATACACACATATATATAGATCATATAATTTCATAACACGTTATATATATATTTAAATATATATACCTAATAATACCTAACTAATATATATAAATATATATATACCTAATAATTCCACCAACATATATATATATATAGGCAAATTATGAGGACACACCCCTTTTTGTTAGGGACACACCCCCTTTTATTAGGGACACACCCCCATAATTTGCCATAAATAAAAGATGCCATAATTTACCATAAATAATATAAATGCTCAATTTATTTATTTATTTTGGAGCATTTATAAATTGAGCATTTATTAGTTCTAAAAAAATTAATAATATAACTGCATAACTAATAATTATTACGTAATAACTTTAATTATATAATTTAAAAAATTTAACTTAATACAATACAATACAAAGAGTAACTTGTTAATATTACAAAATCGAAAATTAAATATTAAATGAATAGAAAGTAATTGTGATCTGATAAAAAAGAAAACACCAAAAATGAAATGTGTAGCACCAAATGTGCATCACCAAATATGTGCTGCACATTTCATTTTTGTTATTTTTTTTTTTGTCAGATCACAATTACTTTCTATTCATTTAATATTTAATTTTCGATTTTGTAATATTAACAAGTTACTCTTTGTATTGTATTGTATTAAGTTAAATTTTTTAAATTATATAATTAAAGTTATTACGTAATAATTATTAGTTATGCAGTTATATTATTAATTTTTTTAAACTAATAAATGCTCAGTTTATAAATGCTCCAAAATAAATAAATAAATTGAGCATTTATATTATTTATGGCAAATTATGGCATCTTTTATTTATGGCAAATTATGGGGGTGTGTCCCTAATAAAAGGGGGTGTGTCCCTAACAAAAAGGGGTGTGTCCCCATAATTTGCCATATATATATATATATACATATATACCTAATAATACCTAACTATATATATATATATATATATATATATATATATTCACATTATAAATATTAGGTGATATTTATCATCTTACATAATTTTCTGAAATGATGGACATTCATTAATTTAATGAATCTTCGGGATTCATAACACTCCCCCTTGGATGTCCATTATATAAAGAATATGCTTCGTTAAAACCTTACTAGATAAAATTCAGTGGAAAAAAACTCTAGTGAAGGAAAAACCTTACTATTCTTTATGTCCCAATTAAACCACCCCAACGGACAAAAATGGATTCGCAGAGAAAATTGGGGATATATATTGGGTATGACTCCCCATCCATTATAAGGTATCTTGAACCTTTGACAGGGGATGTATTTACAGCAAGATTTGCTGATTGCCATTTTGATGAAAATTTGTTTCCCAAATTAGGGGGAGAGAATAAATAGCATAAGATTGAACTTTCGTGGAAAACTTCTTTGAATCATTTAAATCCACACACAAATATGAGTGAACTTGAAGTTTAAAAGATTATACATTTGCAACAAATTACAAATCAACTGCTAGATTCTTTTGCTGACTCCAGCAGAGTCACTAAATCGCATCTTCCAGCTATAGATGTTTCTATACGGATAGAAATTCCTGAATGACAGAAAGTTAATCATATAGCTTTTGAATCAAAAACACGCCAGAAGCGTGACCGACCCCTTGGTTCCAAAAATAAAAATTCTCGAAAAAAAAGAGAAACAAATGATCCAGAAGATTATATTAATGAAACAGAAAAAGAAAACCAAGGGACAACTGATGAAAAGATTCTAACTATAAATGATGAAGAAAATTCTGAAATCTCTATTAATTACACCAGTTCAAATCAAAGTTGGGATCGAAGAAATGTTGTTATTGATAATGCTTTTGCATACAACATAGCCCTTGATATTTTCAAAGATAATGAGAATTTAGATCATTTATCAGTTGAAGAATGTCGGCATAGAATTGATTGGCCTCAATGGAAAAATGCGATTCAATCGGAGTTAAATTCGCTTGCAAAGCGAGAAGTTTTTAGACCTGTAGTCCAAACGCCAAAGAACATAAAACTTGTTGACTATAAATGGGTGTTTGTGCAAAAACGAAATGAGAAAAATAATGAAGTCATAAAATATAAAGCACGACTCGTCGCACAAGGTTTTTCGCAAAAGCCAGGAATTGATTATGATCAAACTTATTCACCCGTTACTGATGCTATTACACTCTGATATCTTATAAGTTTGGCAGTTCATGAAAAGGTGGACATGCGTCTAATAGATGTCATTATAGCTTATCTTTATGGAAGCCTTGAAAATGAGATTTATATAAAAATCCCTGAAGGATTCAAATTACCAAAGGCTTCTAAAGGCCCTCGTGAAAATTATTCTATCAAATTACAGAAGTCATTATATGGGCTTAAACAGTCTAGACGCATGTGGTACAATCGTCTTAGTAAATTATTATTAAATTCAGGATATAAGAATGACCAAATATGTCCATGTGTTTTTATTAAGAAAACAGATTTTGATTTTGTAATTCTTGCTATATATGTTGACGATATCAATCTTATAGGAACTTCAGAAGAGCTTCGAGAAGATATAGATTGTTTGAAACGAGAATTTGAAGTTAAAGATTTTGGAAAAACTAAGTTTTGTCTCGGGCTTCAAATTGAACATATGAAAGATAAAATTTTTGTTCATCAGTTAATATATACAGCTAAAGTGTTGAAAAGATTTTTCATGGATAAAGTATATCCATTGAGTATTCCAATGGTCGTGAGGTCACTAGATATAAATAAAAATATATTTAGACCTCAAGAAAATGATAAAAAACTACTTGGTCCTGAAGTACCATATTTGAGTGCTATTGGTGCACTGATTTATCTTGCAAATAATACTCGACCTGATATAGCATTTTCTATAAATCTATTAGCAAGATTTAATTCTTCACCAACACAACGACATTGGAATGGTATTAAACACGTCCTTAGATACCTCCAAGAAACAATTGACCTCAGATTATTTTATTCAAATGTAAATGACCCAGAACTGATTGAATATGCAGAGGGTTATCTTTCAGATCCGCATAAAGCATGTTCTCAAAATGACTATTTATTTACATATGGTAATACTGCTATATCATGACGCTCCACGAAGCAAACAATAGTAACACTTTCTTCTATTCATGCTGAAATAATAAACATTCATGAAGCAAGTCGAGAATGTATATAGTTGAGGTCAATAATATATTATATTAGAGAGAATTATGATTTATCCTCCAGAAAAGAGATTTCAACTCCTCTATATGAAGATAATGCAGCTTGTATAGCACAATTAAAATGATAATATATTAAGGAAGATAAGACGAAACACATTTCACCTAAATTCTTCTTTACTCATGAATTTCAAAAAACTTATGAAATTGATGTGCTTCAAATTCAATCACGTGATAATCTTGCATATATATTCACTAAAGCTCTTCCAACAACAACCTTTGAAAAATTGAGATATAAAATTAATTTGCGTTGATTTAAAGATTTCGAGAGATTATCTCATCAGGGGGAGAAATATACACATAAAGAATAGTGTACTCTTTTTCCTTCACTAAAGTTTTTTCCCACTGAATTTTTATCTAGTAAGGTTTTAACGAAGCATATTCTTTATGTAATGGACATCCAAGGAAGAGTGTTATGAATCCCGAAGATTCATTAAATTAATAGATGTCCATCATCCCAAAAAATTACGAAATGTGATAAATATCACATAATATTGAATATATATATATATATATATATATATATATATTATATATATTGGTGGAATTATTAGGTATATATATTA
Organism: Asclepias syriaca; assembly: GCA_027405835.1. Classification (NCBI taxonomy): domain Eukaryota; kingdom Viridiplantae; phylum Streptophyta; class Magnoliopsida; order Gentianales; family Apocynaceae; genus Asclepias; species Asclepias syriaca. Next base: position 3,398,028 of record CM049929.1, on the reverse strand, counting down.
TATATTAGTTAGGTATTATTAGGTATATATTTATATAACATTGAGTAATGCCTATAAATAGACACACACATCTATTCTATGAGAAAAATTTTCATTCTCCTCTCTCTCCTCTCTCTCTCTCTCCCCTTTTTATATATATATATATATATATATATATATATACGTTTAGATGCTTCCTGGAATTTAATTTCACATTTTCCCTCTTGTTTAGATGCTTCCTGGAATTTAATTTCACATTTTCCCTCTTGATGACTCATTCACTGATTTCCAATTTCTTCAAATTGGCCAACTTTTATCTCAATTCCTTTTACCAATTTCAACCATCAAAATTCTATTTTTACCCTTCGCAATTGAATCCAAAAATTCAATTTATCTTTTATGTAAAATTCTGCACAAATTTAAAGGTTAACAATGGAATAATAAAATATAGGGATTTCTTCAATTAAAATGGCCTTTTTCAACAATTAATTCACAAAATTGAAATTGAGAAAAAAATATGCAATTTAACAAAATCTAACTCAAAAATTATAGACAAGTCAAGCAAATGGAGTTAAAAAATAGGCAAAACAAGTGCAAATAACTCTACTTTCATAGAGTTATCAATAGTACTTCTATGAAATTGTAGGGGTATAGGGGGCACTGAATTTCTACTCAACTTTAAGGAAATGGTTGCACTAAACAAACCGAATTTGGTCATCCTAACTGAAACTAAGCTAACTCAAGAAAAAGCTCCATCCTTTATACATACACTAGGCTTTCAAAACCACACATACACACCCTCTTAAGGAAACTCTGGAGGAATACTAGTCCTGTGAAACAATGAGTTGGACCTAGAACTGGTGGGACAGACTAGGCAAGAGCTGCATTTTAGAGTCAAGGTTAGAAATCAACTTCTTTTTCTTCTTTCTGCTATTTACTGTTTGCCTTCTACAAAGGCCAAAGGTACTTTATGGAACAACTTAATAAATTTTAGCAAATTAGTTGACACAATTTGGTTAGTGGCTCGTGATTTCAATCAAATAGGAGATCTAGATGAAAAACAGGGAGACAAAACCCCCTCTATCTCTAAATGCCTAAACTTTAAAACCAACATATTAAGTTGCCAACTAAATGATCTAGGATTTCATGACCCTAATTTTACTTGGTCCAATAAGCGTTTCACAAACAAAAACACTCTTATACATGAAATATTAGATCGTATGTTAGGAAATGATGCATGGCTACACCTCTTTCCGGATTCAAAGATATATCATAAATATTATGGTGGATCGGATCACATACAATTAATTTTACACACAGAACATATAAGATCTAAAATAAACCTCTTCAAATTTGAACCTATGTGGAATACAGATCCTAGTTTTCCTAAGATAGTTCAAAACTCATGGGTCAGGGAGAAGGATTATTTTCATTATTTATCTGACTTTCATAAAAATGCTATCTGGAATACTACACATTTTAGAAATATTTTTCAAAAGAAAAAAAGACTAATCAATAGACTAAATGGTATCCGCAAAGCTCTAAGTAAAAAATTTAGTTCTTTTTGGTTCAACTTCAGCAAACCCTATACACTGAGTATTTGACCATTTTACACCAAGAAGATATATATTGAAAACTGAAATCTAGTGTAAATTGGTTAAACAATAGAGATAAAAACACAAAATTTTTCCATAATTCTACTCTAAATAGGAGAAGAAGAAACAAAATCCTAGCTTTAAGAGATGACAACAACACATAGATTTTTAATCAACAAGACATCTCAGGACTCATTTACAATTTTTTCACATGCTTATACACTACTGACTTTTGTTATTCTCGTTCTCAAACAAAGTTATTCCCCATTCCACATCATACATTACAAACAGAGAATCATGCTCCACTTCTTTTAAAACCATCCATACCTGAAATAAAGTATGCACTTTTTTCCTTCCAACCCTTCAAAGCACCGGGCCCTGATGAATTACATCCCAATTTCTTCCAACTTTATTGGACTCAAACCTCTAGCCACCTGGTCCATGTAGGGGACCAGTTCTTCTCCACCTGCAAAATCCCTGAACTATTAAATCAAACATATATAGCTCTAATTCCAAAAATAGCTCAGGCAACTTATGTCAAAGATTTTAGACCTATAAGTTTATGCAACACTACCTATAAAGTCATTTCCAAAATGCTTGCTAACAGAATAAAAGACTTACTTCCACAACTGATAAGTCAAGAACAGTCAGCTTTTCTACCCCAGAGAAGAGTCACAGATAATATAATCCTAGCACAAGAACTTATGCAATTTGTGTTAAAATCAAAGACAAAAAAGAAACAACCTTTTATAATGAAAATAGATATGGAAAAAGTTTTTGACAGCCTAGAATGGTCTTTCATTAGGACTGTGTTATTCTTCTTTAATTTCCCTTCATATTTCATTACACTTATAATGGAATGCATATCATCTACATTTGTTAGTGTCTTGATTAATGGACAACCTACAAATTTTTTCTATCCTAGTCGGGGCATCAAGCAAGGTGACCCCCCCCTCACCCTATATCTTTATATTGTGCATGGACTATCTATCTTACCTCATCAAGTATGCAGTTAATTAGAATCAATGGCAACCAATCCATATATCAAACCATAGCCCTCCCATTTCTCATTTACTGTTTGCAGATGATATCATTTTATATGCTAATGTTGATAAAACATCTCTAGAAACTATGAATAAAATTTAAGTTTACTTCTCTAGGATCTCTGGACAAAAAATTAATGCATCTAAATCAAAGTTGTTCTTTTCTGATGGTATTAAACCTACCCTAAAAAGGCAGATAACTACCCTGTTAGGAGTACAAGACACAAACAATTTGGGAAAATATTTAGGATTTCCTCTCTCAAAATATTTAACGTATACCTCAACCTATAATTTCCTAATACACAAGTTCATAATAAGTTGAATTGCTGGGAAAATAAATTTCTTACTCTAGCAAGGAAATGTACACTTATTAAGACTACCCTATATAGTTTACCTATCCACATTATGCAGTTTGTTAAACTACCAGAAGCTGTTCTAGGTAAGATTGACAAAATAGGTAGGAACTTTTTATGGGGTTCAACTAACTCCAAGAAAAAACTTCATAATGTCAAGTGGCAACAAGTGTGCAAACCTCTCTGAAGGGGGGTTAGGGATCATACAAGCTAAAGACAAAAATATTTCCCTTCTCATGAGCCTAGCATGGAGATTTAATATTTCCAGTCAGGATTCCCTTTGGGCAAGGCAAAAACTCTTAGAGCTAAGTACAATTTAAATAACACCAAACAAAACTCTACTATATGGAATAGTCTTACCTTGGGATGGACACACTGTAGGGAGGGGCTCTTCCACCTCCTAGGAAATGGGCTTAATATATCATTTTGGATGGACACATGGTGTGACAATACACCTATTCGACACCTCATAGAAGGACCCCTTCCAAAACATGAAGCAAACAACCCCGTTAGTTCATACATTGAAAATAAAAAATGGAATCTCTATTCTCTTAGTTTTCAACTTCCACAACATACCTTAGACAGAATTCTAAGCACACACATACCTGCTCAATCCCCACCTGACCAAGTTCTCTGGCTTATGACATCCTCCGGATCTTTTTCCACCAAATCTGCCAATGTCCTTCTCCAAGCTCGATCAAAGGCACACAGTTCTGATAACCTACAAACCAATCAAACCCAAAAAAATTACTCGTGGCTATGGAAACAAGCTTCATGTCTATCAAAATTAAAACCTTCCTGTGGTTATGTGCTTTGGGCAAACTTCACTGCAACCAGACTTTGTGTCAACGAAAAATTATTCAATCTGCCTGTTGTCTTTCCTGCCCCCTAGATGAGGCAGTGTTACATCTTCTTAAAGATTGTGAGAGTGTTAAACTTTTTTGGAATTATTATCAAACACAAATTAAACACATACCTTCTTTCTTTACCCAGCCCAGTCCGTATCTGTGGCTCCAAGCAAATTGCACAGTCGATCTTGATCTAAACAAGTTCATCCCTTGGAAGGTGTTTTTCCCAGTTGCTTGTTGGCATATATGGCTCCATAGAAACATCAAACAATTCCAGATCCCCCCCCCCCCCAAACCATGGCACACAAACCTTAACCCTTCTAAAATACAGAGCATCGCGACATAATACTATTATTTAGGTTCAGATCTAGCCTCTAAGGAACCCAAAAACACCTCACCCATTTTTATAACCTGGTCTCCTCCCCCCTTTTCTTTTATTAAACTCAATACCGATGGATCTACTGCTCCTAACCCAGGATATGGTGGTATTGGTGGGGTGTTTAGACACATGCACGGGGCTTGGTTGGTGGGTTTTATGAAGTATATTCCCTATACGACCAATCTGCAAGCCAAACTCTTAGCAATACGTGAGGGTTTGGAGATCGCGGTTCGAAGAAACTATAGCCGGCTGATCTTGGAATCAAATTCACTGGTTGCGCTAACACTTCTCTCAACTAACAAAAAGGATAAACTAAACTTTCTCATATATGAGTGCAGATCTTTGATACAGAAAATGGAATCCGTGAGACTGCATCATATTTCCAGAGAAGGCAATCAGATAGCGGACAAATTGGCATCAATTGAGAGAATTTCTAAGAGTTCGCTACTTTCTCTATTGAAAATACCTCTAGCAACCCTACAAGATTTGCTGAAGCTGGATGAAGGACCCAGAACCCGGATCCATTTTGTACGAAAGGGAACGGGTTAAGAAGATGAAGTTTGATTTTATTTTGGGCAACTCTATGAGTTTGCTTCTTTTCAATGTTGTGTTTTTCTCGCTTTAATTTTTCTTTCTTTCTTTCTTTCTTTCTTTCTTTCTTTCTAAACTTTTATTTCCTAATTTGCACGTGTTTTCTTTTGGGACACTTATTTGTACTAGTGGAGACCCCTCCACAAACCTTCCTTTTACTTAATTAAACAATCGTATTTTTCACAAAAAAAAAAAATAGACAACTCAAAAAATATAAATAATTTTCCTTATATTACTTTTTTATATATAAATTTTTTATATGAAAATTAATTCTTTCTACTTGAATTAACATGTAACTTAAAAAAATATTTGTTTTGATATCAATTATTATTATTTATTATAAATTTAATAGTATCATAATCAATTACTTTACATCATTCTTAATAAAATTATAAAATAAGTCAATTAATATTAAATATACATATTAATTTATTTCATATATTATATCACGTTCTTATCCTAATTATAGGATGTGGGAAGAATTGTTAATATGTTAGGAAAGTTTTACATAATATATAGTATGGGGGAAGGAAAAATATTAGGAGTTGCCCACCACTTTAAAAGTTAAGAAAGTTGACTTTTACAAATGCCACATTTATTGCAAACAAAAATTAACAACGCATTCAATCGTTCATTCAAGGAAACTTTGAAGGATTTTTTTTTTCCCCCTTTTCCTTCTAATGTCTATTTCTTGATTTCCATATACATATTGTTTTCATAAACAAGCGATTTCTTCTATATATATTGATGTCATTTAAATGAAAATCTAAACCTTATATAATTGGCTTAGAATTCTAAAATAAACAATTTTATGGAAGAAAAATATGTATCTATATATATATATATATAGCTATATTGATGTGTATTCATTTCACAATTGGGATCCACTCTCAAAATCAACCATTAATTTGTTCAACTTCTTGTTACTTATCTTCTGCTCAATCACCCTCGTTCTTGTATCGTCTTCTTTATAACTACACAAAAAATATAAATATTACTATTAAAAATTGGCTGTAAAATGTAACCAAAGAGAAAGAAGAAAACGTACCATGGAGATTGTGAAGGAGGAGTTAAGAGTTTAGCAAGATGAAGAGCATCTTGAGTCTGATTGATGACATGATTAAAGCATAAATAACGACCGTAGGATGAAACGTCTTCGTAAACACAGATATGAGCATTCACTAAGAAATCAAGATCAACGGTCACGAAGACTCCATTTTTGTACATTTCTGCTGCACCTTTTAAATAAGGGTTTGTGATGGATAAGTCAGGAAGCATTATCAGACCTGCGTTAATGGTTACCATTGAAATTGCTCTGTCCATTGCTAAACCCCAACCACACTTTTCTGCTAGTGTCTTTGATAAAGCATGCCATAACTGCACCCACGCACCAAAAGAGACAAAAAGTTTAAGTTTGAAATTTTTTTATGATTTAAAAAATTTAAGATAACGGACATTAATTTGAATGTAGATTTATGCATGGATTATGGAACACCTTTTCTTTCACAAATTAACTCTCCAATAATATATATAATTTTGGTTTATATTCTGATTAGATGTGAATGGGATGGGACGAATCTAATCAGTAATCACTCAACTTCTAAAGGATGGTCCTAAAGTAAGTCTATATTCATTTCTTTTTCTTTTTCTTTTTATTAAAAAAAATAAATTAAAAATATTTTAGATTCAATTTTAGTATGTATATTAATAGTAACCAACATTTGTTGGTGCAAGTAGAAGGAACTTAGTTCCCTCATGTGTAGAGAAAATTTCTTGTTAGACTCGAATCTCGTAAAAAAATGATTATCGGATACAAATAAATTACTTAAAAAAAATTTATTGTAATAATAAAATCTAATTTTTAAGAAAACCTAGTAGTGATTCTTTCGAAGTTTATGTCATTGGCTACTTGTTATATATATATATATATATATATATATATTATATATATATATATATTATATGTGTGTGTGTGTGTGTGTGTATGTATATATGTACCTTGAATTTGCGACAAGAGTTGATATCAGACCAATGTCTCTCATCCAATTCATTTTGATGATCGGAACTCCAAATGATAGCAGTTGCTGAGGATGTAAAAACCACCTTATCTATGGTATCTATCTGTGCACAAGCTTCCAATACATTGTGTGCTGCTCTCACCTCCACTTCAGCCATGTATTCCTACATATATACATACATATAATTCGGAAAACTCCCTAAATATTATTTGTATTTGTAGAATAACATTATCTATCTATATAATATAGATACATAGATATTTATATATCAAAGAAAAGTGGTACCAACACTAAGAGGAGTGATATCAATTAAATACTCAGACACAACTTAATTTTATATTAATTGAGATTTAAATTTTATATTACAAATAAATAATAAAATATTATTTTAAAAAAAAGAAAAATCAAAATTAATTCTCCTAAGTTATCACCAATTTTTATAGGCATTTTCATGCTGAAAAAGACCACAATAATTGAGAATTTCTTTCGGCCACATTAATGTGAGGGAGGGAACCATGTGGTTATTTAAGACGCGTTTGTTTCTGTTTTTTCTTTTTTTTTTTCTTTTTCTTAATTGCAATTCTTCGATTAAGGTAGCATGTCATTATCCTTGAGTTACAAATATCTATACATCTTTTATATATATATATATATTATAAACCATTAATAGTGCTACCCACATTAATTTGACTAATAATAAGAAAGAAACAAATATTATGGAAAGAGAAAAAAAAACCAAATTAAACATACATACATAAATATATATATACATATATATTTTTTTTTTATTATTATTTTTTTTTTTAATTTTTTTTTGAGAGAAAATTGTTCACTTTCATCCTATATATTTTACTTTTTCGAACTAAATTATATATAATATTCCCTTTATAATACTACTAGATACATGATCATCAAAACTATAGGATTAGTTTTATTATTTTTAAAAATTATATAATTTAATAATATAAAATATATTATATATATATATATATATATTATATATATAGATACAAAAATATGAAAAATTTCCATATATAGATAGATAGATAGATAGAGATAAATAGAGATAGAAGAAACGTACGTCATATGTAGAGTGATCCAGAGGTGGCTGAAAAGAGTAAAGCAATCCACAACACCCCTTCAAAGCATCAATTATGCTATGGTAGTCAAAAGGGTCTGACTCAAAAATCTTCAATTTCTTGTTTTCAACTGCTACTCTATTTGATGACCGTAAATGATCACCACCTATACATACACACATATATATATATATTAACCATAAACCAAAATCATTATCTAAGTCATATACATACATACATACATAATATATATATATATATATATATATATATATATACATACTAACCATGGCCTTGAACAGCAGCATGAACTGTGTAACCCTTCTCAGTAGCCGTTCAACCAAGCTCGAACCTAACTGGGTTGAGGCATCCATGACGCAAACAGAACCAGCAGCAGGTGACATATTTGACTTGATATATTATATTATATATTATATATTATATATATATATATATATATATATTATATATATATATTGAAAGAGAACAAAATTTGGCAATACGCCATGTCATCGGCCAATAGCCGGAGTGGGAGTTTGAAACCCACCGAAGTGGAAGTAGCAATACGACATCCCAGATGAAAAGCAATGCAGAGCACTCCGAAGTAGGTAAAGACCAAATAACCAACATTCCTTTAGATTGGATTTTGAGTACCAAGGAGGATGATTAGTCAGCAGGACAAGTGTCAACATATTAAAATATTCCTTTGACATGTGTCGGGAAGAATACCCCGAAATCAACACGTGGCACAATATCCCAACATTTGGAGGTAAATTATTTTTACCACAGAGGCAGTAAAAGGTAAAAAACCATGGTATAAATAAGAAACAGAAAGAAGAGGGACTTTTGGTTTTTCTCCATCTTCTTCATCTCATATATACATTTCATATTTTCTCAAAAGATATTTTCTCCAACTCTAAATTCTGACAAAACCATCGGAGGGTCATCTTCGGAACCCCCGTTGCTTGACTTTCATTTGCAGGTACTCAATACCGATCGTTATCATCATCATCATCAACCAGGACAAGATTTTTCCCGATCAGTTGGTTCCGTTACCGGGAAACGAAATCTTATTCCAGACGTCCGTCAGAAAAATCAACATGAACACTCAAAAATCCGTTCAATCAACAACCCATCCGGTGTCGAAGGCTGCTACAGCCCAGCCACCGCAATCAAAGTTAATACCAGCAGAATCCATGAATGTAGAAAAGGTTCAAGAGCCAGCTGTACCAGCATCGTCGGTACAGGTAGCGGCTGCCTCGCGGGAAATCCAGCGCCTGCAACAAGAAGTCGAGAAGTTACAGAAACGACAAGAGCTAATAGATGATTGGGTTCGCTTACAACAAAAGGCTGCTAACTTGGGAGAAATACTGCCTCCCATGAGTTTACAAACTGCGCCTCCCGCTCGTCAGCCGGTGCATTCTCAAGTAGCTCAAAGTGTAAGGAAAAACCCTCCTGCTTTATCTCATGGGTTTCCTAAAGATCCCCATAACGTAATGAATGTAAACCCAGCTTCATACAAAGTAATGGGTGAAACTTCAAGAGCACCCCAGAGGAGCGAGGTCGGAGAATCCAAACACCATGTTCCCGCGCAAGTGATACCCAGAGTTGAGCGAGTCGCCAACACTCGGCGGGGGCCAGAACATCAATTGTCGGTTGTAAAATCATCACCAAAGTCGGTGATGAAGAAGGTTTCGCGGCAAGCTTCAACGAAGAAAGGAGGCGAAATGCTTCGGAAATCTTTCGAAATGGGACCTTTCGAAGCATGGATCAGGAATGTTCTCCCAGATAGCAACTTAAATTTCCCTCAATTCGACTTATATGACGGGAGAACAAAACCCCAAGAGCACATATGTAGATATAAGTCATTAATGAGTTTGGTATCTATGGACGAGGCCGTATTGTGCAAGGCTTTTCCCAGTACATTAAAGGAGAAAGCATTGACTTGGTTTACCTCTCTGAAAGCAAACAGCATAGATTCATGGTGTACATTGGAGAAGAAATTTTTGGATAAATTTAGTACAGCTGGCGACCTCCCCAAGACGAAAGGAGACTTAACCAATGTCAAGCAAAAGGACAATGAAACCTTGTTGGAGTATCTAGAAAGATTTAAGAAGATTCATGATGAGATCGAAGGCTTAAGTCAGGATACTGTTATTGCTTGCTTTGAAGGAGGTTTGAGGTCTCACGCCCTCAAAGCAGAATTCGGACTTCGACGCCCACGGACAATTGGGGAAATGTTTAAAACGGCGAAACATATCGCCTTAGCATTCGAACAACCGGATCCAGAAGTTGCCACGCCGAAAGGGGTGATTGACATCGACAAAGGCGGAAAACCCAAATTCATCCCACGACCTGACGCACCCAAAGGGAATTCAAATCGGGGACTTTTCACTTCGGGAACGAAGCCGAATCCCCGACAAAATTTTAATACCGTGGATCGGAATCGGAGTCCAAAGAATGAAAAACCGTTCGGGTTAAATATACCCATCGAAAACATAATCGCGGTATTGAAGGAAAAATACGGAGTCAAAAATCCACCTCCTCTAAATCCACTTACTGATGGGATGCGCGATCGGAGTAGGTATTGTGACTTCCACCAGAATTATGGTCACAACACTGAATACTGCTACCAGCTGAAGAGAATCATTGAATCATTGAAACGAAAAGGGCTCTTGGCGGAGTTCATGAAAGATGAGTCGCCCCGCGCCTCAATCTTTAAAAGGAAAGGAGAAGGTAATTGATGTTATCCTTAATGAAGCTCCGTCAATGGCTCAGTTAAAACGACAAATTCATTTGTTAAAGGAGTCATTTGACATCCCGAAAAGCTTGGAGCAGGAAGATATCATTTCTTTCACCAAGGCGGAGCTAGCCCCTACGAAAGGAAAGAAGTTGAACCCAATAATCTTGGATGCATCTATGACTCATCCCAATTTTCAACAATTTCTAATACGCCGAGTTCTAGTAGACTCCGGAGCCTCATCCAATATATTGTATTATCAGTGTTTTCGAGATATGGGACTCGGTGAAGAAATGTTAAGGCCAACTTCGGCGAAGTTGGAAGGGTTCACCACTCACAAGGTAATAACTAAAGGGATTATGACCTTAACGGTAACTCTCGGCACTGGGGCAGCTGCTCGAACGGAGGAACTCGAGTTTTATGTTGTGGACGTGCAGTCAGTCTATAATGCAATCCTGGGTACACCCGCACAAGCATCTTTCGACATGATCATTTCTGTTCCACACCAGCGGGTCAAGTTCCCCACATCAAACGGAATCGGAGTAGAGATTAGCAACCCAAAAGGGATGTTGGATTACCTAGTAAGGCACAAGAAAGCTCACCCGGAGACCGAACATGCTCTGTCTCCAATTGCCATGGTCAACGAACTCAGCAGTGCTCCGACACCAATACAAATTCACGAAGGGGAAACAAGTTACCCAGAACCACAAGAGTATGAAGAAGTTATTGTTCACACGCTTTTCCCCGAACAAAAAGTCAAGATCGGACGAAGTCAAACAGAGGAGGATAGAAAGCTGTTAAAGGAATTCTTGATTCAACACAGGGACAACTTCGCCTGGCGTACTTCGGATATGCCCGGAATCGATCCAAGTGTGGCCGAACATAGATTGAACGTCGACCCCACGGTAGTTCCGGTTCAACAGAAGAGCCGGGGGTTTAAGGACGAAAGAGAAGCGGCAATAAAGATAGAAGTGGAGAAACTCATTCAGGCGAAATTCATTCGAGAAGTGATGTATCCGACCTGGTTAGCTAATGTAGTTATGGTTAAGAAAGCTAACGGTAAATGGAGGATGTGTGTGGATTTTACAGACCTGAACCGCGCTTGCCCCAAAGATTGCTATCCGCTGCCCAAAATCAGCTCCTTGGTGGATGCAACATCGGGTTATAAGACATTTAGTTTCTTGGATGCATTTTCGGGCTATCACCAAATAAAGATGGCCGAAGCAGATCAAAGGCACACTTCTTTCCAAGCAGCTGGGAAGATATTCTGCTATAACGTCATGCCCTTCGGGCTGAAAAACGCCGGAGCTACTTATCAGAGAATGATGGATAAGGTCTTTGAAAATCAAATTGGCCGGAATGTCGAAGTATACGTGGATGATATGGTGATCAAGACCCCCGCGGGAAAATCCCATCTGGAGGATTTGAAGGAAACATTTGACACCCTGACGAAATACCAACTAAAACTAAATCCGATCAAGTGTACGTTTGGGGTACACTCCGGAAAATTTTTAGGTTTTATGATGACCGAGCGAGGTATTGAAGTTAACCCTGAAAAGATCGAAGCGTTGATGAAAATGGTAGAACCGCGATGTGTGAAAGATGTACAACGATTGAATGGGTGTATTGCCGCCCTTGGTAGGTTCGTTTCAAAGTCCGCCGAGCGATGTTTACCATTTTTTAAAATTTTAAAGCAAAATGCCAAAAATTTCACATGGACAGCGGAGTGCAGAGAACAATGGGCGAAGCTAAAAGAGTACCTCCAGAATCCTCCTCTTCTGAGCTCACCCGAAGTGGGTGAAATTCTGTATCTGTATTTATCGGCTTGTAATTTAGCTGTAGCATCCGTCTTACTAAGGGAGGTTGCTCATAAACAGCTCCCAGTTTATTATGTAAGCAAAGTTTTGAACGGACCTGAATCCAGGTACCCCAATATAGAAAAATTGGCCTACTCTTTGGTTGTTGCTGCACGTAAATTACGAATTTATTTCACTTCTCACACAATAGTGGTGTATACCAACTCTCCGCTGAAACAAATTTTTCACAAGATGGATCAGTCCGGAAGAATGTTGAAATGGTCCATTGAGTTGTGCGGATACGATATCAAATTCAAACCTCGCACGGCAATCAAAGCTCAAGCTTTGGCGGATTTTATAGCGGAGACTTCTTTCACCGAAGATGAAGGGTTGGCAGTTGTTCCCTTTGAGTCACAACCTCAACCGACCTTTAAGCATTGGACCATGTATGTCGACGGATCCGTAAATGTGCAAGGTGCCGGGATAGGAATAGTCATGAAGTCTCCAAATCAAGAACAGGTGGAATACAAAAGTATTCGGCTCGATTACCCCGTGTCAAACAATCAAGCCGAATACGAAGCTTTGATTCGCGGACTCATATGGGCCATCGAAGCTGGGATTAAGTCTGTAGCTGTGTATAGTGATTCTCAAGTGGTTGTTCGGCAGATGAACGAAGACTATGCAGTTAATTCCGCAAATTTACAGAAATATGTCAAAAAACATTGGAATTGAAACGCTTGTTCGACTATTTCCACTTGGATAAAATAGATCGACTACAAAATAAAGAAGCAGATCAATTGTCCCGCGTAGCTTCCGGAGATATTCCAAATCAACTCCTTGTCGAGATCGAAGTCAGCACTTCGCCACCAATTGGATCTGATGATCAGATAATGACAGTCACTCCCGCAGAACTCAATTGGATGGAGAAGATCCTGAACTACATTGAACGGGATATACTCCCGGAAGATGATTATGAAGCACAAAAAATCCGAAGACACAGCGCTCGATACATAGTCCATGAAGGAATTCTATATCGTCGATCCTTTACTAAGCCATTGCTTCGATGTGTTCCCCCGGATATGGTACAATCAGTGTTAGAAGAAATTCACGAAGGGATTTGTGGGGGCCATCCCGGAGCTAGAACGTTGGCCACAAGAGTGCTCCATCAAGGATATTATTGGCCTTCTCTCCGACAAGATGCATTGGACTTCGTCAAAAAATGTCACACATGCCAAATCTTCGGGGACATATCACGCCTTCCCTCAGTACTGCAGACCCCGGTGGTAACTACGTGGCCGTTTGATGTTTGGGGAATGGACCTCATGGGAAAATTCCCGAAGTCACGAAATGGTTTTGAGTACTTGGTTGTGGCTGTTGACTATTTTTCCAAATGGATTGAAGCCCAACCATTGGCCAGCCCCTCGGAAGAGAACGTGATAAAATTTTTCCATAACTCCGTCCTATGCAGATTCGGAGTTCCCCGAGCAGTAGTGACGGATCGAGGTACACAGTTTTCTAATAAGTTCACTACTGAATGTGAACGATTCCACATAAGACACTGGCGATCATCGGTAGCACATCCTCAAGGCAATGGACAAGCAGAGGCAGCAAATAAGTTAGTACTTCGAGCTTTAAAGAAAACCCTTGAAGGTACTTCGAAAAGGTGGGTAGATGAGTTACACAATGTTCTGTGGTCAGTTCGTACTTCGGCTCGGGGCCAACTGGGGAGACTCCATTTGCGCTAGTATATGGGAGTGAAGCCATCGCACCAGCCGAACTCGCACTTCCCACCCACCGAGTCATGGCTTACATTAGCGAGGATAACGATCAGAATCGCAAATACGATCTTGACCTGTTGGACGAAAAACGGAAAGCTGCCAGACTTCGCATGGAAGCATACAAAAGAAGAACTAAACAGTACCATGACAAGAAGGTCATCTATCGACCACTACATGTTGGAGACTGGGTGCTGCGGAAAATAGAAGGTACGGCAAGGGCGCTACAAGCAGATAAATTAACTCCAAATTGGGAAGGTCCGTACAGAATACATAGTGAGATAAAAAAAGGTACTTTTCTTTTGATTGATAAAGAAGGAATTCCACTTCGGAATCCTTGGCATGCAAACCATCTAAAGAAGTATTATGTGTAAGTTAGTCACATATGTACTCCGAAGTTTGAGCCTTAAGAATAGAAAATGTAAATTAATTGTTTTCCCCTTTCATGAATTAAAGGTAATTATCTGGAGTAATCGTATCCTAAATATTAGCCCAGGCTGTTTACACTCCTAAATCGTGCCAAAGACGTGTTCACAATTAATTTAAAGTTGAACTCCCTTAGGCATTCGTCAGTTCGACGGAGTAAAATATTTTAATGTCACTTCGGAGTAATGCTGTAAAGTTGTTCACGTTTAATTTATAGTTGAACATTCTTCAGTATTCGTTAGTTAATCGAAGTGCAAAATTCGTAGGTTCTTTAGTATTCATTGAATAATTAAAGTTCAAACAAAGTTTTATACTTCAAAGTGATACTTAAAGTTGTTCACGTTTAATTTATAGTTGAACATTCTTCAGTATTCGTTAGTTAATTGAAGTTCGAAAACTATATACTTCGAAGAAGAGTCCTAAGTTCGTTCACGGTTAATTTGCAGTTGAACATTCTTGGACTTTCATATATATAATAATCAAAGTACAATAGTCACAACAAAGATTTCATATATATAGATAAACCAAAAGAGAAACATCCGATATTACATTCAAATATCCTCTGCTGGCTCAACAACCGGAGTTGGGTTCACTTCGGTTGGCTGAGTCTCTTCAGGAGGAATCACTTCGTCCTGGGTCACGGGGGCCTCTGTGGTCGAAGCCTCTATCTTTTCTTTTACCAAGTCATCAAAGTTTGGTAAAGTTGAAGCGGGAGAATCCCAAGTCAGTCCATTATTCTCATCCATCTCCCTTATCTCCCGCATCTCCTCTTCGGTGAAGGGTACAAAACTACTCCCCTCTCTAAACTGCGGCTCGACCGCAATACCCAGATACACTTCGACCATTTTCTGTTTGTCGGGGATGAACTGGTGGAAGTTCCGAAACGCATGTGCGCACCCCCGTTCAAAGAAAGTATTACTCTTCCTAAAAACTTCATCTGCATATTCATCTGAGTCACGAAATGTTTGAATGACTCCGGCTGTAAACTCATTGGATTCCAAAAACTTAAGCCTTTCTGCCTGACTACTGCATTTCATCTCAGCTTCTTTCAGACTCTTATTTCTCTCACGGAGTTGAAATTTGAGATCCTCATTATTTTTCTCGTATAAATTTAGCTGGTCGGATTGCTTATCTTTCTCTTCAATGACCGCAGCCAAATTTTCCTCCGCCAACTTTAACTTGGCCTCATACTCCGCACACTTCGAAGACAAGGCTTTTTCCAACTCCGCACATTTTTTCTCATAACTTATCACCAGAGTCTTCGAAGCATTTGCGGAGGAAGCCATTTGTCCTAGGTGACTAACCCAAGATGACAACTGAAAAGAATAAAAGAAATTAGTCAGATAATTTTCCCGAAAAGAAAGATAAAGCCTAAGGGAAGGATCATTACCTGTGATACATGCACACCGATGTGACCGATAGAGTCATTAGCCCCGACATAATCACCCCGAGCAACGGCATAAGTATCGGAATCCATAGCTCGAGATAAAACTGCCCCACCGAAAAATTTTCCAATCTTAGGATCAGTGAGCTTCAAATTAGTCAATGGCGGAGTGGCCTTCTGAATTTCTCGAGAGAGATTTTCGAGGTCTCTCCCAGATCTCGGCAAAACGAAGTCCTCCCTGGTCCATTCGTATTCCAGAGCACGCGACCCCTCAGCACTCTTACTTGTTTCCGGAGTACGGACTGCAAGGGTAGTCGTCTCCTCAGAACCTGTTACACCAGCCAGCCAGACGAGAACTCCGACTCGACTTTCTTCTCTGACCCTCCACTTCATCTCCTTCATGGGGCCGTTTACCCTTCGAGGCTGAAGGAACAACCTTTTTTCCTTTCTCAGTCCTTTTGGAGGTATCAGGTGCTTCTGTCGAAGCACCAACAGACGGAGTATTCGCTGCAACATCCCCTGACGAAGCTGGTAAAGCGATCAAAGCCGTCTTGTCTGTCGCCACTGCCGGGTTCGGAGTAATGTTACCTATAGCTTTTCCTCTCCCCGACATCATAGCCAAGCGACGTTTGTTGAAGTTCGAAGACATTTCTGTGAGAAGGGAAACGAGAGTTAAGAAATTAAGTTCAGAAAAAACGATACAACAAAAACGAAGTCCAGAATACATCAACCTCGGTCCTTTTTGGGAAGACAATCGAAGTCATTAGGGTCCTTACACTTCACACATTCACTCGAAAATACCCTACCAGGATGTAACCTCCACATAGGATACTCACCACCATCTTCTAAACCTAATTCCTTTCTACGGGCCTCAGATGATAAACCACCAATACCACAAAAATGCCTACTGTTATGATTTAACAAATCCCCGGTATAAAAAATCTTAGTTTGTTTTTTAGGATCTACTCCTAGTTCAGATCGAATGTAGTCCAAGAACTTTTTATCCGAATCCGAGTACTTCGTCTTTTTATACACTTTATCCAAAGGGAGAAGAGCCTTACGCTTCGGATAAAAAGGAAAACCCATATTGGATTCTACGCAAACCCATCTTTCCCTCCAGAAACTAATTTTGTTGGGTGCGGGTTCAAAAAGAGTCACCGTGTTTGGTCGCGGGCGAAGTGAGAGAGTCAAGTTATTCATGCGAAGTGTAGAGAAGAATGTGCGAAGTAGAAGATCAGAAATCTCTACACCTATTCGCCTACACAAAACTACTAGCGAAAAGAAATATCTAATTCCATTTGGATGAATGTGTGCTGGCTGTGAACGAGTGGTATGTAAAAAATCACAAAAAGCTGGGTCTAAAGGAAAACGGAGACCGCAGAGGAAGTGTTCAACTGGAATCGGAATGAAATAATCACTCATTGGCGGACAAAAGGGCAAGCGAAAAAACTTAAACCTACTTAAATCTAAATCTATAGAAGTAGAAGTCCATTCCCCTCTCTCCTGATTTTCCCTCAAGGCAAAATCACCGGATAACTGTTTTTTCGTTTTAGGAACTTCGCAGAACCCCTCAGAATCCTCATCTTCATTTTCATATAATTTGGTAGGATTAGGTACATCTTTGATGGTAAATCCCGAAGCAGTAACTCCGGCATATACGGTTTTAGGAGTTTTAGGATCTAGAGGAACGGCTACGGGAATGGTTAAATTGTCAAATGAAACCTTTGACGAAGAAGGAACTACCGTAGCCACAACTATGCCCGAAGTATTACTGGGCATTCTTCTACTACCTACACTCTCTTCACTCGAAGAACTACCACTTTCCCCAGACTTCTCTCCAACCGAAAGAGACCGCGAATTATCAGATTCTACTTCGATAACTTCCGGAGTCAGGCTTTCAAAATTCTCAGTAGTTGACATGGTAACCTGAAGATAAGTATTAAATAAAAATTAGTCCAAGTCTCCCAACTCCGATTCAAGCCTAAACCCTACCAAACATATCCCCTCATAAAATTTCTTCCTAAGGAAACAAATCATCTCCACCTCTGCTCATTCTCCCCTTTTTCTGCGACCATACCAACAATATAACCCAAAAACCCGACCTTCTTCGGTTCAAATGTTACAATCTAAAGCATTCCTCCTAATCTTATTCTCATTTACTCCTTCACAGTTCTACAACAACAAATACAAAACAAACCCAACCACAGTTAAAGACAGAAAAACCATTTGATACCTTACCTTGTAGAAAGAGCAGACGAAGATAGAAATTCCGCTGAAATAAACCGAGCTCCAAAGATTAGAACTGCGAATCAGAAGAAACCCCACTGGAAGGTTAGAACTAACGTCGGAAGATTTGCCGGAAGATATCAGATTTCAGAGCAAGTGCAGATATAGTGAATGGTTTTCGCTCAAAATTTCGTAAAGAGGAAGACGAAAAACCTAAAGGGTTTTTATAGGCGCTGGGCCGAAAAAATTTTTTTTCTTTTTAGGTTTTCCCAACGTTATTTATTATTATTATTTGTTTATTTATCAACATTATTTATTTTTGTAGATTATAATAATAATATTTAGGAGAAATGCCCCACGAGAATTGGGTTTATACAATGATTCACGCAAGAATCAAATCAATGGGCTCCAATTTCAAATATGTCACCTCGAGAACCGCAAAGTAATGATGGAGTCTTTTTGTTTCCCACTAAATCCAGACAACAACTGTAAATTTCAAATTCCAAAGGAATTTCAGAAGCCTCTTCCCACTTCGTCTCAAATAGAATGTGATTATAAAATTATGGAGATTGAGACAATTAAATAAATTTTCTCAATCTCGGGGGCCACTGAAAGAGAACAAAATTTGGCAATACGCCATGTCATCGGCCAATAGCCGGAGTGGGAGTTTGAAACCCACCGAAGTGGAAGTAGCAATACGACATCCCAGATGAAAAGCAATGCAGAGCACTCCGAAGTAGGTAAAGACCAAATAACCAACATTCCTTTTGTAGGATTTTGAGTACCAAGGAGGATGATTAGTCAGCAGGACAAGTGTCAACATATTAAAATATTCCTTTGACATGTGTCGGGAAGAATACCCCGAAATCAACACGTGGCACAATATCCCAACATTTGGAGGTAAATTATTTTTACCACAGAGGCAGTAAAAGGTAAAAAACCATGGTTATAAATAAGAGAAACAGAAAGAAGAGAGGGACTTTTGGTTTTTCTCCATCTTCTTCATCTCATATATACATTTCATATTTTCTCAAAAAGATATTTTCTCCAACTCTAAATTCTGACAAAACCATCGGAGGGTCATCTTCGGAACCCCCGTTGCTTGACTTTCATTTGCAGGTACTCAATACCGATCGTTATCATCATCATCATCAACCAGGACAAGATTTTTCCCGATCAATATATATATATTTAATTTGTTCTAATCACTTCAAGAAATCTACTATCTCTAATTCTCTATAGAGTTTAACTTTGTTCTAACTTTGAACTATAGTATCCGGGGAACATATATGTATGTATATATATATAGAGAGAGAGAGATGAGAGAGAGGAAATGATACATGAGAGGAAGGGAAAGAGCATTTAAAGGGTTCGTGACTCTAGGAGATAGTTGGCAAGTGGTAGTTGGGAAAAGAGTAGTAAAATAGTTGTATTTTGGAGAGTGATTGATAACAATAATAAGAGTATAGGAGTAGACCAAAATTTTGTGTTACGTCTATATTGTGTGATTAATTAATTTCATTATTTTTTTATTTAATATCATTTTAGCACTATAATTTTATCACGAAAAAATTTAATATATAAGAATTAAAACAGAATTAAATTAGTCAATTTTTCATGTAGTTGGGGGGAAGTATTTGGTAAGAACACGTGTGTGTGTCGTAGTTAAAATGAAGAAAGGGGAGCACCACAAGAAATAACTACTACCCAACAAGTGGCATATGAACTTTGTACCATTTTGGGTGTGTGTACTTATGATTTGCCCAAATGGGAAATCATTTATTGAATTTGGAAACTCTAGCAAAGTGACACGTACACCTTTCTTTCCTAATATAACAACAGAAGTGGCCTTTTATCAATTATATAATTAGGTTTAGACAAACAAATTGCTCCCTCCAAATAATAAATTCATTTAATTATTACTAATTAAGTTATTTAAACACGATTACTTTATAACACCTTATTTATTCATTCAAAAGTTTTATATAACGAGTTATATATATATATATATATATATATTAAAACAATGAATTGATTTAGGGATTAATTGAAAGAAAGCAAAGCACTAATTTATTAGTGCTTTCCCATCAAACTCTTGCCTTTATATGAATAAACGACAACATTCCACATTTTATCTTGAATTGATGAGACAAAAAAAAAAATAATAATAATACTTTATGCATTTTATTTTAGCATAGATGCACATCTAAATCATTTTTTAAAAATAAAAATAAAAATTTTCCTAAATTCAAGTATTGATTTGAGACCGAAAGACTACATATATGCATATATGTGGTGTATTTGGTTAACTATTTTATTTAAAAAGAATTAAATTATTTAGACAATGCTATAACAATTGCATATAATTAATTAATATATATTAAAATACTAAACTGATTTAGCAGAAAATGGATTACTATGAATGAAAGCAAAGTCAATTAAGAACTGTTGGAAATTAATTAGTCAATTTCAGATAAGAACTCTTTTATCTAAAAAGCTAGTGTTATTAGTGCTTTCCCATCAACACTTTATATGCATAAACGACAACGTTCCACATTTTATGACAAAATGAAAAAAATTGAAATACTTTATGCATTTTATAAAATTATATAAACAATATATATATATATATATATATATATATATATATATATATATTATATATGTATATGTATATATGTATGTATGTATGTAATATATATAAGGGAAAGAGAGGAAGAGAGGGAGAGAGTCAAAGGCAAGCTTTGCTCTCGGGAAAATCCTTTTATTTCGTTGAATTGCAAATCTTGCCAATTTATACACATATATATACTACATACATTTGATAGGAATAAGTGCTCCATTATCCTTTTAAGTGCTCCACTAGCGTATTATATATATATATTATATATATTAATATTATCCAATAAATACTGGGTGATATTTTATCATCTTATGTAATTTTTGGGATGATGGACATCTATTAATGTAATGAATCTTCGGGATTCATAACACTCCCCCTTGGATGTCCATTACATAAAAATAGGCTTCGTTAAAACCTTACTAGATAAAAACCCAGTAGGAAAAAAAATTTAGTGAAGGAAAAAGAGTACTCTATTCTTCATGTGTAGATTTCTCCCCCTGATGAGATGATTTCTTGAAATCTTTAAATCGACGCAAACCAATTTTATATCTCAATTTTTCAAAGGTTGCTGTCGGAAGAGATTTAGTGAATATATCTGCAAGATTATCACTTGATCGAATTTGAAGCACATCAATTTCACCGTTCTTTTGAAGTTCAGTAAAAGAAGAATTTAGGTGAAATGTGTTTCGTCCTATCTCCCTTAATATATCCTCCTTTAATTGAGCTATACAAGCTGCATTATCTTCATATAGAGGAGTTGGAATCTCTCTTCTGGAGGATAAACCACAACTCTCTCTAATATAATGTATCATTGACCTCAACCATACACATTCTCGACTTGCTTCATGAATGGCTATTATCTCAGCATGATTAGAAGAAGTTGCTGCTATTGTTTGCTTCGTGGCGCCATGATATAGCAGTATTACCATATGTAAATAAATAGCCATTTTGAGAACGTGCCTTATGCGGATCCGAAAGATAACCCGCATCTGCATATCCAATCAGTTCTGGATCATTTACATTTGAATAAAATAATCCGAGGTCAATTGTCCCTTGGAGGTATCTAAGGACGTGTTTAATACCATTCCAATGTCGTCGTGTTGGTGAAGAACTAAATCTTGCTAATAGATTTATAGCAAATGCTATATCCGGTCTAGTATTATTTGCAAGATACATCAGTGCACCAATAGCACTCAAATATGGTACTTCAGGACCAAGTAGTTTTTCACATTTTCTCGAGGTCTAAATATGTCTTTATTTATATCTAGCGACCTCACGACCATTGGAATACTCAATGGATATGCTTTATCCATGAAAAATCTTTTAATACTTTAGCTGTATATGTTGACTGATGAACAAAAATTCCATCTTTCATATGTTCAATTTGAAGCCGAGACAAAACTTAGTTTTTCCAAAATCTTTAACTTCAAATTCTCGTTTCAAACAATCTATAGCTTCTCGAAGCTCTTCTGGAGTTCCTATTAGATTGATATCGTCAACATATATAGCAAGAATCACAAAACCAAAATCTGTTTTCTTAATAAAACACATGGACAGATTTGGTCATTTTTATATCCTGAATTCAACAGAATTCACTAAGGCGATTGTACCACATGCGTCCAGACTGTTTAAGCCCATATAATGATTCTGTAATTTGATAGAATAATTTTCATGAGGGCCTTTAGAAGCCTTTGGTAATTTGAATCCTTCAGGGATTTTCATATAAATTCATTTTCAAGGCTTCCATAAAGATAAGCTGTAATAACATCCATTAGACGCATGTCCACCTTTTCATGAACTGCCATACTTATAGATATCGGAGTGTAATAGCATCAATAACGGGTGAATAAGTTTGATCATAATCAATTCCTGGCTTTTGCGAAAAGCCTTGTGCGACGAGTCGTGCTTTATATTTTACGACTTCATTATTCTCATTTCGTTTTCGCACAAACACCCATTTATAGCCAACAGGTTTTACATCCTTTGGCGTTTGGACTACAGGTCCAAAAACTTCTCGCTTCGCAAGCGAATTTAACTCCGATTGAATTGCATCTTTCCATTGAGGCCAATCAATTCTATGCCGACATTCTTCAACTGATAAAGGATCTAAATCCTCATTATCCTTGAAAATATCAAGGGCTACGTTGTATGCAAAAGCATTATCAATAACAACGTTTTTTCGATCCCAACTTTGATTTGAACTGGTAATTAATAGATTTCAGAATTCTCTCATCATTTGTAGTTGGAATCTTTTCATCAGTTGTCCCTTGGTTTTCCTTTTCTGTTTCATCAATATGATCTTCTGATCATTTGTTCCTCTTTTCTTTCGAGGATTTTTATTTTTGGAACCAAGGGGTCGGCCACGCTTCTGACGTGTTTTTGATTCGATAGCTATAGGATTAATTTTCTGTCCTTCAGGAACTTCTATCCGTATAGGAGCATCTATAGCTGGAAGATGCGATTTAGTGACTCTGCTGAGTCAGCAAAAGAATCTGGCAGTTGATTTGCAATTTGTTGCAAATGTATAATCTTTTGAACTTCAAGTTCACTTATATTTGTGCGTGGATCTAAATGATTCAAAGATGTTTTCCACGCAAGTTCAATTTTATGCCATTTATTCTCTCCCCC
Source organism: Asclepias syriaca (assembly GCA_027405835.1). NCBI lineage: Eukaryota > Viridiplantae > Streptophyta > Magnoliopsida > Gentianales > Apocynaceae > Asclepias > Asclepias syriaca. The sequence goes on along the minus strand of CM049929.1, from coordinate 3,374,545 downwards.
TAATTTGGGAAACAAATTTTCATCAAAATGGCAATCAGCAAATCTTGCTGTAAATACATCCCAAAGGTTCAAGATACCTTATAATGGACGGGGAGTCATACCCAACATATATCCCCAATCTTCTTTGCGGACCCATTTTTGTCCGTTGGGGTGGTTCAATTGGACATATACAGCACACCCAAAAATTCTCAAATAAGAAATATTTGGCTCTGAACCAAAAGCCAATTGTATGGGAAAATTTATGATAACTCGATGGCCTTAAACGCACAAGTGCTGCAGCATGCAAAATTGCATGTCCCCAGGCTGCTGTAGGGAGATTTTTTCATTAATAATGGTCTAGCAATTAATTGCAGCCTTTTAATAAATGATTCAGCTAGACCATTCTGTGTGTGAACATGAGCTACAGGATGTTCAACAATTATTCCAATCGACATGCAATAAGAATTAAATGCATGCGAAGTAAATTCACCAGCATTGTCTAGACGGATTCGTTTAATAGGATAATCAGGAAATTGCGCTCTTAAGCGAATTATTTGGGCAAGTAATCTCGCAAACGCCAGGTTGCGAGTCGATATTAAACAAACATGCGACCATCGGGTCGATGCATCAATTAAAACCATGAAATATCGAAATTGCCCACATGGTGGACTAATCGGTCCACATATATCTCCATGAATCCGTTCTAGAAATGTAGGACTTTCAGCTCCTACTTTCAATGGTGCTGGTCTTATAATTAATTTCCCTTTGGAACATGCAGCACATGAAAGTTTATCAGAAGTCAAAATCCTTTGATTTTTCAAAGGATGACCGTGCGTTGTCTCGATAATTTTTCGCATCATAATTGATCCCGGATGACCCAAACGGTCATGCCAAACTTTAAAAGTAACGGGATTAGTAAACTTCTGGTTTACTAAATGATGCGCCTCAATAGCATTTATTTTTGCATAATATAGGCCAGAGGATAGAGATGGTAGTTTTTCCAACAAAACTTTATTACCGGAGGTCATTTTTGTGATTCCCAAATATTCATGACCATTTTCTTCTATAGTCTCAACATGATATCCATTCCGTCGGATATCTTTAAAACTCAATAAATTTCTTTGAGACTTTGAGGAATATAATGCTTTATCAATAGCAATCATAGTTCCTCCCGGTAATATTATATTAGCTCTTCCGGAGCCTTCAATAAGTTTTGCACTACCATTTATTGTGGTAACACATGTTTCTCCCACATTCAGGTGAGAAAAATACTTCTCGTATTTAGTATGGTGTGCGTAGTTCCACTGTCAATAAGACAGACACTTTCGATATTGTTGTTCATTTCAGAAAATTGAACAACAGTCATCTGTTTTATTAACAAAATTTTACAGAAATAAAATTAAGCATATAATTACAAAAGTAATATAAACATATAACATTAATATTCTAATTATTTTTTGACACTTTAATTTCCAATCAAGTGGTCAATTATTTATTTTGGATGTTCGAAAAGATCAGTAACATCCAGGTGAGCCACATCAACATCAAGATTTTCAAGATCGTCATTATTTATTTCATGAGACAAATTTTGATAAATAAGTCAATAAGATATTTTGTCGTGCTACAGGCACGAGACCAGTGACCTTTCATGCCACAACGATAACATATGTCATCATAATTTTTGGAACAATATTTCCTTTCTCATTATGTTTTGTCCACTTCAGGTGGTCATAAATATTTTTGGCACCTAAATTATTATCACGTTTATAAGGGTCAAATTTATCACGACGTTCATGATCATGACCACGGTAACGACCACTACTATGATCACGATCTCTTCTGGGATCATGATTTCTAATAATATTCGTTTCAGGGAATAGAGTAGGCTAGTAGGCCGATATTTTATCAGTAATTCATTATTCTGTTCCGCAGAAGACAAAAATTAATTTAGAGTGTTTCTTAAAACTCTGGATGCTCAAAAAATCAGCAACATCCAAGTGAGTTATACCAACATCATTATTTTCAAGATCTTCATCATTTCTTTCATGAGGTAAATTTTGAGAAGTAAAATTTGCCTCAACATTTTTACCTTTCTTTCAATAGATGCTTGATATAAATCAACAAGATGTTTTGCAGTGCAACAAATACGAGACCAGTGACCTTTCATGCCACAACGATAACATATGTCTTCATAATTTTTGGAACAATTTCTTTTCCCATTATGTTTTATCCACTTCGGGTGGTTATTAACATTTTTGGCACCTGAAGTATTATTATCGATTGTAAGGGCCAAATTGATCACGGTCCATGATCATATTTTCGGCTATGACCACGGTAATGACCACGACCACGACCACGATCTCTTATGGGATCATGATTTCTAACAGCATTCACTTCAAGGAATGGAGTAGAACCAGTAGGTCGAGTCTCGTGATTTTTCATTAATAATTCATTGTTTTGTTCCGCAACAAGAAGACAAGAAATTAATTCAGAATATTTCTTAAAACCTTTTTCACGATATTGTTACTGCAGGACAATATTCGTGGCATGAAAAGTGGAGTATGTTTTCTCCAGCATATCATTATCTGTTATATCATCTCCACATAGTTTCAATTGTGAAATTATTTTAAACATTGCGGAGTTATATTCACTTATAGATTTAAAATCTTGCAACCTCAGGTGCAACCAATCATATCGTGCTTTTGGGAGAACGACCATCTTCTGGTGGTCGAATCTTTCTTTCAAATTTCCCCACAAAATAAGGGGATCTTTTACAGTAAGATATTCGTTTTTTAGATCTTCATGAAGATGATGACGGATAAATATTATAGATTTGGCACGATCTTGTATTGATGATATATTATTTTGTATGATGGTGTCTGCCAGACCCATCGCAGCAAGATGCATCTCGGCATCTAGTGTCCATGATAAATAATTTTTTCCGGTGATCAAGTGCCACAAATTCCAGTTTAGTTAAGTTTGCCAAAATAATAATAAACGTACATGTCTGATAACGTATCGGTGATAGATAATCGTGTTGTTGGTAGAGGGACATGCAATTTTGCATATATATATATGTGTGTGTATATATATAGTATAATATATATAATATAATATATATAATATAGTAATTGGTGTGGAGATAGAGGGACATGCAATTTTGCATGCTGCAGCACTTGTGCGTTTAAGGCTATCAAATTATCATAAATTTTCTCCCATACAATTGGCTTTTGGTTTAGAGCCAAATATTTCTTATTTGAGAATTTTTAGGTGTGCTGTATATGTCGCAATTGAACCACCCCAACGGACAAAAATGGGTCCGCAAAGAAGATTAGGGATATATGTTGGGTATGACTCCCCGTCCATTATAAGGTATCTTGAACATTTGACGGGAGATGTATTTACATCAAGATTTGCTGATTGCCATTTTGATGAAAATTTGTTTCCCAAATTAGAGGGAGAGAATAAATGGCATAAAATTGAACTTGCGTGGAAAACATATTTGAATCATTTAGATCCACGTACAAATATAAGTGAACTTGAAGTTCAAAATATTATACATTTGCAACAAATTGCAAATCAACTGCCAGAATCTTTTACTGACTCTAGCAGAGTCACTAAATCGCATATTCCAGCTATAGATGCTCCTATACGAATAGAAGTTCCTGAAGGACAGAAAGTTAATCCTATAGCTATCGAATCAAAAACACGCCAGAAGCGTGGCCGGCCCCTTGGTTCTAAAAATAAAAATCCTCGAAAGAAAAGAGGAACAAATGATCCAGAAGATCATATTGAAGAAATAAAAAAAGAAAACCAAGGGACAAATGATGAAAAGATTCCAACTATAAATGATGATGAGAATTCTGAAATCTCAATTAATTATTCCAGTTCAAATCAAAGTTGGGATCGAAAAAACGTTGTTATTGATAATGCTTTTGCATACAACGTAGCCCTTGATATTTTCAAGAATAATGAGGATTTATATCATTTATCAGTTGAAGAATGTCGGCATAGAATTGATTGGCCTCAATGGAAAGATGCAATTCAATCGGAGTTAAATTCGCTTGCGAAGCGAGAAGTTTTTGGACCTGTAGTCCAAACGCCAAAGGATGTAAAACATGTTGGCTATAAATGGGTGTTTGTGCGAAAACGAAATGAGAATAATGAAGTCGTAAAATATAAAGCACGACTCGTCGCACAAGGCTTTTCACAAAAGCCAGGAATTGATTATGATCAAACTTATTCACCTGTTATTAATGCTATTACACTCCGATATCTATTAAGTATGGCAGTTCATGAAAAAGTGGACATGCGTCTAATGGATGTTATTACAGCTTATCTTTATAGAAGCCTCGAAAATGAAATTTATATGAAAATCCCTGAAGGATTCAAATTACCAAAGGCTTCTAAAGGCCCTCATGAAAATTATTCTATCAAATTACAGAAATCATTATATGTGCTTAAACAGTCTGGACGCATGTGGTACAATCGCTCTAGTGAATTCTTGTTGAATTCAGGATATAAAATGACAAAATCTGTTCATGTATTTTTATTAAGAAAACAGATTTTGGTTTTGTGATTCTTGCTATATATGTTGATGATATCAATCTAATAGGAACTCCAGAAGAGCTTCGAGAAGCTATAGATTGTTTGAAATGAGAATTTGAAGTTAAAAATTTTGGAAAAACTAAGTTTTGTCTCGGGCTTCAAATTAAACATATGAAAGATGGAATTTTTGTTTATCAGTCAACATATACAGTTAAAGTGTTGAAAAGATTTTTCATGGATAAAGCATATTCATTGAGTATTCCAATGGTCGTGAGGTCGCTAGATATAAATAAAGATATATTTAGACCTCGAGAAAATGGTAAAAAACTACTTGGTCCTAAAGTACCATATTTGAGTGCTATTGGTTCACTGATGTATCTTGCAAATAATACTAGATCGGATATAACATTTGCTATAAATTTATTAGCAAGATTTAATTCTTCACCAACATGACGACATTGGAATGGTATTAAACACGTTGACCTCGGATTATTTTATTCAAATGTAAATGATCCAGAACTGATTGGATATGTAGATGCGGGTTATCTTTTATATCCGCACAAGGCACGTTCTCAAAATGACTATTTATTTACATATGGTAATACTGCTATATCATGGCGCTCCACGAAGCAAACAATAGCAGCAACTTCTTCTAATCATGCTGAGATAATAGCCATTCATGAAGCAAGTCGAGAATGTGTATGATTGAGTTCAATGATACATTATATTAGAGAGAGTTGTGGTTTATCTTCTAGAAGAGAGATTCCAACTCCTCTATATGAAGATAATGCAGCTTGTATAGCTCAATTAAAAGGAGGATATATTAAGGGGGATAGGACGAAACACATTTCACATAAATTCTTCTTTGCTCATGAACTTCAAAAGAACGGTGAAATTGATGTGCTTCAAATTCGATCACGTGATAATCTTGCAGATATATTCAATAAAGCTCTTCCAACAGCAACCTTTAAAAAATTGAGATATAAAATTGATTTGCGTCGATTTAAAGATTTCGAGAAATCATCTCATCAGGGGTAGAAATATACACATGAAGAATAGTGTACTCTTTTTCCTTCACTAGATTTTTTTTCCCACTGGGGTTTTATCTAGTAAGGTTTTAACGAGACCTATTTTTTATGTAATGGACATCCAAGGGGGAGTGTTATTAATCTCGGAGATTCATTAAATTAATGAATGTCCATCATCCCAGAAAATTACGAAAGATGATAAATATCACCTAATAGTTATAATTATTATATATATATATATATATATATATATATATATAAATGTAAGTGGATGTAATGATGTTGTAGTAATAATTATATATATAATGGATGTAATGATGGATGAATATATTTATATATTCATTTAGGTACATATGTATGTATATATATAGGTGTACCTTGAAAGAGGTTTTTGAAGAAGGGAAGTAGAAAGAAAATTTTGATAAGAATTCCATTTGCATTTGTCAATCTCCCGAGACCAATTTCTCAATCAATTCCTTCCTCTCTCCCTCTATCTCCACACCAATTACTATATTATATATATTCATCCATCATTACATCCATTATATATATAATTATTACTACAACATCCAAGGGGGAGTGTTATGAATCTCGGAGATTCATTAAATTAATGGATGTACATCATCCCAGAAAATTGCGAAAGATGATAAATATCACATAATAGTTATAATATTGGATATATATATTATAACTATTATGTGATATTTATCATCTTTCGTAATTTTCTGGGATGATGGACATCCATTAATTTAATAAATCTCCGGGATTCATAACACTCCCCATTGGATGTCCATTACATAAAGAATAGGCCTCGTTAAAACCTTACTAGATAAAAACCCAGTGGAAAAAAATCTAGTGAAGGAAAAAGAGTAAACTATTCTTCATGTGTAGATTTCTCCCCCTGATGAGATGATTTCTCGAAATCTTTAAATCGACGCAAACCAAGCTGCATTATCTTCATATAGAGGGGGATAATGCAACTTGTATAGCTTAATTAAAAAGATGATATATTAAGGGGAATAGTACGAAACACATTTCACCTAAATTCTTCTTTACTCATGAACTTCAAAAGAACGGTGAAATTGATGTGCTTCAAATTCGATCACGTGATAATCTTGTAGATATATTCACTAAAGCTCTTCCGACAGCAACCTTTGAAAAATTCAGATATAAAATTGGTTTGCGTCGATTTAAAGATTTCGAGAAATCATCTCATAAGAAGGAGAAATCTACACATGAAGAATAGTGTACTCTTTTTCCTTCACTAGATTTCTTTTTCTCACTGGATTTTTATCTAATAAGGTTTTAACGAGGCATATTCTTTATGAATTGGACATCCAATGGGGTGTGTTAATGGATGTCCATCATCCCAGAAAATTACGAAAGATGATAAATATTATCTAATAGTTATAATATTGGATATATATATATATATATATATAAATGTAAGTGGATGTAATGATGTTGTAGTAATAATTATATATATAATGGATGTAATGATGGATGAATATATTTATATATTCATTTAGGTACATATGTATGTATATATATAGGTGTACCTTGAAAGAGATTTTTGAGAAGTGAAGTAGAAAGAAAATTTCGATAAGAATTCCATTTGCATTTGTCAATCTCCCAAAACCAATTTCTCAATCAATTCCTTCCTCTCTCCCTCTCTCCCTCTATCTCCACACCAATTACTATATTATATATATTATACTATATATATACACATATATATATATATATATATATTATATAATATATATATATATATATTATATATATATATATCATATAATTTCATAATACGTTATCAGCACGAGACTCTACCAACAACACGATTATCTATCACCGGTACGTTATCAGACTGGTACGTTTATTATCATTATGGTAAACCTAACTAAACTGGAATTTGTGGCACTTGATGTCACCGGAAAAAAATTATTTGTCATGGACACTAGATGCCGAGATGCATCTTACTGCGATGGGTCTGGCAGACACCATCGTACAAAATAATATATCATCAATACAAAATCGTTACAAATCTATTATATTTATCCGTCATCATCTTCACGAAGATCTTAAAAACAAATATCTTACTGTGAAAGATCCCCTTATTTTGTGGGGAGATTTGAAAAAAAGATTCGGCCACCAGAAGATGGTCGTTCTCCCAAAAGCACGATATGATTGGTTGCACCTGAGGTTGCAAATTTTAAATCTATAAGTGAATATAACTCTGCAATATTTAAAATAGTTTCACAATTGAAACTATGTGTAGATGATATAACAGATAATGATATGCTGGAGAAAACATACTCCACTTTTCATGCCACGAATATTGTCCTGCAGCAACAATATCGTGAAAAAGGTTTTAAAATATATTCTGAATTAATTTCTTGTCTTCTTGTTGCGAAACAAAACAATGAATTATTAATGAAAAATCACAAGACTCGACCTACTGGTTCTACTCCATTCCCTGAAGTGAATGCTGTTAGAAATCATGATCCCAGAAGAAATCATGGTAGTGGTCGTGGTCGTGGTCATTACCGTGGTCATAGCCGAAAATATGATCATAGACGCCGTGATCAATTTGGCCCTTACAATCGTAATAATATTTCAGGTGCCAAAAATGTTAATAACCACCCAAAGTGGATAAAACATAATGGGAAAAGAAATATTGTTCCGAAAAATTATGAAGACATATGTTATCGTTGTGGCATGAAAGGTCACTGGTCTCGTATTTGTCGCACTGCAAAACATCTTGTTGATTTATATCAAGCATCTATTGAAATTAAAAGTAAAAATGTTGAGGCAAATTTTACTTCTCAAAATTTTACCTCATGAAAGAAATGATGAAGATCTTGAAAATAATGATGTTGGTATAACTCACTTGGATGTTACTGATTTTTTCAAACATCCAGAAGGAAGAATTGACCACTTAATTGGAGATGAAAGTGTCCAAAAATAATTAAAATATTAATGTTGTATGTTTATATTACTTTTGTAATGATATGTTTAATTTTTATATTACTTTTATAATGATATGTTTAATTTTTATTTTTGTAAAATTTTGTTAATCAGACAGATGGCTGTTGTTCAATTTTCTGATATGAACAACGATATCGAAAGTGTCTGTCTTATTGACAGTGGAACTACGCACACCATACTGAAATACGAGAAGTATTTTTCTCACTTGAATGTGGGAGAAACAAGTGTTACCACAATAAATGGTAGTGCAAAGGCTCCGGAAGAGCTAATATAATATTACCGGGAGGAACTATGATTGCTATTGATAAAGCATTATATTCCTCAAAATCTCAAAGAAATTTATTGAATTTTAAAGATATCCGACGGAATGGATATCATGTTGAGACTATAGAAGAAAATGGTCATGAATATTTGGGAATCACAAAAATGACCTCCGGTAATAAAGTTTTGTTGGAAAAACTATCATCTCTATCATCTGGCTATATTATGCAAAAATAATTGCTATTGAGGCGTATCATTTAGTAAACCAGAAGTTTACTAATCCCGCTACTTTTAAAGTTTGGCATGACCGTTTGGGTCATTCGGGATCAATTATGATGCGAAAAATTATCGAAACAACGCACGATCATCCTTTGAAAGTAGGAGCTGAAAGTCATACATTTCTAGAACGGATTCATGGAGATATATGTGGACCGATTAGTCCACCATGTGGGCAATTTAAATATTTTATGGTCTTAATTGATGCATCGACCCGATGGTCGCATGTTTGTTTATTATCAACTCGCAACCTGACATTTGTGAGATTACTTGCCCAAATAATTCGCTTAAGAGCGCAATTTCCTGATTATCATATTAAACGAATTCGTCTAGACAATGCTGGTGAATTTACTTCGCATGCATTTAATTCTTATTGCATGTCGATTGGAATAATTGTTGAACATCCTGTAGCTTATGTTCACACACAGAATGGTCTAGCTGAATCATTTATTAAAAGACTACAATTAATTGTCAGACCATTATTGATGAAAACAAATCTCCCTACAACAGCCTGGGGACATGCAATCATGCATGCTGCAGCACTTGTGCATTTAAGGCCATCGAATTATCATAAATTTTCTCCCATACAATTAGCTTTTGGTTCAGAGCCAAATATTTCTTATTTGAGAATTTTTAGGTGTGCCGTATGTGTTCCAATTGAACCACCCCAACGGAAAAAAATAGGTCCGCAAAGAAGATTGGGGATATATGTTGGATTTGACTCCTCGTCCATTATAAGGTATCTTGAACCTTTAACATGGGATGTATTTACAGCAAGATTTGATGATTATCATTTTGATGAAAATTTGTTTCCCAAATTAGGGGGAGAGAATAAATGACATAAAATTGAACTTGCGTGGAAAACATCTTTGAATCATTTAAATCCAGACACAAATATAAGTGAACTTGAAGTTCAAAAGATTATACATTTGCAACAAATTGCAAATCAACTGCCAGATTCTTTTGCTGACTCTAGCAGAGTCACTAAATCGCATCTTCCAGTTATAGATGCTCCTATACGAATAGAAGTTCCTGAAGGACAGAAAGATAATCCTATAGCTTTCAAATCAAAAACACGTCAGAAGCGTAGCCGACCCCTTGGTTCCAAAAATAAAAATTCTCGAAAGAAAAGAGGAACAAATGATCCAGAAGATCATATTGATGAAACAGAAAAGGAAAACCAAGAGAGAACTGATGAAAAGATTCCAACTACAAATGATAATGAGAATTCTGAAATCTCAATTAATTATACCAGTTCAAATCAATGTTGGGATCGAAGAAACGTTGTTATTGATAATGCTTTTGCATACAACGTAGCCCTTGATATTTTCAATGATAATGAGGATTTAGATCCTTTATCAGTTGAAGAATGTCGGCATACAATTGATTGGCCTCAATGGAAAGATACAATTCAATCGGAGTTAAATTCGCTTGCAAAGCGAGAAGTTTATGGACATGTAATCATCATACGTATGCACACTTTCTTCTTTTTGTCCACGCCCACTTTCTTCTTCTTTTTGTCCACCTGCCACATATATATATATATATATATATATATATATATATATATATATATATATATATACATACATATGAATATATAATATGTTCATTCATCATTACATCCATTAAATAAATATATAAATATATTCATTCATCATTACATCCATTATCTATACAACATCATTACACCCACTTACATTTATATATTCATTTAATGGATGTAATGATAGATGAATATATTTATATATTCATATGTATGTATATATATAGGTGTAAGGTTTTGAATGAAGTGAAGAAGAAAAAAAGAAAGGATTTTGATTTTGATACAATTGCATCTTCATTTCCCAATTTCCCGAGACCATTCCCGAGAACCAATTCTCTCAACCTTCCTCTCTCCCTATATCTCCATACCAATTATAATATTATATATATTATACTAAATATATACACACATATAATTTCATAACACGTTATATATATATTTAAATATATATACCTAATAATACCTAACTAATATATATAAATATATATATACCTAATAATTCCACCAACATATATATATAGGCAAATTATGGGGACACACCCCCCATAATTTGCCATAAATAAAAGATGCCATAATTTGCCATAAATAATATAAATGCTCAATTTATTTATTTATTTTGGAGCATTTATAAATTGAGCATTTATTAGTTCTAAAAAAATTAATAATATAACTGCATAACTAATAATTATTACGTAATAACTTTAATTATATAATTTAAAAAATTTAACTTAATACAATACAATACAAAGAGTAACTTGTTAATATTACAAAATCGAAAATTAAATATTAAATGAATAGAAAGTAATTGTGATCTGACAAAAAAAAAATAACAAAAATGAAATGTGCAGCACATATTTGGTGCTGCACATTTCATTTTTGGTGTTTTCTTTTTTGTCAGATCACAATTACTTTCTATTCATTTAATATTTAATTTTTGATTTTGTAATATTAACAAGTTACTCTTTGTATTGTATTGTATTAAGTTAAATTTTTTAAATTATATAATTAAAGTTATTACGTAATAATTATTAATTATGCAGTTATATTATTAATTTTTTTAAACTAATAAATGCTCAATTTATAAATGCTCCAAAATAAATAAATAAATTGAGCATTTATATTATTTATGGCAAATTATGACATCTTTTATTTATGGCAAATTATGGGGGTGTGTCCCTAATAAAAGGGGGTGTGTCCCTAACAAAAAGGGGTGTGTCCCCATAATTGCCATATATATATATATATATGGCAAATTATATATATAATATATATTATATATATATATATATATATATATATATTCATATTATAAATATTAGGTGATATTTATCATCTTACGTAATTTTCTGAAATGATGGACATCCATTAATTTAATGAATCTTCGGGATTCATAACACTCCCCCTTGGATGTCCATTATATAAAGAATATGCTTCGTTAAAACCTTACTAGATAAAATTCAGTGGAAAAAAACTCTAGTGAAGGAAAAACCTTACTATTCTTTATGTCCCAATTAAACCACCCCAACGGACAAAAATGGATTCGCAGAGAAAATTGGGGATATATATTGAGTATGACTCCCCGTCCATTATAAGGTATCTTGAACCTTTGACAGATGATGTATTTACAGCAAGATTTGCTGATTGCCATTTTGATGAAAATTTGTTTCCCAAATTAGGGGGAGAGAATAAATAGCATAAGATTGAACTTTCGTGGAAAACTTCTTTGAATCATTTAAATCCACGCACAAATATGAGTGAACTTGAAGTTTAAAAGATTATACATTTGCAACAAATTACAAATCAACTGCTAGATTCTTTTGCTGACTCCAGCGGAGTCACTAAATCGCATCTTCCAGCTATAAATGTTTCTATACGGATAGAAATTCCTGAATGACAGAAAGTTAATCATATAGCTTTTGAATCAAAAACACGCCAGAAGCGTGACCGACCCCTTAGTTCCAAAAATAAAAATCCTCGAAAAAAAAGAGAAACAAATGATCCAGAAGATTATATTAATGAAACAGAAAAAGAAAACCAAGGGACAACTGATGAAAAGATTCTAACTATAAATGATAAAGAAAATTCTGAAATCTCTATTAATTACACCAGTTCAAATCAAAGTTGGGATCGAAGAAATGTTGTTATTGATAATGCTTTTGCATACAACATAGCCCTTGATATTTTCAAAGATAATGAGAATTTAGATCATTTATCAGTTGAAGAATGTCGGCATAGAATTGATTGGCCTCAATGGAAAAATGCGATTCAATCAGAGTTAAATTCGCTTGCAAAGTGAGAAGTTTTTAGACCTGTAGTCCAAACGCCAAAGGACATAAAACTTGTTGACTATAAATGAGTGTTTGTGCGAAAACAAAATGAGAAGAATAATGAAGTCATAAAATATAAAGCACGACTCGTCGCACAAGGTTTTTCGCAAAAGCCAGGAATTGATTATGATCAAACTTATTCACCCGTTACTGATGCTATTACACTCTGATATCTTATAAGTTTGGCAGTTCATGAAAATGTGGACATGCGTCTAATAGATGTCATTATAGCTTATCTTTATGGAAGACTTGAAAATGAGATTTATATAAAAATCCCTGAAGGATTCAAATTACCAAAGGCTTCTAAAGGCCCTCGTGAAAATTATTCTATCAAATTACAGAAGTCATTATATGGGCTTAAACAGTCTAGACGCATGTGGTACAATCGTCTTAGTAAATTATTATTGAATTCAGGATATAAGAATGACCAAATATGTCCATGTATTTTTATTAAGAAAATAGATTTTGATTTTGTAATTCTTGCTATATATGTTGACGATATCAATCTCATAGGAACTTCAGAAGAGCTTCGAGAAGATATAGATTGTTTGAAACGAGAATTTGAAGTTAAAGATTTTGGAAAAACTAAGTTTTGTCTCGGGCTTCAAATTGAACATATGAAAGATGAAATTTTTGTTCATCAGTCAATATATACAGCTAAAGTGTTGAAAAGATTTTTCATGAATAAAGTATATCCATTGAGTATTCCAATGGTCGTGAGGTCACTAGATATAAATAAAAACATATTTAGACCTCAAGAAAATGATAAAAAACTACTTGGTCCTGAAGTACCATATTTGAGTGCTATTGGTGCACTGATTTATCTTGCAAATAATACTCGACCTGATATAGCATTTTCTATAAATCTATTAGCAAGATTTAATTCTTCACCAACACAACGACATTGGAATGGTATTAAACACGTCCTTAGATACCTCCAAGAAACAATTGACCTCAGATTATTTTATTCAAATGTAAATGACCCAGAACTAATTGAATATGCAGAAGGTTATCTTTCAGATCCGCATAAAGCATGTTCTCAAAATGACTATTTATTTACATATGGTAATACTGCTATATCATGACGCTCCACGAAGCAAACAATAATAACACTTTCTTCTAATCATGCTGAAATAATAGACATTCATGAAGCAAGTCGAGAATGTATATAGTTGAGGTCAATAATATATTATATTAGAGAGAGTTATGATTTATTCTCCAGAAAAGAGATTTCAACTCCTCTATATGAAAATAATGCAGCTTGTATAGCACAATTAAAATAAGAATATATTAAGGAAGATAAGACGAAACACATTTCACCTAAATTCTTCTTTACTCATGAATTTCAAAAAAATTGTGAAATTGATGTGCTTCAAATTCAATCACGTGATAATCTTGCATATATATTCACTAAAGCTCTTCCAACAACAACCTTTGAAAAATTAAGATATAAAATTAGTTTGCGTTGATTTAAAAATTTTGAGAGATTATCTCATCAGGGAGAGAAATATACACATAAAGAATAGTGTACTCTTTTTCCTTCACTAAAGTTTTTTCCCACTGAATTTTTATCTAGTAAGGTTTTAACGAAACATATTCTTTATATAATGGACATCCAAGAAAGAGTGTTATGAATCCCGAAGATTCATTAAATTAATGGATGTCCATCATCCTAAAAAATTACGAAATGTGATAAATATCACATAATATTGAATATATATATATATTGGTGGAATTATTAGGTATATATATTTATATATATTAGTTAAGTATTATTAGGTATATATATTTATATATATATTTAGTAATGCCTATAAATAGACACACACATCTATTCTATGAGAAAAATTTTCATTCTCCTCTCTACTCTCTCCTCTCTCTCCCCTTTTATATATATATATATATACACGCGTTTAGATGCTTCCTGGAATTTAATTTCACATTTTCCCTCTTGTTTAGATGCTTCCTGGAATTTAATTTCACATTTTCCCTCTTGATGACTCATTCACTGATTTCCAATTTCTTCAAATTGGCCAACTTTTATCCCAATTCCTTTTACCAATTTCAACCATCAAAATTCTATTTTTACCCTTAGCAATTGAATCCAAAAATTCAATCTATCTTTTATGTAAAATTCTGCACAAATTTAAAGGTTAACAATGGAATAATAAAATATAGGGATTTCTTCAATTAAAATGGCCTTTTTCAACAATTAATTCACAAAATTGAAATTGGGAAAAAAATATGCAATTTAACAAAATCTAACTCAAAAATTATAGACAAGTCAAGCAAATGGAGTTAAAAAATAGGCAAAACAAGTGCAAATAACTCTACTTTCATAGAGTTATCAATAGTACTTCTATGAAATTGTAGGGGTATAGGGGGCACTGAATTTCTACTCAACTTTAAGGAAATGGTTGCACTAAACAAACCGAATTTGGTCATCCTAACTGAAACTAAGCTAACTCAAGAAAAAGCTCCATCCTTTATACATACACTAGGCTTTCAAAACCACACATACACACCCTCTTAAGGAAACTCTGGAGGAATACTAGTCCTGTGAAACAATGAGTTGGACCTAGAACTGGTGGGACAGACTAGGCAAGAGCTGCATTTTAGAGTCAAGGTTAGAAATCAACTTCTTTTTCTTCTTTCTGCTATTTACTGTTTGCCTTCTACAAAGGCCAAAGGTACTTTATGGAACAACTTAATAAATTTTAGCAAATTAGTTGACACAATTTGGTTAGTGGCTCGTGATTTCAATCAAATAGGAGATCTAGATGAAAAACAGGGACAAAACCCCCTCTATCTCTAAATGCCTAAACTTTAAAACCAACATATTAAGTTGCCAACTAAATGATCTAGGATTTCATGACCCTAATTTTACTTGGTCCAATAAGCGTTTCACAAACAAAAACACTCTTATACATGAAATATTAGATCGTATGTTAGGAAATGATGCATGGCTACACCTCTTTCCGGATTCAAAGATATATCATAAATATTATGGTGGATCGGATCACATACAATTAATTTTACACACAGAACATATAAGATCTAAAATAAACCTCTTCAAATTTGAACCTATGTGGAATACAGATCCTAGTTTCCTAAGATAGTTCAAAACTCATGGGTCAGGGAGAAGGATTATTTTCATTATTTATCTGACTTTCATAAAATGCTATCTGGAATACTACACATTTTAGAAATATTTTTCAAAAGAAAAAAAGACTAATCAATAGACTAAATGGTATCCGCAAAGCTCTAAGTAAAAAATTTAGTTCTTTTTGGTTCAACTTCAGCAAACCCTATACACTGAGTATTTGACCATTTTACACCAAGAAGATATATATTGAAAACTGAAATCTAGTGTAAATTGGTTAACAATAGAGATAAAAACACAAATTTTTCCATAATTCTACTCTAAATAGGAGAAGAAGAAACAAAATCCTAGCTTTAAGAGATGACAACAACACATAGATTTTTAATCAACAAGACATCTCAGGACTCATTTACAATTTTTTCACATGCTTATACACTACTGACTTTTGTTATTCTCGTTCTCAAACAAAGTTATTCCTCATTCCACATCATACATTACAAACAGAGAATCATGCTCCACTTCTTTTAAAACCATCCATACCTGAAATAAAGTATGCACTTTTTTCCTTCCAACCCTTCAAAGCACCGGGCCCTGATGAATTACATCCCAATTTCTTCCAACTTTATTGGACTCAAACCTCTAGCCACCTGGTCCATGTAGGGGACCAGTTCTTCTCCACCTGCAAAATCCCTGAACTATTAAATCAAACATATATAGCTCTAATTCCAAAAATAGCTCAGGCAACTTATGTCAAAGATTTTAGACCTATAAGTTTATGCAACACTACCTATAAAGTCATTTCCAAAATGCTTGCTAACAGAATAAAACTTACTTCCACAACTGATAAGTCAAGAACAGTCAGCTTTTCTACCCCAGAGAAGAGTCACAGATAATATAATCCTAGCACAAGAACTTATGCAATTTGTGTTAAAATCAAAGACAAAAAAGAAACAACCTTTTATAATGAAAATAGATATGGAAAAAGTTTTTGACAGCCTAGAATGGTCTTTCATTAGGACTGTGTTATTCTTCTTTAATTTCCCTTCATATTTCATTACACTTATAATGGAATGCATATCATCTACATTTGTTAGTGTCTTGATTAATGGACAACCTACAAATTTTTTCTATCCTAGTCGGGGCATCAAGCAAGGTGACCCCCCCCTCACCCTATATCTTTATATTGTGCATGGACTATCTATCTTACCTCATCAAGTATGCAGTTAATTAGAATCAATGGCAACCAATCCATATATCAAACCATAGCCCTCCCATTTCTCATTTACTGTTTGCAGATGATATCATTTTATATGCTAATGTTGATAAAACATCTCTAGAAACTATGAATAAAATTTAAGTTTACTTCTCTAGGATCTCTGGACAAAAAAATGCATCTAAATCAAAGTTGTTCTTTTCTGATGGTATTAAACCTACCCTAAAAAGGCAGATAACTACCCTGTTAGGAGTACAAGACACAAACAATTTGGGAAAATATTTAGGATTTCCTCTCTCAAAATATTAACGTATACCTCAACCTATAATTTCCTAATACACAAGTTCATAATAAGTTGAATTGCTGGGAAAATAAATTTCTTACTCTAGCAAGGAAATGTACACTTATTAAGACTACCCTATATAGTTTACCTATCCACATTATGCAGTTTGTTAAACTACCAGAAGCTGTTCTAGGTAAGATTGACAAAATAGGTAGGAACTTTTTATGGGGTTCAACTAACTCCAAGAAAAAACTTCATAATGTCAAGTGGCAACAAGTGTGCAAACCTCTCTGAAGGGGGGTTAGGGATCATACAAGCTAAAGACAAAAATATTTCCCTTCTCATGAGCCTAGCATGGAGATTTAATATTTCCAGTCAGGATTCCCTTTGGGCAAAAACTCTTAGAGCTAAGTACAATTTAAATAACACCAAACAAAACTCTACTATATGGAATAGTCTTACCTTGGGATGGACACACTGTAGGGAGGGGCTCTTCCACCTCATAGGAAATGGGCTTAATATATCATTTTGGATGGACACATGGTGTGACAATACACCTATTCGACACCTCATAGAAGGACCCCTTCCAAAACATGAAGCAAACAACCCCGTTAGTTCATACATTGAAAATAAAAAATGGAATCTCTATTCTCTTAGTTTTCAACTTCCACAACATACCTTAGACAGAATTCTAAGCACACACATACCTGCTCAATCCCCACCTGACCAAGTTCTCTGGCTTATGACATCCTCCGGATCTTTTTCCACCAAATCTGCCAATGTCCTTCTCCAAGCTCGATCAAAGGCACACAGTTCTGATAACCTACAAACCAATCAAACCCAAAAAAATTACTCGTGGCTATGGAAACAAGCTTCATGTCTATCAAAAATTAAAACCTTCCTGTGGTTATGTGCTTTGGGCAAACTTCACTGCAACCAGACTTTGTGTCAACGAAAAATTATTCAATCTGCCTGTTGTCTTTCCTGCCCCCTAGATGAGGCAGTGTTACATCTTCTTAAAGATTGTGAGAGTGTTAAACTTTTTTGGAATTATTATCAAACACAAATTAAACACATACCTTCTTTCTTTACCCAGCCCAGTCCGTATCTGTGGCTCCAAGCAAATTGCACAGTCGATCTTGATCTAAACAAGTTCATCCCTTGGAAGGTGTTTTTCCCAGTTGCTTGTTGGCATATATGGCTCCATAGAAACATCAAACAATTCCAGATCCCCCCCCCCCCCAAACCATGGCACACAAACCTTAACCCTTCTAAAATACAGAGCATCGCGACATAATACTATTATTTAGGTTCAGATCTAGCCTCTAAGGAACCCAAAAACACCTCACCCATTTTTATAACCTGGTCTCCTCCCCCCTTTTCTTTTATTAAACTCAATACCGATGGATCTACTGCTCCTAACCCAGGATATGGTGGTATTGGTATGGGGCTTGGTTGGTGGGTTTTATGAAGTATATTCCCTATACGACCAATCTGCAAGCCAAACTCTTAGCAATACGTGAGGGTTTGGAGATCGCGGTTCGAAGAAACTATAGCCGGCTGATCTTGGAATCAAATTCACTGGTTGCGCTAACACTTCTCTCAACTAACAAAAAGGATAAACTAAACTTTCTCATATATGAGTGCAGATCTTTGATACAGAAAATGGAATCCGTGAGACTGCATCATATTTCCAGAGAAGGCAATCAGATAGCGGACAAATTGGCATCAATTGAGAGAATTTCTAAGAGTTCGCTACTTTCTCTATTGGAAATACCTCTAGCAACCCTACAAGATTTGCTGAAGCTGGATGAAGGACCCAGAACCCGGATCCATTTTGTACGAAAGGGAACGGGTTAAGAAGATGAAGTTTGATTTTATTTTGGGCAACTCTATGAGTTTGCTTCTTTTCAATGTTGTGTTTTTCTCGCTTTAATTTTTCTTTCTTTCTTTCTTTCTTTCTTTCTTTCTAAACTTTTATTTCCTAATTTGCACGTGTTTTCTTTTGGGACACTTATTTGTACTAGTGGAGACCCCTCCACAAACCTTCCTTTTATTTAATTAAACAATCGTATTTTTCACAAAAAAAAAAATAGACAACTCAAAAAATATAAATAATTTTCCTTATATTACTTTTTTATATATAAATTTTTTGTATGAAAATTAATTCTTTCCACTTGAATTAACACGTAACTTAAAAAAATATTTGTTTTGATATCAATTATTATTATTTATTATAAATTTAATAGTATCATAATCAATTACTTTACATAATTCTCAATAAAATTATAAAATAAGTCAATTAATATTAAATATACATATTAATTTATTTCATATATTATATCACGTTCTTATCCTAATTATAGGATGTGGGAAGAATTGTTAATATGTTAGGAAAGTTTTACATAATATATAGTATGGGGGAAGGAAAAATATTAGGAGTTGCCCACCACTTTAAAAGTTAAGAAAGTTGACTTTTACAAATGCCACATTTATTGCAAACAAAAATTAACAACGCATTCAATCGTTCATTCAAGGAAACTTTGAACGATTTTTTTTTTCCCCCTTTTCCTTCTAATGTCTATTTCTTGATTTCCATATACATATTGTTTTCATAAACAAGCGATTTCTTCTATATATATTGATGTCATTTAAATGAAAATCTAAACCTTATATAATTGGCTTAGAATTCTAAAATAAACAATTTTATGGAAGAAAAATATGTATCTATATATATATATATATATATATATATATATATAGCTATATTGATGTGTATTCATTTCACAATTGGGATCCACTCTCAAAATCAACCATTAATTTGTTCAACTTCTTGTTACTTATCTTCTGCTCAATCACCCTCGTTCTTGTATCGTCTTCTTTATAACTACACAAAAAATATAAATATTACTATTAAAAATTGGCTGTAAAATGTAACCAAAGAGAAAGAAGAAAACGTACCATGGAGATTGTGAAGGAGGAGTTAAGAGTTTAGCAAGATGAAGAGCATCTTGAGTCTGATTGATGACATGATTAAAGCATAAATAACGACCGTAGGATGAAACGTCTTCGTAAACACAGATATGAGCATTCACTAAGAAATCAAGATCAACGGTCACGAAGACTCCATTTTTGTACATTTCTGCTGCACCTTTTAAATAAGGGTTTGTGATGGATGAGTCAGGAAGCATTATCAGACCTGCGTTAATGGTTACCATTGAAATTGCTCTGTCCATTGCTAAACCCCAACCACACTTTTCTGCTAGTGTCTTTGATAAAGCATGCCATAACTGCACCCACGTACCAAAAGAGACAAAAAGTTTAAGTTTGAAATTTTTTTATGATTTTAAAAATTTAAGATAACGGACATAAATTTGAATGTAGATTTATGCATGGATTATGGAACACCTTTTTTTTTTTGACAAATTAACTCTCCAATATATATATATATATATATATATATATAATTTTGGTTTATATTCTGATTAGATGTGAATGGGATGGGACGAATCTAATCAGTAGTCACTCAACTTCTAAAGATGGTCCTAAAGTAAGTCTATATTCATTTCTTTTTCATTTTTATTTATTAAAAAAAATATATTAAAAATATTTTAGATTCAATTTTAGTATGTATATTAATAGTAACAAACATTTGTTGGTGCAAGTAGAAGGAACTTCTTTAGGTGTCAAGGTCTAGAGAAAATTTCTTTCTATTAGATTCGAATCTAGTTTTAAATTGATTATCAGATACAAATAAATTACTTTAAAAAAAATTATTGTAATAATAAAATCTAATTTTTAAGAAAACCTAGTATTGATTCTTACGTGAAGTTTATGCCATTGGCTACTTGTTATATATATATAAGTATGTATGTATGTATATGTGTACCTTGAATTTGCGACAGAAGTTGATATCAGACCAATGTCTCTCATCCAATTCATTTTGATGATCGGAACTCCAAATGATAGCAGTTGCTGAGGATGTAAAAACCACCTTATCTATGGTATCTATCTGTGCACAAGCTTCCAATACATTGTGTGCTGCTCTCACCTCCACTTCAGCCATGTATTCCTACATATATACATACATATAATTCCGAAAACTCCCTAAATATTATTTGTATTTGTAGAATAACATTATCTATCTATAATATAGATACATAGATATTTATATATCAAAGAAAAGTGGTACCAACACTAAGAGGAGTGATATCAATTAAATACTCAGACACAATTTAATTTTATATTAATTGAGATTTAAATTTTATATTACAAATAAATAATAAATTATTAATTTTTTTAAAAGAAAAATCAAAATTAATTCGCTTAAGTTATCACCAATTTTTATAGGCATTTTCATGCTGAAAAAGACCACAATAATTGAGAATTTCTTTCGGCCACATTAATGTGAGGGAGGGAACCATGTGGTTATTTAAGACGCGTTTGTTTCTTTTTTTTTTTTCTTTCTTTTTCTTAATTGCAATTCTTGGATTAAGGTAGCATGTCATTATCCTTGAGTTACAAATATCTATACATCTTATATATATATATATATATTATAAACCATTAATAGTGCTACCCACGTTCACATTAATTTGACTAATAATAAGAAAGAAACAAATATTATGGAAAGAGAAAAAAAAAGCAAATTAAACATACATAATAAATAAATAAATAAATATATATATATATATATATATATATATATTATTTTTTATTTTCTTTTTCTTTTTTTTGAGAGAAAATTGTTCACTTTCATCCTATATATTTTACTTTTTCGAACTAAATTATATATAATATTCTCTTTATAATACTACTAGATACATGATCATCAAAACTATAGGATAATTATTTATTATTTTTAAAAAAATTATATAATTTAATAATATAAAAATATAGATACAAAAATATGAAAAATTTCCAGATAGATAGATAGATAGAGATAAATAGAGAGTAGAAGAAACGTACGTCATATGTAGAGTGATCCAGAGGTGGCTGAAAAGAGTAAAACAATCCACAACACCCCTTCAAAGCATCAATTATGCTATGGTAGTCAAAAGGGTCTGACTCAAAAATCTTCAATTTCTTGTTTTCAACTGCTACTCTATTTGATGACCGTAAATGATCACCACCTATACATACACACACACACACACACGCATATATATTAACCATAAACCAAAATCATTATCTAAGTCATATACATACATACATACATACATATATATATATATACATACTAACCATGGCCTTGAACAGCAGCATGAACTGTGTAACCCCTTCTCAGTAGCCGTTCAACCAAGCTCGAACCTAACTGGGTTGAGGCATCCATGACGCAAACAGAACCAGCAGCAGGTGACATATTTGACTTGATATATATATATTTAATTTGTTCTTATCACTTCAAGAAATCTACTATCTCTAATTCTCTATAGAGTTTAACTTTGTTCTAACTTTGAACTATAGTATCCGAGGAACATATATGTATATATATATATATATATATATATAGAGAGAGAGAGAGAGAGAGAGAGAGATGAGAGAGAGGAAATGATACATGAGAGGAAGGGAAAGAGCATTTAAAGGGTTCGTGACTCTAGGAGATAGTTGGCAAGTGGTAGTTGGGAAAAGAGTAGTAAAATAGTTGTATTTTGGAGAGTGATTGATAACAATAATAAGAGTATAGGAGTAGACCAAAATTTTGTGTTACGTCTATATTGTGTGATTAATTAATTTCTTTATTTTTCCAATAATATCATTTTAGCACTATAATTTTATCACGAAAAAATTTAATATAAGAAAATTCAATCTGAACCTGATTAATTTCTTAATGAAAAAAATTTTTATATTAAATTTTAAATAATTGTATACAAGAATTAAAACGGAATTAAATTAGTCAATTTTTCATGTAGTTGGGGGGAAGTATTTGGTAAGAACACGTGTGTGTGTCGTAGTTAAAATGAAGAAAGGGGAGCACCACAAGAAATAACTACTACCCAACAAGTGGCATATGAACTTTGTAGCATTTTGGGTGTGTGTACTTATGATTTGCCCAAATGGGAAATCATTTATTGAATTTGGAAACTCTAGCAAAGTGACACGTACACCTTTCTTTCCTAATATAACCACAGAAGTGGCCTTTTATCAATTATATAATTAGGTTTAGACAAACAAATTGCTCCCTCCAAATAATAAATTCATTTAATTATTACTAATTAAGTTATTTAAACACGATTACTTTATAACACCTTATTTATTCATTCAAAAGTTTTATATAACGAGTTATATATATATATTGTTATAAAATTGATGATCTTTATGTATGTGTGTATATATATATAGTATAATATATATATTATATTGAAGATGGAATGAATTGAAGATGGAAATTGAATTGGGAAATGAAGACTCTCGGGAAGTTGGGAGAATGCAATTGAAATTCTATCAAATTTTCTTTATTTTCTATTCAAAATTAGTAAATTACAAAGAGAGGAAATGTCCTCTTATATACATAAGAGATAATGCTCTTACCATCATTAGTGGCATTACCACTATCACACCACTCATCTACTTTAATCATTAACATACCACTACTCTAATAATATATACATATAAATATACATATATCTACTCATATATATATATCTCTATATAACTAATACATATCCAATATTATAACTATTAAATGATATTTATCATCTTTCGTAATTTTCTGGGATGATAGACATCCATTAATGTAATGAATCTCCGGGATTCATAACATATATATATTAAAACAATGAATTGATTTAGGGATTAATTGAAAGAAATCAAAGCACTAATTTATTAGTGCTTTCCCATCAAACTCTTGCCTTTATATGAATAAACGACAACATTCCACATTTTATCTTGAATTGATGAGACAAAAAAATAATAATAATAATACTTTATGCATTTTATTTTAGCATAGATGCACATCTAAATCATTTTTTAAAAATAAAAATAAAAATTTTCCTAAATTCAAGTATTGATTTGAGACCGAAAGACTACATATATGCATATATGTGGTGTATTTGGTTAACTATTTTATTTAAAAAGAATTAAATTATTTAGACAATGCTATAACAATTGCATATAATTAATTAATATATATTAAAATACTAAACTGATTTAGCAGAAAATGGATTACTATGAATGAAAGCAAAGTCAATTAAGAACTGTTGGAAATTAATTAGTCAATTTCAGATAAGAACTCTTTTTATCTAAAAAAGCTAGTGTTATTAGTGCTTTCCCATCAAACACTTTATATGCATAAACGACAACGTTCCACATTTTATGACAAAAATGAAAAAAATTGAAATACTTTATGCACGTTTTTTTTGGCATATATGCACATCTAATCATATATATATACATATATATATATATATATACATTAAAGATAAAAAATATAATAATAATTAAAAAAAAGTTTAAGTTGAGAATATCACGAGTTTAAAAAAAAAAAACTGTTTAAAGTATGAAAGGAAAAATGTCTTTTATATCTTATTTGCTTTTTGAAGAAAAAATCATAATTAGAGTAAAATCATAATTGAGGGACGAAATTGTAATTTCCTAATAAATTAACGATTAACTGACCGAGTTTCTCACTTCGTCGGCGAAATCGAACATGAATGCAAGAGACGACGTCGCTTCAACCACCACCGCTGCCAAGAGCGCCGCCGTAGATGGTGGTTGTGGCTATAGTGGTCTCGTAATTTTAGCCACTGACTCCATCCGGTCGTTCTTAACTGAAGCTTCCATTAGCACTGATCTGTCCCAAGATCTTAAAAACTTGGCTTCCTCTCTTAGCCAGAAACCCTCGGTTCCCTATAAATCTCTCAAGTCCATTTGGATTGGATGCGATCCAAAGATTCGACCTAACATTCTTTGCCTGTTCTCCGGCTCGGAGTTCGTATTCAACAGCCCTAAGCCCAGGGAAAAGGTATAATTTTGAATTTTTATTGATGAATAGTGATGAATTTGGTTTTCTGTTGAGTGATTAGCTGAATTACTTATCTTTATGGAGAGTGAGGAGTTGCAAGCGAGGCTGAGGAAATTAGAGGAGGCGGCGGAGAAAAAAGCTTATGAGGAATTGGTGAAGGATATTGCTCCAAGGAAGACTGTTGAGGAGCCTTTCTCGTCTTACAAAGATCAAATAGGATTTGGTCAGTATTCTTATTTGTTGTTTCCATAAATTAAGTTTTCATCTATATTTGAATACTGTTGCAGTCATTGTTTTTAATTCTATTATACCGGTTTAGAGTATACCTATTGTGATGGCTGCATTTGATGTCTCTGGCATTTTGCTTTGCGTTTGTAACTTTTTCTAATGTGACATTAGTACTTTGTATCCAAGAATGAAGTTGTTTGGTCCAATCTTCCTTGTGTTTACTTATAAATTTTAACATTTAAAGCTTGTCCTGTATTAGGTTTTAAAGGACTTGGAAGGCTGCGAAAGTTATTACGAACAATCTTTATAGGAGTTGTTACAAATTAGTTATGTTGTTGATTAAAAATTGCAGTCATTGTAAAGAACTAAGAGTTAATTGGCTGGACTTCGAACTCAATGATCTATGTCAATTTTGTCTCTATTATACCCCAGGCCAACAGGATTTTGAGGAAAAAAATCTGGAAGTTCTCTTAATTCAATGATATTCCACTTTCATGAGTTTCCCATAAGTCCAAGAGAACTTGAATAAGCTAGTTATTTAGACTCTACCCAGTTCATCCTCATGAATTTATTTTCCTTTCAATCATGATAACTCATCATATAGGAGGTGCATGACATATTTGATAATTTTATCAGTGAAGTTTTGGATGATAGAGCAGATTCCTATCAGCAGTCTGCCATCCTCACTTTTCAACTGATTTGCGTTAATGAAGTTGCAATGCATAGTAAACAGTTGTACAAGAACAATATTCTTACTCTTCAAAGACTTTGTGCAAGGCATGGCAGCTAATGGTTCCAATCAATCCTGCAATCTCCATTTATTTATTAGCAGTAGCTCCACAGAATGATCAGCTGGAAATATACATATGTGCACACGTACTCACACTCTCATGCACCCACGTATGCTTATTCTTACCATTCACCATCACTCATAGTCTTTCAATAGACTAACTTATGTAGTGCAAATTATTTGACACTATGTGTAAAGAAATGATATATATCTCGGTCTCTTTCTTTATCTAAAATAGCAAGGACTTGTAGCTTTCTGATAGCACCAATTCAATTACTAATCTGGTGCTACGGCTTTCCACTTTGGATTGCTATTTACTTCTAAGATGATTACTTTCTTTAACTTTTGATGTAGCTTATACCTTTGACCTTATCAAATGCTTTATATTTTCTTATGTTCAGTATCCCATTGGATTAAATGCTTATTGTTCTCTTACAGGTTTACATGTTGCAGTCGTAATGTTTACTGGCTATTTGGTTGGGTATGCTGCGTTCAAAGCTCTATTTGGCCACAGTCCTGCAATGGTAACATCCAGGACAATTGCCTAAAATCATTTTAATCCCATTATATCATTTAGGAATCTCATATTCGATGCTTTCCCGAGTACTCTAATTTCCTCATTTCTGCTCTATTTTCAAGTTGCACAGCACTTGACCTTTCTCTTATTTTTATTTCAGGGTGCTGCAGGAGGTATCCTAGGGTTGGTTGTTGGCATGCTTGTGGAGACTCTTCTGTTTATAATTAGGACCACTAGTAAAGATCGCCAAACCTCTTCTTTTACTTCCAGGATGAAAAAGGATCAATAGGCTAGCTACCTCATAAAAGGTTTTGCTCCTTCCTGGTAGTCTGTGCTTTTGATCTTTCAACCAACATTCTAATTAATCCTTGTATAGCTGCTGAGGATTGCTAGCATTTTATCTTTGAAGCATGGTTTATAAATTCTTGATAGTTGCCATTCTGAAATAGGTGGTGTAATGAGAGTATACTTCCTAAGCTTCTGAAATGCAATGTAAAGTCTGTCCAAAGTACTTGTCCAGGTGAATTTATAACCTGAAATTATAGGACGAGGAAAAAAAATGCTTGGAACACGAAATAATAATAATCAAAATTCAATGGCAAATTGTACACTATTACAGATCTTGATTTGTGACTTATGTGAGATACAATTGACCAGATCTTTTCATGGATATCTTCTGGTATAAGTTCAAAAGTAAACCCCTTTATTTTAAGGGTCAACGTAAAGTAACTATAGTTTTGATTAAGTCAAGTCATCATGAATTGCAGTAAAGATTAGGTTGAGTCATTTGAAATTGATCTGATCCATTTAATCTTATCTGCTCTTTTTATTCATATGAGGAGAAGAACTATCACAGATATCGGCTTTATTAAGAGAAGTTTTCTTTATTCCTAATGGAAACAAATCAAATCAGGATAATTTCTATATGAGAACAAATCCCACTTTCATCACTATAGAAACATTTATAAATTATGAAATAAATATATACTAAATTTTTTAATAATTCTTTACGAAAATGAATGTTTGGCAAATTGTAGTTTACAATTTATGATACCACGGCAGGGATAATTCTAGGTTCAGGCTGCTGCCGCTGTATCCTGGAAAGTGAGCAACGTGTACTGAAAAAGTGGAAACCCAACGCCACATGGCAAACAAGAAAGAGATAGCTTCCACATGAGCTCACGTGGGCCCAAAGTTCCACCTGTACCAAAAAGTGCTCGATTATTATTATTATTATTTTATATTTTTTGTCTTTTCCCTCAGTTATCAATGATGGGCTTTTCTTGGATCACATGGAGACGGTGGTCCCTGATCCGAGGCAGAGGCAGTTCGCCACCTCAAGTCAAGAAAGGTATGGGGGAAGAACTGACTATAGGAAGGAATCGCCTGCGAACACACCCACCATACGAATTGTAATTGACCTGATTCCAATACCATTTTAGACCATAGGTTTGCAGATATTACCATTTGCTTGTTTTGTTTTGTTTATTTTGATGACGGAAAATAGATATACTCTAAAATATTATTATAAATATTTATAAAATTAAGTCATAAATTTGTTTAGAGTATGATAAATTATTTTTTTACATAAAGTTGAATAGCACAAAACATAAAAATGTCTCAAAAAAGAGCACAGTAACATCTTATACATCCCACATTATCAAACCCCGAGTCCGTACAGTTAAAGGGCTCAACACCTGTCGTTATAATTCTTTACGTGGCACGTTTGCGTTGGTAACTTTTTCGCTTTTGTCGTGACACGTGGAACTGTTCCTCCTTTTCGCTCCAAAAACTTCTCTCTCCGTCCCACCCGCTCCGCTTCCGCTATTCATTTCCGTTCACTTAAGAAACCCCTCACGTGCAATCCATACGTGGCAACAATCTAACACACACTGGAAGTCAACTCAGTCATTTAATCCAACGGTCTACAGTCGTTTTGGTTTGTATTTATTAGTGTTGTTGGATACATAGATCCAGACTCGGAATTATCGTTACAAACTCAAAAGAAAGTTTTAAAAAAGGAAAAAAAAGATAATGAAAGCTCTGATTAGCCGAACTAGTTCCGGTTCAATTCCGTTGGGAGCATGGAATTCGTCGACTTCATCTTGGGTTTCCGCAGCATTGGCAGTTCATGAATCCCCCGTTGGGGAGAAGAACCGTGGTGTTTCTTCATCTGTCCTTTGTTTACAAAGAGAAACCGGTCGGAGTAGTATCCGTCGGGTGTCTTCCGTGCCGAGTGTGATCCGGCCGGAGATGGAGTTATCTAGCGGAAGTAAGAGTATGAGTAAATTTGGATCGATATCTTTTCCGGCTAAAATACTTGAGGAAAATGCAAGCACGCCTACGCTGACTCTGGAGGAGAATTGCGGGAGTCATGTCGTTGGAGATTGGCCGAGTTGCGCCATTCCGGTGGAGGAGCTAGGATTTCCCGGTGGTGGAATGGATAAGAACTGGAACTTTGGGGGCGGAGGCGGTGATGAGTTCAACACTGGTAATTTTGGAGGGGGAAGCTCTGACAAAAGCAGCATGAGATCTTACTATGAGCAAATGATAAAATCAGATCCTACCAATGGTCTTCTTCTGAGAAACTATGGCAAATATCTGCAAGAGGTACGATGAAATTCTTCAAAACTCAAATTTAAAATACCATACCTCTAATAATTAATTCCATTAAAAAAAAAATCCATATGGTTTGTATTGATTTGATTTTTCTCGGAACTTATGGTGTATATGTAAATTAAGGTGGAGAAGGATTTCGTGAAAGCCGAAGAGTACTACGGAAGAGCAATATTGGCGTGTCCTGAAGATGGAGAGGTGTTATCGTTATATGGAAAGCTGATATGGGAGACAGAGAGAGATGAAAGCAGAGCTAAAACTTACTTTGATCAATCCGTTAATGCTTCACCTGATGATTGGTATTAATCTAATTATTATCCTCTTTGACTGATAAAATGATAAATTTTTACTCGATGATTGCATCTCCATTAATTCATTAATTAATTTCCTTTTACATTAAGACTGATTGGTATTGAAATGGATCCGATTGAATTGCAGTACGGTTTTGGGATCATATGCCCACTTCATGTGGCAGGCAGACAACGATGATGAAGAAGAAGAAGAAATTCTCATGGTTTCAGGGGCTGTTAAAACGATGATTGATGTTTGCAGCTGAAGAGTTTAATCTTAACTCAATAACAATTAACCTTCCATTGAAGTTTGCTCTTGAGTTAACAGAGGGTTGGTTTACTCTTATTATCTTTAACCATATATCAATTTTTATGTTATATATATATATATATGTGTGTGTGTGTAATTAAGGCTTATAAGTTATAAGGTGTTTATTAGTCTCTTCTTGTGCTAACTATAAGTGGAGGAATAACCAGAGAGGAATGATTTGAGAGAGGCGATCATACTGAGGGCTGAAGCCACTGAACTTAAAAGTGAGAGTAAGGATGGTTGATATTTTTGTACAGTGCAATTTGTCGTGTTGTAAAATCCAATGAATTGTTTTTGTATTTTCCGGTGAGTGATGAACTATGGATCTAATTTTACAGAGACGTATGGTGGTTTATAAAATTTGTTCCCCAAACTCACCAATCTTTCTTAATACTTTTATATACATAGTCTATAATCATATTTATTTCCATTTAATTATTTAAATATGAATTCATTTTCAAATTAATAATATTTCTAGAAGATTCATTAAATTAGTGGATCTACATGGTATAATTGTTATTATCCTTTTATTCTGAGATAATTACAAACTTAATGAAAGATGATAAGTATCACTTTATTCTGAGATAATTACAAACTTAATGAAAGATGATAAGTATCACTTTATGTCTATTTCTAAGGTGATACATATTAATTAGCAATTAATACCGGGCCTATTTCTAAGGTGATACATGTTACCTAGCAATTAATACCAGGTGACAAGTGTGTTCTTATCCTTATTCCCTATTCACCCCTATAAATAAATATCTTTATATCCTTTTGTAAACACAACCAAATAACAACAAGAAATTTCATATAATAATATTCTCTCTATTTTCTACTTCTCTCGTTTTGTTTATTTTATTGTTTTTATAATTTCATAATATATTTAAACTAATTTGTATTTAAATTTTTTTATTTTTATTCTAAATTAAAAAGTATTTCTTATATATTTTATTAAATATATTTTTATATATACTAAATTATAGAGAACATACGAATAAGTGTAAAAAACTAATTACAATTAATACTTATTGTGAAATGTTGTTATTTAACTTAAAATAATATTTAATCTTGATTCTTTTTTCACCTGGCTACTTAAAAAATAAAAATTAGATGGGTATAGATTTAAAAAATAATATTTAAAAAAATGCAAGGTGTAGATTTAAGTTCGTGTAACCTTTTTTTTTTTAAATGATAGAAGATGTGGAACAAAAAAGCCCTCAAGAAAGATCCAATCCAATGATTTATTGCTTTATTTTTAGGGCTTCTATAGTAAGTAGGAAAAATGCTACTTATGTAACCCAACAATTTTGGGCTTTTATTAAGCTTTTACAAAAAAATTTAGTTGTTGTGAATTCTCTTACTTATAATCCAATGATTTAATTTTACTTTTTTTTTTAGCTTAGCTCAGCTGGTAGAAAAGATAACTAAATAATAAGAAATTTAGTCTAACTATTATTTGTCAAATAAAAAAATTTGATTTAAAAATCGCTAGAAATAATAATGAAAAAAAATATATATGAAAACCTACTCGGTGTTTATAATATTATGTTGCTTAGTGCTTTAGTTAGTTTGATTTTTTATTTTTTATTTTCTTTTGCTAGAAGTTTGATTTTATTCACCTCTATCTAAGTTCCATTATCTTATAGTAATAATCACCATTCATATATATATATATATATATACATATACACATAAACATAAACACAAACGAATTTCTTTTTTCACTAAAAGAAGTATTTTAAAACTTTGTTTTTTCAGCCCCACTTTCTATTTTCCCTCTATAGCTTTCCACATATTCTCCTTATCCCAAAATATATCAAATATAATAATTTTTTTTAAAAAAATAAATTAAGTTACTCTTGTTTAAAAAAAATTTTCACCCATTAATATTTGTATAACGTTTACAATAAATATCAAATTCTCGGTGTATATATATATATATATAAAATAAAATTCTTAGTGAGAAAGGATATCTTAATATTTTATTATTTCCATGAATGTTCAACAATATTCTTTGTGCTTAAGTTAGTTTGATTTATTAACCTCTTTTAATGCTCCACTAAATTTTCCCGAGTAGAATATAGTTGGATAAACTAATAAATAAATTATCCGAATAAAATATAAATTAATTGCTCCAAATAATAGTGATGTGAATTATTGATGTGAATTAATGAATATAAGTTTTTTTTTTTTTTTTGTAAAAACAATTCTACTTCTAACATTACTCATATTTTTAATATGGCGTAAGTAATTCCTGATTTAATTTTAAAAAATATTGATATTATATATATATATATATATATATAAAAGATGAAAGGGAGAGGAAAATATGCCCAAAAGAAGATGAAGAAAAAGAAAAAAAAACAACCCTAAAAAGTCATATATCATGAATATCTCTCATTTTCTAATTAAGTCTTCAACATAATTAGAGGTTATTAAATTCGAAACGGCCAAAAAAAAAAGAAGAAAAAAATGGAAAAAATTAAGTTTGATGGGAACCATGTGGGAAGCACCGCACGTTCATTAATAAAAACAATCACTTTTGTTGTTTAGTTTTGTGTGAAGTGATTATGAAAACACACAAAACCTTTGTCTAAATTTTTGATAATCAGACAACCAAACATATCATCTTATTAATTATATAATAAATATATATATAATTTGTCACAATATATTTTAAATAAGTCTAAATATAAGAGAATATATATTTTAAAATCTTAAATATTTATAATTATATTTACTATTTTTTAAAAAAAAAAAAAAGGAAAAAAACATACGTGAGGGTTACTAAAATGTTCAAATCTGGCATTGAAATGAAGGTGTGGCTATGTTTACCTTTTAAAACCAACTTAATCGGCTCTTTTAGTTATCCTCATAGGTGTCCAATTTAATGATTGAGGAAATATTTATTACCTTTGCGAAATATGAATTCTACATAATTATTAATAAACTCAATTACTCCTTCTTTTCTATAATTTATATTTTATTAATATAAAATTTTAAAAATATTTTAATTTTTTAATAAAAATGTTGTAAATTTAATTTCTATTTTATAAAAAATAAAAGGTTAGGAACATGTCTTATATGATAATAATAATAATAAAAAAAATATAAATAAATGAGGGGGGGGGGGGGGGGGAATAATAACTTGTTTATTGATTTCACCGTCACACGAATTTGGGTTCATTGATTATATGAAAAGTACAAACGTCACAAAAATGTTTCTTCAAAATTGACAATGGTGGTGGGTGGTGGTCCTAATTTCTATATTGCATTACGTATATATGTATATTAGATTAGCTTTTAAAGGGAAAAAAAATTGAATTTTATTGAAATAAATTTTATGTTGAAAAAAAAAAGAGGGTTTGATTAATGAGTTTTATATATATATATATATTTTGTAATGGAAGATTATTGTTAAGAGTTGCGGATTTAGTTAAATTAAGTGTAAATTATTGTCCAAATTGATTCTCAACAAAATTTGCTCATTCGATTCAAATAAATTTCAGTGAATAAAATAGAGTTATATGTTATAATATGAATTCTTTTATTATTTAGTAGGATTTTTAATTTTTTGATTTGAAAAAAGAAAAAGAGATAGTGTTTGGACGTTCGTCTGCCTCCTTGATGTTCTTCGTTCTTCCTTGGTTTAAAATATAAAATTATTTATATTAATAAGTAAGATAATTATCTTGTCTTAAAAACATTAATTCACGTAAATAGCGATAATTCGAATCGGACACAACATGTTGGATGTTTTGGCACTCACTCCATTCTACTTACTCTCAATTTCTAAGTGTATTTCCTTTTGATTAGTTATAACCCTCAAATATATAATCATTAATATATGCACAATAACTACAATATCCATTGTTCCCTATTCTTGTTAAGTATATTGTATACTCTAAAAATAATAATAAAAAAGAAAATATTTTCAAAATCTATTACTAATTTTATCATCAAAGAGTTAATGTTAAGAACACACTTTAACATGTAATTTTTTTGCATAATAATTGATTATCAATGTTAATAACTATCCCGTTCCTGATCAGTATATACCAATTTTTTCAAAATATTTGGATCTAAATTGAAATAAATGTAAGAAACAATGGATTAAATGAAATTAGAGGTTTTATGTGGAATTGTCACCCAAAGCATTTATAGTAGTGTAACCAACCATGATGACTTCGTCTTTCTCTTCCTTTTATCATACCAAATTCCAACCTTTCACTGCCCAACGGTTTTCCCTGCTCATCATCATCATCCCAACCTCTCCTTCCTTCCTTCAACACCAAAAAATTAAATTAAATAATTTTCTCTTCTTTTCGTCACACTTCTTGAAATACCCACGTAACCCTCTCAAATCTAATATAGAATGTATTTCAATTTTATAATATTCTAAATTATAAAAAATTTTATTATTTTATTTTAATTAGTAATGAATTATGTTATAAATATATGAAGTTGATGTTGTTATGGTGGACACATAGGTTAGAAAAAAAAAAGATTAAACTATTTAATATATAATATATATTTGTTAGAATATTTAAATTTATAAGTGTAATTATTTTTTTTTCGAAACATATAATAATTGACAAATAAAGAAAAGGAAAAAAATATTCTTTTCATGTACAAAATATAAAATATATAAAAGAGGAAATGAGATAAGTGAAAAATTTTAACTTGGGAAGTAACTCTTTTGGTTTTGGAATATTTATATTTCTTGGTAAATAAGAATTCCTTATGGAGAAGTGTCAAGAAAATTCGCATTTATCACTTCATTTCCCTCTTGAAGTTGTGTTATTTTATATTTTCACACTTTGATTGTTAAAATTTAAATAAAATATTTTAAATTTAGTTATTTCAAATTTTTAGTTAATGTTACGTGCCACAATAATATATATTAATTTTATTATTTTTGTAGGTGTTGAGTAAAAAGACAAATTTAGCCCTATAGTTATATCCAAAAGCATTCCAACCGTTTTATTATTATATAAAACTCAATTAATGGAAAAGAAAAACAAAGTAAGCATTAGCAATAAATGCTGCAACAATGTGTAGAACATACATACATACATACAGAAATGATTCAAGAATCGAAAAAACATCTCAAAGAAAAAGATAAACACACCAAAAAAAAAAAAAAAAAAAAGAAAAGTCTCGTGGGGCGGGTTAGCTAGCAATGTTGTGGGAGGAAGCTGGGAAAGATGAAGAGAGGGAGAGAAGGTGGTTGTTAGAATCATAATAATAATAATAACAACAACTACTACTGCCCTTCTCTCTCTCTCTCTATATATCTTTCTTTCTCTCTCTCTTCACCATTTCCTTTTTTTTTTTTCTTTCTCTTTAGTCATTTCTCCACCACCATAAGTCTCCTCACTCCCCGCTGGTTTATTTTCCTTCTTCATTTTTATACCATGTTTATTTTCCACATATCATTTTCATAAACTTTTTTTTTTTTTTTTTTTGTTCTAGCTAGTAGTGGTAAGTAGTAGTATTTCTTGAAGCAGGGAAAAAATAAAAGAAGGGAAAAGAAAGGGAAAAAGGAAGAAGAGAAGAATATGAGCCAGGAAGAGTACCGAGCAGTTCTTGAAGTTAATAATAATAATAATGATGATGATAAGAAGAAGAAGAAAGAAAGCAAGAAATCCCAGAAAGTCCCACTTATTAAACTCTTCAAATTTGCCGATTCTTATGATTATTTTTTGATGTTCTTTGGAAGTATTGGCGCTTGTGTTCACGGTGCATCCGTTCCTGTTTTCTTCATTTTCTTTGGTAAAATGATAAATATCATCGGTTTGGCTTATCTTTTTCCTGCTCAAGCTTCTCACAAAGTTGCTAAGGTATGTATGTATGTACACCTCATTTCTCTTTCTTTAAATTTTTTTTCTTAAAAAAACCCATCTTTATATACATACATATTATAATCTTGATCATTCGGTGCAGTATGCTCTGGATTTTGTATACCTTAGTGTGGTCATCCTATTCTCTTCTTGGACAGGTAATTTAATTTATTCAACATTAATTCATATAATTAAATCTTGTAAACCCTAAATTTGGAAACATTTTATGTATGTATGTATGTATGTATGTATGTATGTACGTGAAGAGGTGGCATGCTGGATGCATAGTGGAGAAAGACAAGCAGCAAAGATGAGAATGGCATATCTTAAGGCTATGTTAAATCAAGACATTAGTCTATTCGATACTGAGTCTTCAACTGGAGAAGTTATTTCGGCGATTACTACCGATATAATCGTCGTTCAAGACGCGATTTCTGAAAAGGTACGCACGACTTTTTCCTTTTTTTTTTTTTTTTTGTTTGTTTGTTTGTTTTGTTTGGTTGTCTCTTATAAATGCTTCATTTAATTTTAGCCCAGCAGTATTCGTCGGTCCTCATTTATTGAATTTGAGAAATTGTAAATTTCCTCAACTGATGTTTTTATGTTTCTCACCTTCCTCCATACATATAAATATCATTCTAAAATTTTACACACTATTATGTCTCAAAATTCAGTATTTTTATAAACTATTAAAAAAATTGTTACCAATTTCTTCTATAAAAACAATAAAAACAATAAAAACAGCAAATTTATTGCCTTTATTTTTTGGCAGTTCAAACTTGTCATTATCATATTTTTGTTTCCTTTATATATATATATAAATTTTGGTAAAAAGTGAAATAGTGGATTGTTGAAGGACTGAATTGGATAATTATTTATTTTGGATATAAGAAAAAAAAAAGAGTATTTTTCAGGCCCATGTTTTGTTGACTCTGGGCTATGCAGGGCCTTCATATTGGATAAGAAACTAAGATAAAGCTTGGCCCACAATTAATGGATATAATAATATTATATTATATTATATTATATTTGGTTATGCATTTATGGTTACATATATAATTGAACTAACCATTTAAAAGTAGCACGTGTTTGTGGCCCATTTACATTAAAGTAAAATTGTAATTTAGTGCATTTTTATTTTATTTTTTTGAAATGCGAAATATCTTAAAATTATTTTTTATTATATTATTTATTAATAATTTTTTAAAAAAATTAAGTTCAAAATATAAGTAAAAGTAAAATTATCTCAAATTATATATATATATATATCTTTTGAACATAAAAAAAACTGTGATCGAAAGAATTTTGAAAATTCTGGGCTTGTTGTATAGAATTTGGAGGTGATCTGAGGAAATGGGGAATGTTGCAGGTGGGAAACTTTATGCATTACATAAGCCGATTTCTGGCTGGATTCATCATTGGATTCTTAAGGGTGTGGCAAATCAGTCTCGTTACTCTCTCCATTGTTCCTTTGATTGCTCTAGCTGGTGGCGTCTATGCTTTTGTAGCTACTGGTCTCATTGCCAGAGTCAGAAAATCTTATGTCAAAGCAGGAGAAATTGCCGAAGAGGTTAGTTTGGTTTTCTCCTCTCATGGTTAAGACATTGTCTACGGTATCCTGAAATTCCAATAGTTTACTTCTGTTATGTATTGTTCGGTTTGGAATTTGAGATTTGAGAATGCAGTTTAACTGTTTCACAAAATTGTTTCTAACAAACTCACCATTGGAGTTATATTTTAGGGCTATGGTTCGTGAAAATCATTTTTAGGCTTATATTCAATGTCCCGGCCTCTAATCTATTCATCTTGATACGTAGGTGATTGCCAATGTCAGAACAGTACAAGCATTTGCTGGAGAAGATAAGGCAGTTAACTCTTACAAAACAGCACTTTTGAAGACTTATATCTATGGAAGGAAAGCTGGGCTGGCCAAGGGTCTGGGACTTGGCACATTGCATTGTGTTCTTTTCCTCTCGTGGGCACTACTAGTATGGTTCACTAGCATTGTTGTTCACAAGAACATTGCTAATGGGGGGGACTCATTTACCACTATGCTCAATGTGGTTATAGCTGGACTGTAAGCTTCGATCTTTTTCTGGGATCTTTTAATTGCTCAAAGTAGGAGTTTTGCCCTTTTTTCTTCGGACTGGTGTTGATTACAAGTTTTAATGCATATATTCAATTGAAATCATTCTGGTCCAATGAAAGCAGAGCTTCTTATTTCTTGCATGAGCATCATATATTTCTAAATCTTAAATTTCATTAAAAAAAAGTATTCCACTTGTACTTTCACTTTCTCAGACTTGCCCGTAAATTTGTAAGTAATAGAAATCTAGAAGGTAAATTCACACTGATTAGACTGTTTACTCTATAGTTATTTATTCAAAAACATCTCAATTAAACAAATTCTGCTCTTTCACCCATTACCCATTTCAGCCTCAATATACTTTTAACTGGTACATTGTAATTACTGATGGATTTCCCTTGTGTTCCGATACTCAGATCACTTGGACAAGCAGCACCAGACATTACAGCCTTCATCCGAGCAAAGACAGCTGCCTATCCCATTTTTGAGATGATTGAAAGAAATACAGTTAGAACTTCAAGCTCCAACAATGGAAGGAAACTTGATAAAGTAGAGGGCCATATCCAATTCAAGGATGTATCATTTAGTTACCCTTCTCGTCCTGAAATGATGATTTTTAATAAACTTTGTCTTAATATTCCTGCCGGGAAGATTGTAGCCTTGGTTGGAGGGAGTGGTTCAGGAAAGAGCACAGTCATATCTTTGATTGAGCGCTTTTATGAGCCCCTTTCTGGGGACATTCTATTAGATGGGATCAATATCAAGGATCTTGATTTGAAGTGGCTCAGGCAACAAATTGGTTTGGTGAATCAAGAGCCTGCACTTTTTGCTACCTCTATCAAAGAAAACATTCTTTACGGAAAAGATGATGCAACCCTCGAAGATATTACACGTGCTGCAAAACTTTCAGAGGCACTGACCTTTATCAACAATCTTCCCGATAGATTTGAAACTCAGGTACTGTTTTTTTACTATAATAACACAAGGAACTTACAAGATTATCAACATAATCTGATATGTAACTCAAACAAACAATTCTTCTGCCTTTTCATCTTGAGGAATACTTCATATTTCCTGTTTTCTTTGCATGATAATTAGATTGCACATAGTAGCTAAGCAAATCATAGAGCCATGTTAGGTGCCACTCTATTAATTTGGTATACTTTAGTCTCAAACATTTTGTTTGTTGCAATTTAGAAAACAAATCAGAGTTTTAACAGAACTGGGGACAGATGGACTAAGAATATGCAAAACATTTCCTTCCTTTTTGGCAAAGTTGTTCTTATAATATAGATATCTCAACTTATACTGTTACGATAAATTTGATGTCAATGGAAAATGTAATGCAAGTTTCTGTGATGAACTTTCATAAAATTTGTTATGTTATACTGAAGCAACCATTTATGGTGGTCAATCCCATCTTTAACTGGAATTACTTCATGTGTAATCTACAGGTAGGTGAGAGAGGAGTACAATTATCTGGAGGACAGAAGCAAAGAATTGCAATCTCACGTGCTATTGTGAAAAACCCTTCTATACTTCTATTAGATGAAGCTACCAGTGCACTTGACGCTGAGTCTGAGAAGAGTGTACAAGAGGCTCTTGATCGTGTCATGGTGGGGCGGACAACTGTAGTTGTGGCCCATCGGCTTTCTACTGTTAGAAATGCTGATATCATAGCTGTTGTTCGAAACGGGAAAATAGTAGAAACTGGAAGCCATGAAGAGCTTATTTCTAGACCAAATGGTGCTTATACATCTTTAGTGCAACTTCAGGAAGTGGGTTCTTTGCATCGTCTGCCATCACGTGGAGCCAACCTTAGTCGACCTCTCAGGTAGAAGAACTTGATTGGGTATATTTTGAAGTACTTATAAACTACTGAATAATATGCATTATGACTTATATCCTGGTTTCCACGTAATAACCAATTTTGATTTATTCTCGTTACAATTTGACATTGAGAGTGGTAATACTTAATTCATCTACCGATTTAAAAAACAATTCAAATGTATGCCATATCCTAATTATCTTCGTCACAATCAAGTAATCTCATGCTATTGTTTATCTGTGAAAACTTTCAGAACTACTGTGCATATTATGAAGCCTTTTTGGCAACTTAACGGACTTTTAAGTTGCTATACTAGCAAGGAAATAAATGAATGAATAAACATATACTTGAAGATGAATGAATAAAACATGGTACTTTGTATATCAACACTGACATAAGATATCTATATATATATTTTTTTGTTCATAGCATCAGGTATTCCCGAGAAAGTAGCATTAGGTATTCCCGAGAGTTATCCCGCACAACAAGAAGTCTTGGTGCAAGTTTTCATTCTGATAGATCTGGTGGACACATGGCTGCTGATGGAGCAGAAAGTTCTGAATCACCCAAGGTTTCTTCAGGAAGACTATTTTCCATGGTTGGCCCCGACTGGCCTTATGGGGTTTTAGGCACCTTATGTGCATTTGTTTGTGGGGCTCAGATGCCACTTTTTGCCCTTGGAGTAACTCAAGCTCTTGTATCTTACTATATGGAGTGGAGCATAACACGTCATGAGGTGAAAAAGATTGCTTTCCTCTTCTGTGGAGGAGCTGTTATAACCGTCATTGTTCATGCCATTACACACCTTTGTTTCGGAATCATGGGAGAGCGCTTGACACTTCGAGTACGAGAGAGAATGTTCTCTGGTAAACATCTCAGCTTATTTTTCCATTTAATTTGCTTGCTACTAGTCTAACTATGAAATGGAAATATTAACTTATAAGCAAACACATGTTTACCCTTTTGACTCATCTTTTCAAGTAAGCTAGATTACAAAGAACAAACAATAGGTCCTATTATTATATCCAAGTTATGAAATGCAGTATTGATTCCCATACCATTTTGCCAATGTATGAAAACCCATTTTAAAATGCATAACAACTCTTAGTTTCCTTCATGTGATTGCAGCTATTTTGAGAAATGAGATTGGATGGTTTGATGATGTGAATAATACAAGTTCTATGCTGGCATCGCGTTTGGAAACTGATGCAACTTTATTGAGAACCGTAGTGGTTGATCGCTCCACAATTCTCTTGCAAAATCTAGGTTTAGCTGTTACTGCATTCATCATAGCCTTTATCCTGAACTGGAGGCTCACTTTGGTGGTCATGGCTACATACCCATTAATTGTCAGCGGCCATATCAGCGAGGTCTACATTCTGCTTTAATTTTCTTCAGATAGTTGAGAAATTTTATTTTTTTCATTTTGAGCATCAATGGATTTATATATATTTCAGAAACTCTTCATGAAAGGCTATGGTGGCGACTTGAGCAAAGCCTATCTTAAAGCCAACATGCTCGCTGGTGAGGCAGTGAGCAATATTCGAACCGTAGCAGCATTTTGCTCTGAAAATAAGGTTCTTGATCTTTATTCACGCGAGCTTATCGAACCTTCAAAGCGTTCATTTAGTCGTGGTCAGGTTGCTGGGATGTTATACGGTGTCTCTCAGTTTTTCATCTTCTCTGCCTATGCCCTTGCATTATGGTATGTTGCCTTAGTTTTAGTTTGCTAATACTTTCTCTGGTCAATTTTTAGCCTTTTCAAGTAGGCGTTTCCTGTGTTTTAGGCAGTTTTCAATTGCCTATGCGAGTAAGAATTATAATTTGATCTACACCATGCAGTAGACAAAAAAAAAGTTGCTTCTTCTAACTAAATTCTGTGCAGGTATGGTGCCAGATTGATGGGAAAGGAACTGGCCAGCTTTAAATCAGTAATGAAATCGTTTATGGTTTTAATTGTTTCTGCTTTAGCCATGGGTGAGATACTAGCAATGGCACCAGACCTCCTAAAGGGTAACCAAATGGTGGCTTCAGTATTTGAAGTACTTGATCGAAGGACTGAGATTTTAGGTGATGTTGGAGAAGAGGTAACAAAGGTAGATGGCATGATTGAGCTAAAAAATGTTGAGTTTACTTACCCTTCGAGGCCTGACGTTCCAATATTTAAGGACTTCAATTTGAAAGTATCCACAGGCAGAAGTATGGCATTAGTTGGGCAAAGTGGCTCCGGTAAAAGCTCTGTGATTGCTCTAATTTTGCGCTTCTATGATCCTGTATCTGGAAAAGTAATGATTGATGGTAAGAGTTCTTTATACTAAATTCCATGTTATTTTGCATTTATAGATTTGAACAAGTGTCTAATACACAAATATCTCCAAATCCACAGGAAAAGACATCAGGAAACTAAATATGAAGTCTCTTAGAAAACACATTGGCCTGGTACAACAAGAACCTGCCCTGTTTGCCACATCAATATATGATAACATTGTGTATGGTAAAGAGGGAGCATCAGAAGGAGAAGTAATTGAAGCTGCAAAGTTTGCTAATGCACACAGTTTCATTAGTGCCCTCCCAGAAGGCTACTCAACTAAGGTCGGGGAACGAGGTGTGCAGTTATCCGGTGGCCAAAAGCAGAGAGTAGCAATCGCCCGAGCTGTCTTAAAGAACCCTGCAATCCTGCTGTTGGATGAAGCCACCAGTGCTCTTGACATGGAATCCGAGCGCATTGTACAATCAGCTCTAGACAGGTTGATGAAGAACAGAACAACGATAATGGTGGCTCATCGACTGTCTACAATAAAGAATGCAGATCAAATCTCAGTGCTGCAAGATGGTAAAATAGTAGAGCAAGGAACACATTCTGAACTTCTGGAGAACAGAGATGGAGCGTACTATAAGTTGATTAACTTGCAGCGGCACCAACAGCAACATTAATCTCAAAACCTTCGTATCAAATATGACATGACATCCAGTGATTGCTCATTTTTTTTTTTTTTTGTCAAACCATTTTGAATAGCTTCTCCATGTCCCCAACCATACTGTCATTTTACAATATTTGATTAATTAATGTATAAAATACAATAATCATAAAATATTCATTTCGGTTTGCTTTCATTTCTTTTTCTTTTCTTAGTGAGGGAGAATTTTTCCGCCCACATAAGAAAAAAGACCATCATTATTTCTGCAATTGATTGGGAGAATGAACCCTAACTCACAAGTATAATAGTTTTCTTGTACTCAACCATGTTGGGCTCGTGTTTTCATGATTATAGTAAAAACTTCTCTGTTGGGCTTCTGGTGTATTACTATATCCTAATTAATCAATTCCAGAAATCAAGCCGAGACACCCTCTCAGTGTCCTGCAGGCAGATGTTAGGATTTTCAGCTAACTTTGTCACCCGTCACCGGATTCTATGATTTCTTTTCATTTTTTCGTTGAAATTCAGGTTTCAGTTGACAAATTCACTTAACATATTCCTTGGTTCCTTGCCAAATAAACACATTTATGAATTTTTTTGAAGGGTTCCTGTCCAACTTTTGAATCCAATTAAGCTAATTAAATTCACTTAATTACGCTTCGAAATTGTCTTTTTTTTTTTTTTTTTTTTAAGGATATTGTCTTAATGAGTTAAATCATACATATGTGATTAGATTCGGAAACCAGTCAATAAAACCAATAAATCTTGATTGCAAGTTTTATAAGAAGAAAATAAGATGAAAGAATGGAAATAAAGAAACATGACTTACTACTGGTGCTAGTCAATCTTGTTATCTACTTTTTTTTTTTTTTTGTCTGCAAAAACCAACCAACTTTTGAAACAACAGTTGAGGAAGTAAACCACAAGACTCTGAATCCGTGACTCTTATCAAAGTTGTAATATGGAGAAGATACAAACAAAAACTAGAAAATGCCAAAACAATATTCCAAGCTCGATGTTCATCCTGGCTATGGTTTTCTTTTTCTACTTTTTACCTTTTTCAAAAAAATAATAATAATAAATTTTACGGAAATCACGCACCCTTTCTGGTTTAACTTGCACTCTACCATTGTCACATGGTATCTACCATGAAACCCTAATCAAGAAATTTCTTGATTAACCAGACGAATGTATAATACATACAGTGGAAAGTGACTTTTGTTCTTGTCTTTTTTAAGGGTATTTCTTAATGAGTTTTGTACTTTCCACCGTTGGGATAACTTTTCAAGAAAAACACCACATCCTACACATTTGGATTGAACCCGTGATTGATAATATGGTTGGTTCCCTATCTTATTGGACACCTAGACCTACATTTTTAACGAACTTTTTTAACTAACTACCCTCTATATAAAGGCCACAAACAACCCCCAACAAGGGACACAACTCAAATTTCCAATTCTTTCTGCTACTTACTCTGTTACATTGCATAATAAAAAAATAAAAATGGCTCATTATTCTTCAGCTACTTTTACTACACTCAATGTGCTTACTTTATTATTCTTATCTTGCTGCTCTGCTTTCACTTCCCACGATTACTCTGCTGCCCTGGAGAAATCTATTCTCTTCTTTGAAGGACAGAGGTCGGGGAAGTTACCTTCCAATCAACGCCTTACTTGGAGAGGCGATTCTGGCTTGTCTGATGGCTCTGGTTACCATGTAATGATTTTGTCTCTAATGTCCAAAAATTAAAATGTTTTTTGATTTAACTTCGTTTCTGTTCACTAGGTTGATCTTGTTGGAGGATACTATGATGCCGGAGATAATGTCAAGTTTGGACTGCCTATGGCATTCACAACCACACTGTTATCATGGAGTGTTGTTGAATTCGGAAGCTCC
This sequence comes from Asclepias syriaca, assembly GCA_027405835.1. NCBI lineage: Eukaryota > Viridiplantae > Streptophyta > Magnoliopsida > Gentianales > Apocynaceae > Asclepias > Asclepias syriaca. Next base: position 3,329,702 of record CM049929.1, on the reverse strand, counting down.
ATGCATAACCAGCTTGAGAATGCCAAAGCTGCAGTGAAATGGGGCGCGGATTATCTCCTGAAAGCATCCACAGCCACACCTAATTCCTTGTATGTCCAAGTGAGTAATCCATTTTTCTTTTTCTTTCTTAATTAGGATTCAGGAACCGGGAATTGTACTAATTCCAGGGGTTCTGAAAACAGGTTGGAGATCCGAACAGGGATCACAGTTGTTGGGAAAGACCTGAAGATATGGACACACCGAGAAGTGTGTATAAAGTGTCTCCACAAAATCCAGGTTCTGATGTAGCAGCAGAAACAGCTGCAGCATTAGCAGCTGCTTCTATTGTATTCAAAGAATCCGATCCTTCTTATTCAACAAAATTACTAAAAACAGCAATGAAGGTAATAAAAGTTCACAGATTACTTACTTACTCTCAATTCCAGCTTCCTTACAAACACGACTCAATTTTTTTCAGGTGTTTGATTTTGCAGACCGACACAGGGGTTCTTACAGCGATTCGCTCAGTTCAGTTGTCTGCCCATTTTATTGCTCATATTCAGGATACCAAGTAAGATGTTTAAACAACAACTTTTGTCTGTCTGGTGGTCTGTTTTCACTAACAGTAATACTCTCGACTGCAGGATGAGCTTTTGTGGGGAGCTTCTTGGCTTCATAGAGCTTCACAAAATGCTTCCTATTTGTCTTATATTCAGTCCAATGGCCACACAATGGGTGCAGATGATGATGATTATTCATTCAGCTGGGACGATAAACGAGCCGGGACCAAAGTTCTTCTCTCCAAGAGCTTCTTAGATAGCAGTATCAAAGAATTTCAGATATACAAAGCACATTCAGACAATTACATATGCTCTCTGCTACCTGGTACACCAAATTTCCAGGCACAATACACTCCAGGTTAGTTTTATCTCTATCATAAAATATAAAAACAATTCTGACTACTACTTATTATTAACTCCGAATATCTCCTCCTAAAAACACAGGAGGATTACTTTACAAAGACAGTAGTAGCAATCTCCAGTATGTCACTTCTTCATCTTTACTCTTACTAACATATGCCAACTATCTAAGAAGCCATGGAGGAGTAACTTCATGCGGGACATCAACAGTGACAGCAGATCAGATAATTGCACACGCGAAAACACAGGTCGACTACATATTAGGAAACAATCCAGCAAAAATATCGTACATGGTGGGATTTGGAACAAGGTATCCACAGCATGTTCATCACAGAGGTTCATCTTTACCATCAGTGCATACAAATCCAGGACGGATTGGTTGTAACGATGGATTCCAATATTTTGATTCAAATTCTCCAAATCCAAATGTTCTAACTGGAGCAATCTTGGGAGGACCTGATAATAGAGATAGTTTTGCTGATGATAGACATAATTATCAGCAATCTGAACCTGCTACTTACATTAATGCTGCTTTTGTTGGGGTTCTGGCTTTTTTCTCATCTTCTTCTTCAACTATCTAAATAAAATACTTACTTATCTGTGTTTCTTCCTTTGTAAAATTGTAGCAATATATATATATATAAGTTTCAATTGTTTTGGGAAAGCCAGTAATTATGGAACAAAAAACATATGAGATGAAAGAAATCAACAGAGATAGTTTAACATGCTTTGTCTTGGAAAATATTCACATTTTTTCTCTAACTAAAAATGAGACATTAATAGAAAAAGGGAAAGAAAAATAAATTAGCATATATTACCCATCATAATAGAGTCAAGATCCAAAAAAAATTTAAACAGCTATATATATATATATATATATATATATATATATGTCATGCATAGTTCCGAGTTTTATGAACAGATTGTGAAGGAAACTTGAGGGCAAAAAAGAAAAAAAGAAACTAACCATCAGCATTGTCAGATCAGAATTCGAAACCAATATGGCGACGTGCATTCCGACCGGTACGATTCTTCTCTTCATCGTTTTACTAATTTTCCCGGCCATTTCCCACGGGGAGATTCGATCCACTGAAATCAGATCCGATGCGAGGCCAATTATACCCTTCGATGAATTCGGGTTTACGCATCGGGGTAGACTGGAGCTCTCTGTTTCCTCCGTTAGCTTTTCCACCGATCCGGCTAAGGTCGAATTATCGAAACTGGGGTTTTTGCTGTGTACTCGTGACTCTTGGCTTCGCGTGCTTCAGGAAATCGAGGATTCCTACATTTCCTGCCCTCTCCAGTCGGATGCCGTCTGGGTAGTAGCCACTTTTGACAGTTTCCCCAGTGGATTTACCTCCTTCAACAAGCTGTATAATATGTCTAGTCCTGAACAATACACTCTACTGTTCTCCAATTGTCTCCCGCAACTCGAGGTTTCCATGAACGTTCGATCCGCAATGTACAATTTTGATGGGAAATCCAACCGTCGTGATTATCTCTCTGTTGGTAAAACCATTCTCCCCAAGATTTATTTCGCCCTTTCGTTAATTTACTTATCATTGTCCGGTGTTTGGATTTTTGTCCTGTTCAAGAAAAGGTTAACAGCTTATGGAATTCATTTCTTTATGTTGGCTGTGGTGATACTGAAGGCTTCGAATTTACTATGTGAAGCTGAGGATAAGTCTTATATCAAGAGAACCGGGAATGCCACGGATGGGATGTGTGTTCTATATATTTAGCTTTCTGAAGGGAATTATGTTATTACTTTGATTGTGTTAATTGGCACTGGGTGGTCTTTTCTGAAGCCTTATTTGCAGAACAAGGAAAAGAAGGTTCTGATGGTTGTTATTCCGCTTCAGGTGATAGCTAATATTGCTCAGGTTGTGGTCGATGAGTCGAGGCCATATGGGCAAGATTGGTTCACCTGGAAGCAAATATTCTTGTTGGTGGACATTTTGTGTTGCTGTGCCGTTCTATTTCCAATTGTATGGTCCATCAAGAATTTGCGTGAAGCTGCAAAGACAGACGGGAAGGCTGCTGTGAACTTAATGAAATTAACTCTGTTTAGGCAGTACTACATTGTGGTGATTTGCTACATATACTTTACTAGAGTTGTGGTATATGCATTAGAGACAATTACTTCATATAAGTATATTTGGACCAGTATAGTGGCTGAGGAGTTGGCAACTCTTGCCTTTTATGTTTTCACGGGTTATAACTTCAAGCCTGAGGCACATAATCCATATTTTGTGATTGATGATGAAGAGGAGGAGGCTGCTGCTGAGCAATTGAAGAATGCAGATGAGTTTGAATTGTGAGGTACAGAGTCCCTCTCAGAGATTGGTAGTATACAATATCTCATGGGCTAACTAGTATATGTCTATGAACTTTGTCAAAAACAATTTTAAGTTTCTGTAGTTAGATTTTCTTTTTGAAGGTTTAAGAGGATGCTTGTCGTATCTCATTCCTTTCTGTAATTTTACCAAACTTCTATTATTTGGCATTATACCATCTGTACATGCAGTCTTCTGAACTATGTTTTTAATAATTTTTGGAATGGAAGTTTATATTTTATGCTCTACCACTTGTGATTTAGTAAGTTTTATCAAATTCCCTTCTTTTGGGTAAAATTTTGTTAAGTGGCATCTCTAGTGTGCTTTCTCAGGCTTATGTGATCTTGAACTCTAAATTCTATATACATTGGTGTGGGGGAATAGTTTTTCTTTTATGTGACTCAACATTTGCACAAATTTATGCTTGCAATCTTTGAAGGAATATTACAATGTGCCCAGCATGTGATTTGTCTGTGGTTACTGCTGCTGCTAAGTAAATGATGAATGAAAGGATGATTTTTGTAGATTTTATTTCACTGTCATATGGATATGTTGAAGTCTTTTTCAGGTTTTGATGAGTAGCTAAAGGACTTTCCCCCCTTTTTCTATTGAGATTCTCATCTTCTTTGAACTTCTATATCATCACTCTTTGCAGGAATTCCTACGAGAGGATTATAAGCACAACCAATATTCAAAGAAGGAAGGGAAAACATAAAAACAATATGAAGCAGATAAGATTCTTCAGAAAGATCATATGCTTAGTCCAAATTTGATTTGTTAATACTTCTTTTTGAAAGGTATAATGCTTTCTTTCTGTGTGCAGGATTATACTGCAAAAGATATCTGCATATCCTTTTCAAGATATGGTCTTATCTACATTCATCTGGCTTAAATTTTCAGAGATTTAGAAGCTTGACATTTTTATTTTTATTTTCAAAATGGGTGTTCGTGAATAGTATTTATATTTTAAAAAATAGTAAAATCAATATAAAGGATATATTTTATATTTTTTGGCAATAAAATCATTAAAGGATGGACTAGTATAATAGGCACATTAAGAATATGGTTTTAAAAATTAAATAGATATTTATATATAAAAAATATCATAGTTGATAGGCCAAGATATATTATTTTATGCAAACTTTTATTTTTTCTTAAGATAAACTATTCTAGATGCACTTCTTAAAGGTCAAAATCTAACTTTTGCACCTCAAAAATTTTTTGTACACAAAATGCTCTTAACGTTTTAAAATGTTCCACTAGATGTACCTCTGTTAAGTCAAACTGTTAATGACTCAATTTTGTCGTCAGTCAACATTTTTTTACTGTTAGGCACTGTTACATACAGGATTATTTTTGTCCAACCAGCCCAATTTTTTTTTTTTTTTTTAAATTTCTTCAATATCGTTTTACCCCCACTCCAGCGTGGTTTTACCATTTCTATACCTAATTTGCCTGTAATATAATTAATTAATTATCAATTATAACTCAAAATTGTATTTGGGGAAATTCAGGATGCTGCTGGGCATTTTCAGCCGTAGCAGCCATGGAAGGAATCAACCAAATCATAACTAAAACCTCGTATCTTTATCCGAACAAGAGCTGGTAGACTGCGACACCAGTGAAGACCAAGGCTGCAATGGAGGTCTAATGGACGACGCATTCCAATTCATAATTAAAAACAAAGGTCTAACCACCGAATCCAATTACCCATACCAAGGCGTTGACGGAACTTGCAACCCTAAAAAGGAATCCAGCGACGCAGCAAAAATTACCGGATACGAAGACGTACCGGAAAACAGTGAATCGGCTCTTTTGAACGTCGTGGCTAATCAACCGGTTTCTGTCGCAATTGACGCCGGCGATTCCGCATTCCAGTTCTACTCCAGTGGAGTATTTATCGGAGAATGCGGCACTGAGTTAGACCACGGTGTCACGGCAATCGGTTACGGTAAGACCGGAGATGGGACTAAGTATTGGTTGGTGAAGAATTCGTGGGGAAATAATTGGGGGGAAAATGGATATATAAGAATGCAGAGAGATATTGAAATTTAAAAAAAAAAAAAAAAAAAAAAATTGGAGTGCGGGCGTAAAACGACATTAGGGAAATTAAAAAAAAAAAAAAATTGGACTGGTTGAACAAAATACTCCTGCCTGTAATAGTGTCCAACAGTAAAAAAATGTTGACTAACGGCAAAATTGAGTCATTAACTGTTTGACTTAACATAAATGCATATAGTGGGACGTTTTGAAACGTTAAGGACATTCTGTGTAAAAAAATTTTTGAGGTGCAAAAATTGAATTTTAACGTTGAGATACATCTGAGATAATTTGTTCCTCTTTCTAACCTAATTTTCCTATTTATACTTATAAAGCACAACTGGTCAAACATGGAAACAATCTTGTAAACTGTTCAATTTACCCTTAAGGGTGTACCACCAAGCTTGATAGTGAAGGTAGGTGTACTTTTAGCCCTCACCCCAAGATGCCATTATTTTATGTTCGTATAATATTTCAATGTTGGGGCAGACTGCTTTTCCAGACTTTTTCTTTTCCAGTCACAAACAACACACACCAGTTCCACAATGTTCTGGAAGAAAGTGACTGAACAGATTAGGCTGTTGGTCTCTTCAAGTTTTCCATAGAGATGAGATTTAGACAGTTTTGCTTAGTTTTCTTGAGATAATTCCTGGTCTAAATTTTTGTCTGTGGAGAAACAACAGTCAGGTATATACCACTTGATGAGATGGGGTGTACAAATATTTATCATACTACAAGTTGATGGTGTTATGGACTACCCTTGGGTGGATTACCTTCTTGTAGTACAGGAATTGTACATATATCTCACATCTCTGCTTAAACTAGAATGAGAATATCACAAGTTTAAAAAAAAAAACTGTTTAAAGTATGAAAGGAAAAATGTCTTTTATATCTTATTTGTTTTTTGAAGAAAAAATCATAATTAGAGTAAAATCATAATTGAGGGACGAAATTGTAATTTCCTAATAAATTAACGATTAACTGACCGAGTTTCTCACTTCGTCGGCGAAATCGAACATGAATGCAAGAGACGACGTCGCTTCAACCACCACCGCTGCCAAGAGCGCCGCCGTAGATGGTGGTTGTGGCTATAGTGGTCTCGTAATTTTAGCCACTGACTCCATCCGGTCGTTCTTAACTGAAGCTTCCATTAGCACTGATCTGTCCCAAGATCTTAAAAACTTGGCTTCCTCTCTTAGCCAGAAACCCTCGGTTCCCTATAAATCTCTCAAGTCCATTTGGATTGGATGCGATCCAAAGATTCGACCTAACATTCTTTGCCTGTTCTCCGGCTCGGAGTTCGTATTCAACAGCCCTAAGCCCAGGGAAAAGGTATAATTTTGAATTTTTATTTGATGAATAGTGATGAATTTGGTTTTCTGTTGAGTGATTAGCTGAATTACTTATCTTTATGGAGAGTGAGGAGTTGCAAGCGAGGCTGAGGAAATTAGAGGAGGCGGCGGAGAAAAAAGCTTATGAGGAATTGGTGAAGGATATTGCTCCAAGGAAGACTGTTGAGGAGCCTTTCTCGTCTTACAAAGATCAAATAGGATTTGGTCAGTATTCTTATTTGTTGTTTCCATAAATTAAGTTTTCATCTATATTTGAATACTGTTGCAGTCATTGTTTTTAATTCTATTATACCGGTTTAGAGTATACCTATTGTGATGGCTGCATTTGATGTCTCTGGCATTTTGCTTTGCGTTTGTAACTTTTTCTAATGTGACATTAGTACTTTGTATCCAAGAATGAAGTTGTTTGGTCCAATCTTCCTTGTGTTTACTTATAAATTTTAACATTTAAAGCTTGTCCTGTATTAGGTTTTAAAGGACTTGGAAGGCTGCGAAAGTTATTACGAACAATCTTTATAGGAGTTGTTACAAATTAGTTATGTTGTTGATTAAAAATTGCAGTCATTGTAAAGAACTAAGAGTTAATTGACTGGACTTCGAACTCAATGATCTATGTCAATTTTGTCTCTATTATACCCCAGGCCAACAGGATTTTGAGGAAAAAAATCTAGAAGTTCTCTTAATTCAATGATATTCCACTTTCATGAGTTTCCCATAAGTCCAAGAGAACTTGAATAAGCTAGTTATTTAGACTCTACCCAGTTCATCCTCATGAATTTATTTTCCTTTCAATCATGATAACTCATCATATAGGAGGTGCATGACATATTTGATAATTTTATCAGTGAAGTTTTGGATGATAGAGCAGATTCCTATCAGCAGTCTGCCATCCTCACTTTTCAACTGATTTGCGTTAATGAAGTTGCAATGCATAGTAAACAGTTGTACAAGAACAATATTCTTACTCTTCAAAGACTTTGTGCAAGGCATGGCAGCTAATGGTTCCAATCAATCCTGCAATCTCCATTTATTTATTAGCAGTAGCTCCACAGAATGATCAGCTGGAAATATACATATGTGCACACGTACTCACACTCTCATGCACCCATGTATGCTTATTCTTACCATTCACCATCACTCATAGTCTTTCAATAGACTAACTTATGTAGTGCAAATTATTTGACACTATGTGTAAAGAAATGATATATATCTCGGTCTCTTTCTTTATCTAAAATAGCAAGGACTTGTAGCTTTCTGATAGCACCAATTCAATTACTAATCTGGTGCTACGGCTTTCCACTTTGGATTGCTATTTACTTCTAAGATGATTACTTTCGTTAACTTTTGATGTAGCTTATACCTTTGACCTTATCAAATGCTTTATATTTTCTTATGTTCAGTATCCCATTGGATTAAATGCTTATTGTTCTCTTACAGGTTTACATGTTGCAGTCGTAATGTTTACTGGCTATTTGGTTGGGTATGCTGCGTTCAAAGCTCTATTTGGCCACAGTCCTGCAATGGTAACATCCAGGACAATTGCCTAAAATCATTTTAATCCCATTATATCATTTAGGAATCTCATATTCGATTGCTTTCCCGAGTACTCTAATTTCCTCATTTCTGCTCTATTTTCAAGTTGCACAGCACTTGACCTTTCTCTTATTTTTATTTCAGGGTGCTGCAGGAGGTATCCTAGGGTTGGTTGTTGGCATGCTTGTGGAGACTCTTCTGTTTATAATTAGGACCACTAGTAAAGATCGCCAAACCTCTTCTTTTACTTCCAGGATGAAAAAGGATCAATAGGCTAGCTACCTCATAAAAGGTTTTGCTCCTTCCTGGTAGTCTGTGCTTTTGATCTTTCAACCAACATTCTAATTAATCCTTGTATAGCTGCTGAGGATTGCTAGCATTTTATCTTTGAAGCATGGTTTATAAATTCTTGATAGTTGCCATTCTGAAATAGGTGGTGTAATGAGAGTATACTTCCTAAGCTTCTGAAATGCAATGTAAAGTCTGTCCAAAGTACTTGTCCAGGTGAATTTATAACCTGAAATTATAGGACGAGGAAAAAAAATGCTTGGAACACGAAATAATAATAATCAAAATTCAATGGCAAATTGTACACTATTACAGATCTTGATTTGTGACTTATGTGAGATACAATTGACCAGATCTTTTCATGGATATCTTCTGGTATAAGTTCAAAAGTAAACCCCCTTATTTTAAGGGTCAACGTAAAGTAACTACAGTTTTGATTAAGTCAAGTCATGAATTGCAGTAAAGATTAGGTTGAGTCATTTGAAATTGATCTGATCCATTTAATCTTATCTGCTCTTTTTGTTCATATGAGGAGAAGAACTATCACAGATATCGGCTTTATTAAGGATATCCCCATTCTCACAGAATTGTTTATTTGTTATATCATTAAGAGAAGTTTTCTTTATTCCTAATGGAAACAAATCAAATCAGGATAATTTCTATATGAGAACAAATCCCACTTTCATCACTATAGAAACATTTATAAATTATGAAAGAAATATATACTAAAATTTTTAATAATTTTTTACGAAAATGAATGTTTGGCAAATTGTAGTAATTGTAAATTATGATACCACGGCAGGGATAATTCTAGGTTCAGGCTGCTGCCGCTGTATCCTGGAAAGTGAGCAACGTGTACTGAAAAAGTGGAAACCCAACGCCACATGGCAAACAAGAAAGAGATAGCTTTCACATGAGCTCACGTGGGCCCAAAGTTCCACCTGTACCAAAAAGTGCTCGATTATTATTATTATTATTTTATATTTTTTGTCTTTTCCCTCATTTATCAATAATGGGCTTTCTTGGATCACATGGAGACGGTGGTCCCTGATCCGAGGCAGAGGTAGTTCGCCACCTCAAGTCAAGAACGGTATGGGGAAGAACTGACTATAGGAAGGAATCGCCTGCGAACACACCCACCATACGAATTGTTATTGACCTGATTCCAATACCACTTTTAGACCATAGGTTTGCAGATATTACCATTTGCTCGTTTTGTTTAGTTTATTTTGATGACGGAAAATAGATATACTCTAAAATATTATTATAAATATTTATAAAATTAAGTCATAAATTTGTTTAGAGTATGATAAATTATTTTTTTACGTAAAGTTGAATAGCACAAAACATAAAAATGTCTCAAAAAAGAGCACAGTAACATCTTATACATCCCACATTATCAAACCCCGAGTCCGTACAGTTAAAGGGCTCAACACCTGTCGTTATAATTCTTTACGTGGCACGTTTGCGTTGGTAACTTTTTCGCTTTTGTCGTGACACGTGGAACTGTTCCTCCTTTTCGCTCCAAAAACTTCTCTCTCCGTCCCACCCGCTCCGCTTCCGCTATTCATTTCCGTTCACTTAAGAAACCCCTCACGTGCAATCCATACGTGGCAACAATCTAACACACACTGGAAGTCAACTCAGTCATTTAATCCAACGGTCTACAGTCGTTTTGGTTTGTATTTATTAGTGTTGTTGGATACATAGATCCAGACTCGGAATTATCGTTACAAACTCAAAAGAAAGTTTTAAAAAAGGAAAAAAAAGATAATGAAAGCTCTGATTAGCCGAACTAGTTCCGGTTCAATTCCGTTGGGAGCATGGAATTCGTCGCCTTCATCTTGGGTTTCCGCAGCATTGGCAGTTCATGAATCCCCCGTTGGGGAGAAGAACCGTGGTGTTTCTTCATCTGTCCTTTGTTTACAAAGAGAAACCGGTCGGAGTAGTATCCGTCGGGTGTCTTCCGTGCCGAGTGTGATCCGGCCGGAGATGGAGTTATCTAGCGGAAGTAAGAGTATGAGTAAATTTGGATCGATATCTTTTCCGGCTAAAATACTTGAGGAAAATGCAAGCACGCCTACGCTGACTGTGGAGGAGAATTGCGGGAGTCATGTCGTTGGAGATTGGCCGAGTTGCGCCATTCCGGTGGAGGAGCTAGGATTTCCCGGTGGTGGAATGGATAAGAACTGGAACTTTGGGGGCGGAGGCGGTGATGAGTTCAACACTGGTAATTTTGGCGGGGGAAGCTCTGACAAAAGCAGCATGAGATCTTACTATGAGCAAATGATAAAATCAGATCCTACCAATGGTCTTCTTCTGAGAAACTATGGCAAATATCTGCAAGAGGTACGATGAAATTCTTCAAAACTCAAATTTAAAATACCATACCTCTAATAATTAATTCCATTAAAAAAAAAATCCATATGGTTTGTATTGATTTGATTTTTCTCGGAACTTATGGTGTATATGTAAATTAAGGTGGAGAAGGATTTCGTGAAAGCCGAAGAGTACTACGGAAGAGCAATATTGGCGTGTCCTGAAGATGGAGAGGTGCTATCGTTATATGGAAAGCTGATATGGGAGACAGAGAGAGATGAAAGCAGAGCTAAAACTTACTTTGATCAATCCGTTAATGCTTCACCTGATGATTGGTATTAATCTAATTATTATCCTCTTTGACTGATAAAATGATAAATTTTTACTCGATGATTGCATCTCCATTAATTCATTAATTAATTTCCTTTTACATTAAGACTGATTGGTATTGAAATGGATCCGATTGAATTGCAGTACGGTTTTGGGATCATATGCCCACTTCATGTGGCAGGCAGACAACGATGATGAAGAAGAAGAAGAAATTCTCATGGTTTCAGGGGCTGTTAAAACGATGATTGATGTTTGCAGCTGAAGAGTTTAATCTTAACTCAATAACAATTAACCTTCCATTGAAGTTTGCTCTTGAGTTAACAGAGGGTTGGTTTACTCTTATTATCTTTAACCATATATCAATTTTTATGTTATATATATATATATATATATGTAATTAAGGCTTATAAGTTATAAGGTGTTTATTAGTCTCTTCTTGTGCTAACTATAAGTGGAGGAATAACCAGAGAGGAATGATTTGAGAGAGGCGATCATACTGAGGGCTGAAGCCACTGAACTTAAAAGTGAGAGTAAGGATGGTTGATATTTTTGTACAGTGCAATTTGTCGTGTTGTAAAATCCAATGAATTGTTTTTGTATTTTCCGGTGAGTGATGAACTATGGATCTAATTTTACAGAGACGTATGGTGGTTTATAAAATTTGTTCCCCAAACTCACCAATCTTTCTTAATACTTTTATATACATAGTCTATAATCATATTTATTTCCATTTAATTATTTAAATATGAATTCATTTTCAAATTAATAATATTTCCCAAAGATTCGTTAAATTAGTGGATCTACATCGTATAATTGTTATTATACTTTTATTATGAGATAATTACAAACTTAATGAAAGATGATAAGTATCACTTTATGCCTATTTCTAAGGTGATACATGTTACCTAGCAATTAATACCGGGTGACAAGTGTGTTCTTATCCTTATTCCCTATTCACCCCTATAAATAAAGATTTTTATATCATTTTGTAAACACAATCAAAGAACAATAAAAAATTTCATATAATAATATTCTCTCTATTTTCTACTTCTCTCGTTTTGTTTATTTTATTGTTTTTATAATTTCATAATATATTTAAACTAATTTGTATTTAAATTTTTTTATTTTTATTCTAAATTAAAAAGTATTTCTTATATATTTTATTAAATATATTTTTATATATACTAAATTATAGAGAACATACGAATAAGTGTAAAAAACTAATTACAATTAATACTTATTGTGAAATATTGTTATTTAACTTAAAATAATATTTAATCTTGATTCTTTTTTCACCTGGCTACTTAAAAAATAAAAATGAGATGGGTATAGATTTAAAAAATAATATTTAAAAAAATGCAAGGTGTAGATTTAAGTTCGTGTAACCTTTTTTTTTTTAAATGATAGAAGATGTGGAACAAAAAAGCCCTCAAGAAAGATCCAATCCAATGATTTATTGCTTTAATTTTAGGGCTTCTATAGTAAGTAGGAAAACTGCTACTTATGTAACCCAACAATTTTGGGCTTTTATTAAGCTTTTACAAAAAAAATTTAGTTGTTGTGAATTCTCTTACTTATAATCCAATGATTTAATTTTACTTTTTTTCTTAGCGTAGCTCAGCTGGTAGAAAAGATAACTAAATAATAAGAAATTTAGTCTAGCTATTATTTGTCAAATAAAAAATTTTGATTTAAAAATCGCTAGAAATAATAATGAAAAAAAATATATATGAAAACCTACTCGGTGTTTATAATATTATGTTGCTTAGTGCTTTAGTTAGTTTGATTTTTTATTTTTTATTTTCTTTTGCTAGAAGTTTGATTTTATTCACCTCTATCTAAGTTCCATTATCTTATAGTAATAATCACCATTCATATATATATATATATACATATACACATAAACATAAACACAAACGAATTTCTTTTTTCACTAAAAGAAGTATTTTAAAACTTTGTTTTTTCAGCCCCACTTTCTATTTTCCCTCTATAGCTTTCCACATATTCTCCTTATCCCAAAATATATCAAATATAATAATTTTTTTTTAAAAAATAAATTAAGTTACTCTTATTTAAAAGAAATTTTCACCCATTAATATTTGTATAACGTTTACAATAAATATCAAATTCTCTGTGTGTATATATATATATATAAAATAAAATTCTTAGTGAGAAAGGATATCTTAATATTTTATTATTTCCATGAATGTTCAACAATATTCTTTGTGCTTAAGTTAGTTTGATTTATTAACCTCTTTTAATGCTCCACTAAATTTTCCCGAGTAGAATATAGTTGGATAAACTAATAAATAAATTATCCGAATAAAATATAAATTAATTGCTCCAAATAATAGTGATGTGAATTAATGAATATAAGTTTTTTTTTTTTTTTTTGTAAAAACAATTCTACTTCTAACATTACTCATATTTTTAATATGGCGTAAGTAATTCCTGATTTAATTTTAAAAATATTGATATTATATATATATATATATATATATATATATATATATATATAAAGATGAAAGGGAGAGGGAAATATGCCCAAAAGAAGATGAAGAAAAAGAAAAAAAAACAACCCTAAAAAGTCATATATCATGAATATCTCTCATTTTCTAATTAAGTCTTCAACATAATTAGAGGTTATTAAATTCGAAACGGCCAAAAAAAAAAGAAGAAAAAAATGGAAAAAATTAAGTTTGATGGGAACCATGTGGGAAGCACCGCACGTTCATTAATAAAATCAATCACTTTTGTTGTTTAGTTTTGTGTAAAGTGAATATGAAAACACACAAAACCTTTGTCTAAATTTTTGATAATCAGACAACCAAACATATCATCTTATTAATTATATAATAAATATATATATAATTTGTCACAATATATTTTAAATAAGTCTAAATATAAGAGAATATATCTTTTAAAATCTTAAATATTTATAATTATATTTACTAATTTTTAAAAAAAAATAAAAAGGAAAAAAACATACGTGAGGGTTACTAAAATGTTCAAATCTGGCATTGAAATGAAGGTGTGGCTACGTTTACCTTTGAAAACCAACTTAATCGGCTCTTTTAGTTATCCTCATAGGTGTACAATTTAATGATTGAGGAAATATTTATTACCTTTGCGAAATATGAATTCTACATAATTACTCCTTCATATTTATTCTTCTTTTCTATAATTTATATTTTATTAATATAAAATTTTTAAAATATTTTAATTTTTTTTAATAAAAATGTTGTAAATTTAATTTCTATTTTATTTTTTTAAAAAAGGTTAGGAGCATGTCTTATATGATAATAATAATAATAATAATAATAAATAAATAAATAAATAAATAAATGAGGGGGGGAGTAATAACTTGTTTATTGATTTCACCGTCACACGAATTTGGGTTCATTGATTATATGAAAAGTACAAACGTCACAAAAATGTTTCTTCAAAATTGACAATGGTGGTGGGTGGTGGTCCTAATTTCTATATTGCATTACGTATATATGTATATTAGATTAGCTTTTAAAGGAAAAAAAAATTGAATTTTATTGAAATAAATTTTATGTTGAAAAAAAAAAAGAGGGTTTGATTAATGAGTTATATATATATATATATATTGTAATGGAAGATTATTGTTAAGGGTTGCGGATTTAGTTAAATTAAGTGTAAATTCTTGTCCAAATTGATTCTCAACAAAATTTGCTCATTCGATTCAAATAAATTTCAGTGAATAAAATAGAGTTATATTTTATATTATGAATTCTTTTATTATTTAGTAGGTTTTTTAATTTTTTGATTTGAAAAAAGAAAAAGAGATAGTGTTTGGACGTTCGTCTGCCTCCTTGATGTTCTTCGCTCTTCCTTGGTTTAGCCGGAATGATAGTTGATATATATATATATATTATTTTAATTTTAAATATTTTTGTATCAAACGTAATTTAAATATACAATTATTTATATTAATAAGTAAGATAATTATCTTGTCTTAAAAACATTAATTCACGTAAATAGAGATAATTCGAATCGGACACAACATGTTGGATGTTTTGGCACTCACTCCATTCTACTTACTCTCAATTTCTAAGTGTATTTCCTTTTGATTAGTTATAACCTCAAATATATAATCATTAATATATGCACAATAACTACAATATCCATTGTTCCCTATTCTTGTTAAGTATATTGTATACTCTAAAAAATAATAATAAAAAAGAAAATATTTTCAAAATCTATTACTAATTTTATCATCAGAGAATTAATGTTAAAAATACACTTTAACATGTAATTTTTTTGCATAATAATTGATTATCAGTGTTAATAACTGTCCCGTTCCTGATCAGTATATACCAATTTTTTCAAAATATTTGGATCTAAATTGAAATAAATGTAAGAAACAATGGATTAAATGAAATTAGAGGTTTTATGTGGAATTGTCACCCAAAGCATTTATAGTAGTGTAACCAACCATGATGACTTCGTCTTTCTCTTCCTTTTATCATACCAAATTCCAACCTTTCACTGCCCAACGGTTTTCCCTGCTCATCATCATCATCATCATCATCATCCCAACCTCTCCTTCCTTCCTTCAACACCAAAAAATTAAATTAAATAATTTTCTCTTCTTTTCGTCACACTTCTTGAAATACCCACGTAACCCTCTCAAATCTAATATAGAATGTATTTCAATTTTATAATATTCTAAATTATAAAAAAATTTATTATTTTATTTTAATTAGTAATGAATTATGTTATAAATATATGAAGTTGATGTTGTTATGGTGGACACATAGGTTAGAAAAAAAAAAGATTAAACTATTTAATATATAATATATATTTGTTAGAATATTTAAATTTATAAGTGTAATTATTTTTTTTTCGAAACATATAATAATTGACAAATAAAGAAAAGGAAAAAAATATTCTTTTCATGTACAAAATATAAAATATATAAAAGAGGAAATGAGATAAGTGAAAAATTTTAACTTGGGAAGTAACTCTTTTGGTTTTGGAATATTTATATTCTTGGTAAATAAGAATTCCTTATGGAGAAGTGTCAAGAAAATTCGCATTTATCACTTCATTTCCCTCTTGAAGTTGTGTTATTTTATTTTCACACTTTGATTGTTAAAATTTAAATAAAATATTTTAAATTTAGTTATTTCAAATTTTTAGTTAATGTTACGTGCCACAATAATAATATTAATTTTATTATTTTTGTAGGTGTTGAGTAAAAAGACAAATTTAGCCCTATAGTTATATCCAAAAGCATTCCAACCGTTTTATTATTATATAAAACTCAATTAATGGAAAAGAAAAACAAAGTAAGCATTAGCAATAAATGCAGCAACAATGTGTAGAACATACATACATACATACAGAAATGATTCAAGAATCGAAAAAACATCTCAAAGAAAAAGATAAACACACAAAAAAAAAAAAAAAAAAAGAAAAGTCTCGTGGGGCGGGTTAGCTAGCAATGTTGTGGGAGGAAGCTGGGAAAGATGAAGAGAGGGAGAGAAGGTGGTTGTTAGAATCATAATAATAATAATAACAACAACTACTACTGCTCTTCTCTCTCTCTCTATATATCTTTCTTTCTCTCTCTCTTCACCATTTCCTTTTTTTTTTCTTTCTCTTTAGTCATTTCTCCACCACCATAAGTCTCCTCACTCCCCGCCGGTTTATTTTCCTTCTTCATTTTTATACCATGTTTATTTTCCACATATCATTTTCATAAACTTTTTTTTTTTTTTTTTTGTTCTAGCTAGTAGTGGTAAGTAGTAGTATTTCTTGAAGCAGGGAAAAAATAAAAGAAGGGAAAAGAAAGGGAAAAAGGAAGAAGAGAAGAATATGAGCCAGGAAGAGTACCGAGCAGTTCTTGAAGTTAATAATAATAATAATGATGATGATAAGAAGAAGAAGAAAGAAAGCAAGAAATCCCAGAAAGTCCCACTTATTAAACTCTTCAAATTTGCCGATTCTTATGATTATTTTTTGATGTTCTTTGGAAGTATTGGCGCTTGTGTTCACGGTGCATCCGTTCCTGTTTTCTTCATTTTCTTTGGTAAAATGATAAATATCATCGGTTTGGCTTATCTTTTTCCTGCTCAAGCTTCTCACAAAGTTGCTAAGGTATGTATGTATGTACACCTCATTTCTCTTTCTTTAAATTTTTTTTCTTAAAAAAACCCATCTTTATATACATACATATTATAATCTTGATCATTCGGTGCAGTATGCTCTGGATTTTGTATACCTTAGTGTGGTCATCCTATTCTCTTCTTGGACAGGTAATTTAATTTATTCAACATTAATTAATATAATTAAATCTTGTAAACCCTAAATTTGGAAACATTTTATGTATGTATGTATGTATGTATGTACGTGAAGAGGTGGCATGCTGGATGCATAGTGGAGAAAGACAAGCAGCAAAGATGAGAATGGCATATCTTAAGGCTATGTTAAATCAAGACATTAGTCTATTCGATACTGAGTCTTCAACTGGAGAAGTTATTTCGGCGATTACTACCGATATAATCGTCGTTCAAGACGCGATTTCTGAAAAGGTACGCACGACTTTTCCTTTTTTTTTTTTTTTTTGTTTGTTTGTTTGTTTTGTTTGGTTGTCTCTTATAAATGCTTCATTTAATTTTAGCCCAGCAGTATTCGTCGGTCCTCATTTATTGAATTTGAGAAATTGTAAATTTCCTCAACTGATGTTTTTATGTTTCTCACCTTCCTCCATACATATAAATATCATTCTAAAATTTTACACACTTTCATCACTATTATGTCTCAAAATTCAGTATTTTTATAAACTATTAAAAAAATTGTTACCAATTTCTTCTATAAAAACAATAAAAACAGCAAATTTATTGCCTTTATTTTTTGGCAGTTCAAACTTGTCATTATCATATTTTTGTTTCCTTTATATATATATATAAATTTTGGTAAAAAGTGAAATAGTGGATTGTTGAAGGACTGAATTGGATAATTATTTATTTTGGATATAAGAAAAAAAAAGAGTATTTTTCAGGCCCATGTTTTGTTGACTATGGGCTATGCAGGGCCTTCATATTGGATAAGAAACTAAGATAAAGCTTGGCCCACAATTAATGGATATAATAATATTATATTATATTATATTATATTTGGTTATGCATTTATGGTTACATATATAATTGAAGTAACCATTTAAAAGTAGCACGTGTTTGTGGCCCATTTACATTAAAGTAAAATTGTAATTTAGTGCATTTTTATTTTATTTTTTTGAAATGCGAAATATCTTAAAATTATTTTTTATTATATTATTTATTAATAATTTTTTTAAAAAATTAAGTTCAAAATATAAGTAAAAGTAAAATTATCTCAAATTATATATATATATATAATCTTTGAACATAAAAAAAACTGTGATCGAAAGAATTTTGAAAATTCTGGGCTTGTTGTATAGAATTTGGAGGTGATCTGAGGAAATGGGGAATGTTGCAGGTGGGAAACTTTATGCATTACATAAGCCGATTTCTGGCTGGATTCATCATTGGATTCTTAAGGGTGTGGCAAATCAGTCTCGTTACTCTCTCCATTGTTCCTTTGATTGCTCTAGCTGGTGGCGTCTATGCTTTTGTAGCTACTGGTCTCATTGCCAGAGTCAGAAAATCTTATGTCAAAGCAGGAGAAATTGCCGAAGAGGTTAGTTTGGTTTTCTCCTCTCATGGTTAAGACATTGTCTACGGTATCCTGAAATTCCAATAGTTTACTTCTGTTATGTATTGTTCGGTTTGGAATTTGAGATTTGAGAATGCAGTTTAACTGTTTCACAAAATTGTTTCTAACAAACTCACCATTGGAGTTATATTTTAGGGCTATGGTTCGTGAAAATCATTTTTAGGCTTATATTCAATGTCCCGGCCTCTAATCTATTCATCTTGATACGTAGGTGATTGCCAATGTCAGAACAGTACAAGCATTTGCTGGAGAAGATAAGGCAGTTAACTCTTACAAAACAGCACTTTTGAAGACTTATATCTATGGAAGGAAAGCTGGGCTGGCCAAGGGTCTGGGACTTGGCACATTGCATTGTGTTCTTTTCCTCTCGTGGGCACTACTAGTATGGTTCACTAGCATTGTTGTTCACAAGAACATTGCTAATGGGGGGAGACTCATTTACCACTATGCTCAATGTGGTTATAGCTGGACTGTAAGCTTCGATCTTTTTCTGGGATCTTTTAATTGCTCAAAGTAGGAGTTTTGCCCTTTTTTCTTCGGACTGGTGTTGATTACAAGTTTTAATGCATATATTCAATTGAAATCATTCTGGTCCAATGAAAGCAGAGCTTCTTATTTCTTGCATGAGCATCATATATTTCTAAATCTTAAATTTCATTAAAAAAAAGTATTCCACTTGTACTTTCACTTTCTCAGACTTGCCCGTAAATTTGTAAGTAATAGAAATCTAGAAGGTAAATTCACACTGATTAGACTGTTTACTCTATAGTTATTTATTCAAAAACATCTCAATTAAACAAATTCTGCTCTTTCACCCATTACCCAATTCAGCCTCAATATACTTTTAACTGGTACATTGTAATTACTGATGGATTTCCCTTGTGTTCCGATACTCAGATCACTTGGACAAGCAGCACCAGACATTACAGCCTTCATCCGAGCAAAGACAGCTGCCTATCCCATTTTTGAGATGATTGAAAGAAATACAGTTAGAACTTCAAGCTCCAACAATGGAAGGAAACTTGATAAAGTAGAGGGCCATATCCAATTCAAGGATGTATCATTTAGTTACCCTTCTCGTCCTGAAATGATGATTTTTAATAAACTTTGTCTTAATATTCCTGCCGGGAAGATTGTAGCCTTGGTTGGAGGGAGTGGTTCAGGAAAGAGCACAGTCATATCTTTGATTGAGCGCTTTTATGAGCCCCTTTCTGGGGACATTCTATTAGATGGGATCAATATCAAGGATCTTGATTTGAAGTGGCTCAGGCAACAAATTGGTTTGGTGAATCAAGAGCCTGCACTTTTTGCTACCTCTATCAAAGAAAACATTCTTTACGGAAAAGATGATGCAACCCTCGAAGATATTACACGTGCTGCAAAACTTTCAGAGGCACTGACCTTTATCAACAATCTTCCCGATAGATTTGAAACTCAGGTACTGTTTTTTTACTATAATAACACAAGGAACTTACAAGATTATCAACATAATCTGATATGTAACTCAAACAAACAATTCTTCTGCCTTTTCATCTTGAGGAATACTTCATATTTCCTGTTTTCTTTGCATGATAATTAGATTGCACATAGTAGCTAAGCAAATCATAGAGCCATGTTAGGTGCCACTCTATTAATTTGGTATACTTTAGTCTCAAACATTTTGTTTGTTGCAATTTAGAAAACAAATCAGAGTTTTAACAGAACTGGGGACAGATGGACTAAGAATATGCAAAACATTTCCTTCCTTTTTGGCAAAGTTGTTCTTATAATATAGATATCTCAACTTATACTGTTACGATAAATTTGATGTCAATGGAAAATGTAATGCAAGTTTCTGTGATGAACTTTCATAAAATTTGTTATGTTATACTGAAGCAACCATTTATGGTGGTCAATCCCATCTTTAACTGGAATTACTTCATGTGTAATCTACAGGTAGGTGAGAGAGGAGTACAATTATCTGGAGGACAGAAGCAAAGAATTGCAATCTCACGTGCTATTGTGAAAAACCCTTCTATACTTCTATTAGATGAAGCTACCAGTGCACTTGACGCTGAGTCTGAGAAGAGTGTACAAGAGGCTCTTGATCGTGTCATGGTGGGGCGGACAACTGTAGTTGTGGCCCATCGGCTTTCTACTGTTAGAAATGCTGATATCATAGCTGTTGTTCGAAACGGGAAAATAGTAGAAACTGGAAGCCATGAAGAGCTTATTTCTAGACCAAATGGTGCTTATACATCTTTAGTGCAACTTCAGGAAGTGGGTTCTTTGCATCGTCTGCCATCACGTGGAGCCAACCTTAGTCGACCTCTCAGGTAGAAGAACTTGATTGGGTATATTTGAAGTACTTATAAACTACTGAATAATATGCATTATGACTTATATCCTGGTTTCCACGTAATAACCAATTTTGATTTATTCTCGTTACAATTTGACATTGAGAGTGGTAATACTTAATTCATCTACCGATTTAAAAAACAATTCAAATGTATGCCATATCCTAATTATCTTCGTCACAATCAAGTAATCTCATGCTATTGTTTATCTGTGAAAACTTTCAGAACTACTGTGCATATTATGAAGCCTTTTTGGCAACTTAACGGACTTTTAAGTTGCTATACTAGCAAGGAAATAAATGAATGAATAAACATATACTTGAAGATGAATGAATAAAACATGGTACTTTGTATATCAACACTGACATAAGATATCTATATATATTTTTTTGTTCATAGCATCAGGTATTCCCGAGAAAGTAGCATTAGGTATTCCCGAGAGTTATCCCGCACAACAAGAAGTCTTGGTGCAAGTTTTCATTCTGATAGATCTGGTGGACACATGGCTGCTGATGGAGCAGAAAGTTCTGAATCACCCAAGGTTTCTTCAGGAAGACTATTTTCCATGGTTGGCCCCGACTGGCCTTATGGGGTTTTAGGCACCTTATGTGCATTTGTTTGTGGGGCTCAGATGCCACTTTTTGCCCTTGGAGTAACTCAAGCTCTTGTATCTTACTATATGGAGTGGAGCATAACACGTCATGAGGTGAAAAAGATTGCTTTCCTCTTCTGTGGAGGAGCTGTTATAACCGTCATTGTTCATGCCATTACACACCTTTGTTTCGGAATCATGGGAGAGCGCTTGACACTTCGAGTACGAGAGAGAATGTTCTCTGGTAAACATCTCAGCTTATTTTTCCATTTAATTTGCTTGCTACTAGTCTAACTATGAAATGGAAATATTAACTTATAAGCAAACACATGTTTACCCTTTTGACTCATCTTTTCAAGTAAGCTAGATTACAAAGAACAAACAATAGGTCCTATTATTATATCCAAGTTATGAAATGCAGTATTGATTCCCATACCATTTTGCCAATGTATGAAAACCCATTTTAAAATGCATAACAACTCTTAGTTTCCTTCATGTGATTGCAGCTATTTTGAGAAATGAGATTGGATGGTTTGATGATGTGAATAATACAAGTTCTATGCTGGCATCGCGTTTGGAAACTGATGCAACTTTATTGAGAACCGTAGTGGTTGATCGCTCCACAATTCTCTTGCAAAATCTAGGTTTAGCTGTTACTGCATTCATCATAGCCTTTATCCTGAACTGGAGGCTCACTTTGGTGGTCATGGCTACATACCCATTAATTGTCAGCGGCCATATCAGCGAGGTCTACATTCTGCTTTAATTTTCTTCAGATAGTTGAGAAATTTTATTTTTTTTCATTTTGAGCATCAATGGATTTATATATATATTTCAGAAACTCTTCATGAAAGGCTATGGTGGCGACTTGAGCAAAGCCTATCTTAAAGCCAACATGCTCGCTGGTGAGGCAGTGAGCAATATTCGAACCGTAGCAGCATTTTGCTCTGAAAATAAGGTTCTTGATCTTTATTCACGCGAGCTTATCGAACCTTCAAAGCGTTCATTTAGTCGTGGTCAGGTTGCTGGGATGTTATACGGTGTCTCTCAGTTTTTCATCTTCTCTGCCTATGCCCTTGCATTATGGTATGTTGCCTTAGTTTTAGTTTGCTAATACTTTCTCTGGTCAATTTTTAGCCTTTTCAAGTAGGCGTTTCCTGTGTTTTAGGCAGTTTTCAATTGCCTATGCGAGTAAGAATTATAATTTGATCTACACCATGCAGTAGACAAAAAAAAGTTGCTTCTTCTAACTATATTCTGTGCAGGTATGGTGCCAGATTGATGGGAAAGGAACTGGCCAGCTTTAAATCAGTAATGAAATCGTTTATGGTTTTAATTGTTTCTGCTTTAGCCATGGGTGAGATACTAGCAATGGCACCAGACCTCCTAAAGGGTAACCAAATGGTGGCTTCAGTATTTGAAGTACTTGATCGAAGGACTGAGATTTTAGGTGATGTTGGAGAAGAGGTAACAAAGGTAGATGGCATGATTGAGCTAAAAAATGTTGAGTTTACTTACCCTGCGAGGCCTGACGTTCCAATATTTAAGGACTTCAATTTGAAAGTATCCACAGGCAGAAGTATGGCATTAGTTGGGCAAAGTGGCTCCGGTAAAAGCTCTGTGATTGCTCTAATTTTGCGCTTCTATGATCCTGTATCTGGAAAAGTAATGATTGATGGTAAGAGTTCTTTATACTAAATTCCATGTTATTTTGCATTTATAGATTTGAACAAGTGTCTAATACACAAATATCTCCAAATCCACAGGAAAAGACATCAGGAAACTAAATATGAAGTCTCTTAGAAAACACATTGGCCTGGTACAACAAGAGCCTGCCCTGTTTGCCACATCAATATATGATAACATTGTGTATGGTAAAGAGGGAGCATCAGAAGGAGAAGTAATTGAAGCTGCAAAGTTTGCTAATGCACACAGTTTCATTAGTGCCCTCCCAGAAGGCTACTCAACTAAGGTCGGGGAACGTGGTGTGCAGTTATCCGGTGGCCAAAAGCAGAGAGTAGCAATCGCCCGAGCTGTCTTAAAGAACCCTGCAATCCTGCTGTTGGATGAAGCCACCAGTGCTCTTGACATGGAATCCGAGCGCATTGTACAATCAGCTCTAGACAGGTTGATGAAGAACAGAACAACGATAATGGTGGCTCATCGACTGTCTACAATAAAGAATGCAGATCAAATCTCAGTGCTGCAAGATGGTAAAATAGTAGAGCAAGGAACACATTCTGAACTTCTGGAGAACAGAGATGGAGCGTACTATAAGTTGATTAACTTGCAGCGGCACCAACAGCAACATTAATCTCAAAACCTTCGTATCAAATATGACATGACATCCAGTGATTGCTCATTTTTTTTTTTTTTGTCAAACCATTTTGAATAGCTTCTCCATGTCCCCAACCATACTGTCATTTTACAATATTTGATTAATTAATGTATAAAATACAATAATCATAAAATATTCATTTCGGTTTGCTTTCATTTCTTTTTCTTTTCTTAGTGAGGGAGAATTTTTCCGCCCACATAAGAAAAAAGACCATCATTATTTCTGCAATTGATTGGGAGAATGAACCCTAGCTCACAAGTATAATAGTTTTCTTGTACTCAACCATGTTGGGCTCGTGTTTTCATGATTATAGTAAAAACTTCTCTGTTGGGCTTCTGGTGTATTACTATATCCTAATTAATCAATTCCAGAAATCAAGCCGAGACACCCTCTCAGTGTCCTGCAGGCAGATGTTAGGATTTTCAGCTAACTTTGTCACCCGTCACCGGATTCTATGACTTTCTTTTCATTCTTTTTCGTTGAAATTCAGGTTTCAGTTGACAAATTCACTTAACATATTCCTTGGTTCCTTGCCAAATAAACACATTTATGAATTTTTTTGAAGGGTTCCTGTCCAACTTTTGAATCCAATTAAGCTAATTAAATTCACTTAATTACGCTTCGAAATTGTCTTTTTTTTTTTTTTTTTTTAAGGATATTGTCTTAATGAGTTAAATCATACATATGTGATTAGATTCGGAAACCAGTCAATAAAATCAATAAATCTTGATTGCAAGTTTTATAAGAAGAAAATAAGATGAAAGAATGGAAATAAAGAAACATGACTTACTACTGGTGCTAGTCAATCTTGTTATCTACTTTGTTTTTTTTTTCTGCAAAAACCAACCAACTTTTGAAACAACAGTTGAGGAAGTAAACCACATGACTCTGAATCCGTGACTCTTATCAAAGTTGTAATATGGAGAAGATACAAACAAAAACTAGAAAATGCCAAAACAATATTCCAAGCTCGATGTTCATCCTGGCTATGGTTTTCTTTTTCTACTTTTTACCTTTTTCAAAAAAAATAAAAATAAAAATTTTACGGAAATCACGCACCCTTTCTGGTTTAACTTGCACTCTACCATTGTCACATGGTATCTACCATGAAACCCTAATCAAGAAATTTCTTGATTAACCAGACGAATGTATAATACATACAGTGGAAAGTGACTTTTGTTCTTGTCTTTTTTAAGGGTATTTCTTAATGAGTTTTGTACTTTCCACCGTTGGGATAACTTTTCAAGAAAAACACCACATCCTACACATTTGGATTGAACCCGTGATTGATATTATGGTTGGTTCCCTATCTTATTGGACACCTAGACCTACATTTTTAACGAACTTTTTTAACTAACTACCCTCTATATAAAGGCCACAAACAACCCCCAACAAGGGACACAACTCAAATTTCCAATTCTTTCTGCTACTTACTCTGTTACATTGCATACAGAAACAAGAAAATAAAAATGGCTCATTATTCTTCAGCTACTTTTACTACACTCAATGTGCTTACTTTATTATTCTTATCTTGCTGCTCTGCTTTCACTTCCCACGATTACTCTGCTGCCCTGGAGAAATCTATTCTCTTCTTTGAAGGACAGAGGTCGGGGAAGTTACCTTCCAATCAACGCCTTACTTGGAGAGGCAATTCTGGCTTGTCTGATGGCTCTGGTTACCATGTAATGATTTTTGTCTCTAATGTCCAAAAATTAAAATGTTTTTTGATTTAACTTCGTTTCTGTTCACTAGGTTGATCTTGTTGGAGGATACTATGATGCCGGAGATAATGTCAAGTTTGGACTGCCTATGGCATTCACAACCACACTGTTATCATGGAGTGTTGTTGAATTCGGAAGCTCCATGCATAACCAGCTTGAGAATGCCAAAGCTGCAGTGAAATGGGGCGCGGATTATCTCCTGAAAGCATCCACAGCCACACCTAATTCCTTGTATGTCCAAGTGAGTACGCCATTTTTCTTTTTCTTTCTTAATTAGGATTCAGGAACCGGGAATTGTACTAATTCCAGGGGTTCTGAAAACAGGTTGGAGATCCGAACAGGGATCACAGTTGTTGGGAAAGACCTGAAGATATGGACACACCGAGAAGTGTGTATAAAGTGTCTCCACAAAATCCAGGTTCTGATGTAGCAGCAGAAACAGCTGCAGCATTAGCAGCTGCTTCTATTGTATTCAAAGAATCCGATCCTTCTTATTCAACAAAATTACTAAAAACAGCGATGAAGGTAATAGAAGTTCACAGATTACTTACTTACTCTCAATTCCAGCTTCCAGCTTCCTTACAAACACGACTCGATTTTTTTCAGGTGTTTGATTTTGCAGACCGACACAGGGGTTCTTACAGCGATTCACTCAGTTCAGTTGTCTGCCCATTTTATTGCTCATATTCAGGATACCAAGTAAGATGTTTAAACAACAACTTTTGTCTGTCTTGTGGTCTGTTTTCACTAACAGTAATACTCTCGACTGCAGGATGAGCTTTTGTGGGGAGCTTCTTGGCTTCATAGAGCTTCACAAAATGCTTCCTATTTGTCTTATATTCAGTCCAATGGCCACACAATGGGTGCAGATGATGATGATTATTCATTCAGCTGGGACGATAAACGAGCCGGGACCAAAGTTCTTCTCTCCAAGAGCTTCTTAGATAGCAGTATCAAAGAATTTCAGATATACAAAGCACATTCAGACAATTACATATGCTCTCTGCTACCTGGTACACCAAATTTCCAGGCACAATACACTCCAGGTTAGTTTTATCTCTATCATAAAATATAAAAACAATTCTGACTACTACTTATTATTAACTCCGAATATCTCGTCCTAAAAACACAGGAGGATTACTTTACAAAGACAGTAGTAGCAATCTCCAGTATGTCACTTCTTCATCTTTACTCTTAGTAACATATGCCAACTATCTAAGAAGCCATGGAGGAGTAACTTCATGCGGGACATCAACAGTGACAGCAGATCAGATAATTGCACACGCGAAAACACAAGTCGACTACATATTAGGAAACAATCCAGCAAAAATATCGTACATGGTGGGATTTGGAACAAGGTATCCACAGCATGTTCATCACAGAGGTTCATCTTTACCATCAGTGCATACAAATCCAGGACGGATTGGTTGTAACGATGGATTCCAATATTTTGATTCAAATTCTCCAAATCCAAATGTTCTAACTGGAGCAATCTTGGGAGGACCTGATAATAGAGATAGTTTTGCTGATGATAGACATAATTATCAGCAATCTGAACCTGCTACTTACATTAATGCTGCTTTTGTTGGGGTTCTGGCTTTTTTCTCATCTTCTTCTTCAACTATCTAAATAAAATACTTACTTATCTGTGTTTCTTCCTTTGTAAAATTGTAGCAATATCCATATAATATATATATTTATATAAGTTTCAATTGTTTTGGGAAAGCCAGTTATTATGGAACAAAAAACATATGAGATGAAAGAAATCAACAGAGATAGTTTAACATGCTTTGTCTTGGAAAATATTCACATTTTTTCTCTAACTAAAAATGAGACATTAATAGAAAAAAGGAAAGAAAATTAAATTAGCATATATTACCCATCATAATAGAGTCAAGATCCAAAATAAATTTAAACAGCTATATATATAAATATATATCATGCATAGTTCCGAGTTTTATGAACCGATTGTGAAGGAAACTTGAGGGCAAAAAAGAAAGAAAGAAACTAACCATCAGCATTGTCAGATCAGAATTCGAAACCAATATGGCGACGTGCATTCCGACCGGTACGATTCTTCTCTTCATCGTTTTACTAATTTTCCCGGCCATTTCCCACGGGGAGATTCGATCCACTGAAATCAGATCCGATGCGAGGCCAATTATACCCTTCGATGAATTCGGGTTTACGCATCGGGGTAGACTGGAGCTCTCTGTTTCCTCCGTTAGCTTTTCCACCGATCCGGCTAAGGTCGAATTATCGAAACTGGGGTTTTTGCTGTGTACTCGTGACTCTTGGCTTCGCGTGCTTCAGGAAATCGAGGATTCCTACATTTCCTGCCCTCTCCAGTCGGATGCCGTCTGGGTAGTAGCCACTTTTGACAGTTTCCCCAGTGGATTTACCTCCTTCAACAAGCTGTATAATATGTCTAGTCCTGAACAATACACTCTACTGTTCTCCAATTGTCTCCCGCAACTCGAGGTTTCCATGAACGTTCGATCCGCAATGTACAATTTTGATGGGAAATCCAACCGTCGTGATTATCTCTCTGTTGGTAAAACCATTCTCCCCAAGATTTATTTCGCCCTTTCGTTAATTTACTTATCATTGTCCGGTGTTTGGATTTTTGTCCTGTTCAAGAAAAGGTTAACAGCTTATGGAATTCATTTCTTTATGTTGGCTGTGGTAATACTGAAGGCTTCGAATTTACTATGTGAAGCTGAGGATAAGTCTTATATCAAGAGAACCGGGAATGCCCACGGATGGGATGTGTTGTTCTATATATTTAGCTTTCTGAAGGGAATTATGTTATTTACTTTGATTGTGTTAATTGGCACTGGGTGGTCTTTTCTGAAGCCTTATTTGCAGAACAAGGAAAAGAAGGTTCTGATGGTTGTTATTCCGCTTCAGGTGATAGCTAATATTGCTCAGGTTGTGGTCGATGAGTCGAGGCCATATGGGCAAGATTGGTTCACCTGGAAGCAAATATTCTTGTTGGTGGACATTTTGTGTTGCTGTGCCGTTCTATTTCCAATTGTATGGTCCATCAAGAATTTGCGTGAAGCTGCAAAGACAGACGGGAAGGCTGCTGTGAACTTAATGAAATTAACTCTGTTTAGGCAGTACTACATTGTGGTGATTTGCTACATATACTTTACTAGAGTTGTGGTATATGCATTAGAGACAATTACTTCATATAAGTATATTTGGACCAGTATAGTGGCTGAGGAGTTGGCAACTCTTGCCTTTTATGTTTTCACGGGTTATAACTTCAAGCCTGAGGCACATAATCCATATTTTGTGATTGATGATGAAGAGGAGGAGGCTGCTGCTGAACAATTGAAGAATGCAGATGAGTTTGAATTGTGAGGTACAGAGTCCCTCTCAGAGATTGGTAGTATACAATATCTCATGGGCTAACTAGTATTTGTCTATGAACTTTGTCAAAAGCAATTTTAAGTTTCTGTAGTTAGATTTTCTTTTTGAAGGTTTAAGAGGATGCTTGTCGTATCTCATTCCTTTCTGTAATTTTACCAAACTTCTATTATTTGGCATTATACCATCTGTACATGCAGTCTTCTGAACTATGTTTTTAATAATTTTTGGAATGGAAGTTTATATTTTATGCTCTACCACTTGTGATTTAGTAAGTTTTATCAAATTCCCTTCTTTTGGGTAAAATTTTGTTAAGTGGCATATCTAGTGTGCTTTCTCAGGCTTATGTGATCTAGAACTCTAAATTCTATATACATTGGTGTGGGGGAATAGTTTTTCTTTTATGTACCTCAACATTTGCACAAATTTATGCTTGCAATCTTTGAAGGAATATTACAATGTGCCCAGCATGTGATTTGTCTGTGGTTACTGCTGCTACTAAGTAAATGATGAATGAAAGGATGATTTTTGTAGATTTTATTTCACTGTCATATGGATATGTTGAAGTCTTTTTCAGGTTTTGATGAGTAGCTAAAGGACTTTCCCCCCTTTTTCTATTGAGATTCTCATCTTCTTTGAACTTCTATATCATCACTCTTTGCAGGAATTCCTACGAGAGGATTATAAGCACAACCAATATTCAAAGAAGAAAGGGAAAACATAAAAACAATATGAAGCAGATAAGATTCTTCAGAAAGATCATATGCTTAGTCCAAATTTGATTTGTTAATACTTCTTTTTGAAAGGTATAATGCTTTCTTTCTGTGTGCAGGATTATACTGCAAAAGATATCTGCATATCCTTTTCAAGATATGGTCTTATCTACATTCATCTGGCTTAAATTTTCAGAGATTTAGAAGCTTGACATTTTTATTTTTATTTTCAAAATGGGTGTTCGTGAATAGTATTTATATTTTAAAAAATAGTAAAATCAATATAAAGGATATATTTTATATTTTTTGGCAATAAAATCATTAAAGGATGGACTAGTATAATAGGCACATTAAGAATATGGTTTTAAAAATTAAATAGATATTTATATATAAAAAAATATCATAGTTGATAGGCCAAGATATATTATCTTACGCAAACTTTTATTTCTTTCTAACCTAATTTTCCTATTTATACTTATAAAGCACAACTGGTCAAACATTGAAACAATCTTGTAAACTGTTCAATTTACCCTTAAGGGTGTACCACCAAGCGTGATAGTGAAGGTAGGTGTACTTTTAGCCCTCACCCCAAGATGCCATTATTTTATGTTCGTATAATATTTCAATGTTGGGGCAGATTGCTTTTCCAGACTTTTTCTTTTCCAGTCACAAACAACACACCAGTTCCACAATGTTCTGGAAGAAAGTGACTAAACAGATTAGGCTGTTGGTCTCTTCAAGTTTTCCATAGAGATGAGATTTAGACAGTTTTGCTTAGTTTTCTTGAGACAATTCCTGGTCTAAATTTTTGTCTGTGGAGAAACAACAGTCAGGTATATACCACTTGATGAGATGGGGTGTACAAATATTTATCATACTTCAAGTTGATGGTGTTATGGACTACCCTTGGGTGGATTACCTTCTTGTAGTACAGGAATTGTACATATATCTCACATCTCTGCTTAAACTAGAAATAATAGCCTTATTTGTTTGAGTAAAGTTAATCCCTGAATTATTGTTGAGTAGATGGTGCAAGTTTATTTATTATCTGCCTAATCCCCACCCCTTGCATCTTCTTTATGAGTAAGAACAGACCTTTTGAAGCCAGTGCCCGCCAGCATTTTCTCCTGCTTCATTGATGGCATGTCTCTGTTAGTGTTGTTATTTTATGCTTTAGTCGTACTAATATTCAACCCCGGGGGAGAAGGAAAATACCCCAAGTATTTATTGAAGGGTGGAAAATTGAAAGCAATATTAAAACTAGGTGGTGGTAATAGTACTGCGCCTCTTCTTGGAAATCAGTAAGTTCTACTATTGAAGAGCTGAAATTGAATGTCATTACTGCACACCACCCCCACCCTATGTGGCTGTGGTCCATTTCTTTTACCTCAGCATTCCTATTTCAGTTGTGTGTTTACATAAATATGAATCTTCTTCTAAGCTACTACTCCATCTGAATACGAACTAATGTGTATTGATGTATCTTGAGTTTCTAATGTGATAAGTGGAGAATTATTAGATACAGGTATATTGTCTATTGACATACATCATGATCATGCGTGCACCTTACACTTTGCATCAGTTTTCTTCTTTTTTTAACACTTTAGATTATATTAGATTAAAGATGATCTCTCTTAAAGCAAAGTCCCTAATGAAGTAAAGGGACCCTGGAAGCAAACATGTTGGCAGACCCTCCATGTGAAAGTCGTAAAATGATGAGAAACTTGTTGGGTTTGGGGGGCCGAACTGACCACTCCTACCCCTGTTTTTTTAAACTAATATATCTTCTTACTCTAAAGTAGGGAAAAAAATAGTTGCTTTTTTAAGTCAGAACAATCTGAGTTGGGTACCACTATAGATTAAGGATAGATGGTTTTATCTCTTTGAAAACTATAATTAGGGTAGGTGTGGTGATGATGCTACAGTAATAGTTAGTTTTCCCTATTCTTCTGGGTCATTTACTAACAAAATATATGATAATGTGATATTTTTATATTTCTTTTGTCGAATTCTAGTATTATTGTAGAATATAAAGATAGTTTAGATACTTTGTTTTTAGATTAGTTGAGTAAGTAAAGTAACTTGTGTAATTAGTTGGCAATATTTAAGAGGGTGCAGAAAATGTGAGAAAATTGAAGTACACTACTGTATATGACCTCCCCACAAGAGTTATTAAAGAAAGAAATATCAAGAAGTGCATGTGATGTATCTTTTCCTCTTACAAATTACAATCAACATCTAAGAAGCACAAGCAGCTTGGCCCGGAGGTTTGATAGAGAGGTATGTCCCTACTTACTATGTAGAAAAATTGCAAAAAAGCAAAAGGTGGAAGAAGAAAGTAGCAAATTAAGAAAAGTTCCTTCCTAAAGAAAGAAAAGAAAAGGCCGCATTTAGGAAGTGATGATGGTGATGATGATGATGATCAAGAACCCTGAAAATCCCGGAATGCAGTCTATTTCCAATGATCCCATTACCATTTCCTCTTGCCCAACCTGGAAGTTGTACGAGAACCCATTTTATACACAAAATTTTCAGAAAAAGAAGCAGCAGCAGAAGCAGAGCCAGAGCCAAATCCATCATCTGCATCTCCCTATATCTGCAAGAAAGATCGCGGCTTCGTTCTGGGATTTAACCTTCGTAAGGCCGTTGATCATGGAATCGGAACTGGACAAAGCTCGAAATAAAATCACAGAACTGAAAGCAGAGTTGGAAAAGGAAAGGAAGGGTCGGAAGAAGGTGGAATCCACGAACAAAAAGCTAGGTAGAGAATTATCGGAAGAGAGGAAAGGAAGAGAAGCATTAGAGCGATTGTGCGAAGAGCTTGCGAAAGAGATATCATCCGAAAAGGCACAGATAAACAGAATGAAAAAGGAGATGGAAGAAGAGAGAAAAATGTTGCGCGTTGCCGAGGTTCTCAGAGAAGAGCGTGTTCAAATGAAGCTCGCCGATGCAAAGTTTTTGTTGGAAGAGAAATTGTTAGAATTGGAAACCGTCAAACGGAAACAAACAGGTTCTGTTACTTTTTCTTCTGAAGAAAGAGAAGAAGAAGAAGAAGGAGGGAGTAGGGCTCCAGTTGTGGCTGAAAAATCAGGTGGTAATATTTATATTCCTACTCAGAATCAGAGAAAGGGTTCCCCTGAACCTGAGCCTGAAAATCATCATATAAAACGTGGGATCAAAGGATTTGTGGAATTTCCCAAAGTGGTTCGAGCCATTGGTTCAAAAAGTAAACATTTGGGTACAAAGTTAGAGTGTCAAAAAGCTCAGCTAAGGATACTGCTCAAACAAAAGACGAGTCTCATCCGATCCAATAGCCTTCTTACCAACTAAAATCCCATCCCCCATTTCTCAATTTCTGATCTCCGATCTCTTTCTAGTCCACCTGTTTTCATTTCCTTTCTTTGGCTCTACAAATTTGTTGCGAGATTGCAGTAAATATGCTCTTGGAAACTTACTCAAATTATTTTCCTTGTATAAATTCTATTACTACAAAAAAAAAAAAAAGTGTAATGCAGAAAGAATTTTACAGCATGGTTTTTTTTTTTTGTAATATTGTTATTGATGAAAGATTCAAGAATGAAAAGAAACCAGTTTTTGCCTGCAGCAGCTGGGTAAATGCAGACCCTGGTTCTGATATTCAATGGAAAATGATAGCTCAAATAGGCGGCAGTCCAACAGGATATATGTATTGATTATAGTAGTATTTTGAACGTTCTCATGATGTTAGAAAGGAGGTATTGTTATTATTATTTGTCCGATTATTTGCCAGTTGTCTGTTATAAATAGTAACTGGAACCCAGTAAATAAATGAAATATTCTAACTAAGCTTTTTTCCTGCAGCTGAGACCCCAGCCATTGGCGTTAAACAAAGAGCCACATTTTATTTTATTTTATTTTTATTAAACCATTTAATCTCCATAAATCTCATTGTAATTTTATATTTACAATGTGAATTAAATTATTAATCTTGTGCAATTTTACCTTTTACCTATTGGGCTGGCCACCAAACTACACACTGTTAAAAAAAATAGTAATGATTTATTATTCTCTTAATAGACGACCCAAAAAATAAAATAATTTATGTTTTATTTTAATAATCGTGATATTTGTATCAAATTTATCCAACAAATAATGTTTTAAAATAAAGAAGAAGAAAAAATGGTGGTGGCCAGCCCTTTTAATTTATGGTCCTAATATATATGTGTAAAATTGGTAAGAAAAATGGTAACGGGGTTGGAATGTTGGGAGCATAGGAAGCAACAAAGAGACCAAAACCAAAAACCCTTAAAAATTACAACTCTCTCAAACCTTCGCTCTCCAGCCCATAATCCCCTCTTCTACCCCTCCTTTTTCAGAAAGAGACAAAATTTAATGCAACCGTAGATGTTGAAGCTTTTTGGCATGACCTGAGGAGGCTAAAAGAGGAACTTACTGTAGAGTTTGTTTAGAACTTGCATCATGTTATGACAAAATGGATAAAAGAAAACAAAACTGAGAGCTAGTGTGCGTATTGATCATAAAATGTCAAATGGAAATGGAAATGGAAATGGGTTTTTTCTGGACGGTCTTAAAAGATCATCATTAGAAAGGGATGTTTTTGGTTTTGATTTCAAGATGCAACCGATTCAATCTTCTTCTTCTTCTTCATATCCTTGCAAGAGAAACTCCTTAACAGCGCTGCCGCCTCTTCCTCCCTCTCAGCCTTTTCCTGGCTTTACTGTCTTTAATGGTGACGACGGTATCATTGGTGGCGGTGGTGGTGGGGGGCCCAGTTTTTGTAACACGAGTTACCAGGTGTCGTCGTCTCTGAGCGACGTCTACTATGTTGCCGGACTTGGAGATGCTGTTTCTTCAAGAACATTTTTACCCTTCACTTCTGGTCAAGCCTTCGTCTCTATTTTTCCTCAATTTTTTTCTCTGATTATGCAAAAATTTGTGTTATGGATAAAAGGGCTTTTTTCTGATTTGGTGATTTTTCATTTTTGTGTATATATATATAACAGAGTAGGAGAATAATTTCTAGAAATGTTATGAATATGGTAAAGTAAAGCTGAGATTGTCTTTTTTCTATTTTTTTGGAATATGGTGGGTTGCAGGGGAGGGCATGGCATTTTTCAGCAGAGCTGCTGTTTTTACTGCTTCACAACGCCAAGAGCTTGAGAGGCAGACAATTATATGCAAGTACATGATGGCCTCACTCCCTGTTCCTCCTCAACTTCTCTTACCTCTTCCCAATAACCATTTTCCTGCACCTGTCTACCAATCTACCAGTAAAAAATCTTCTTCATATATATATATTACACACAACATTAGTCGCATACTTTTTAAATTTGTCAATCAACTCTTTTACTGATTATAAACTTGGTGGTTCTTTAATTTCTTGATCAAGAAATAGGGTTTTGTTTATTTCTTTAATAACTTCCAGCTGCAGCATCAGCCATGGAGCTGAGATTCTCAAGTCGTTCGGATCCAGAGCCATGGAGATGTAGGAGAACAGATGGGAAGAAATGGAGATGCTCAAGGAATGTAACGCACGGTCAGAAGTACTGTGAGCGACATGCCCACAAAAGCAGATCCCGTTCAAGAAAGCCTGTGGAAATTCAATCCAAAATTGCACCAGATGACCATTCCTACAATAATCTTCCAATTAGTACAACCATTACCCATCCTATTCCTCACTTCCCATCATCATCATCAATCGGGTCTGTGGCATCATGTGACCCGACCAGGTTAGTAGGAAGAGTTATATATTTTTTTATCTTGTTTGTTGATTTGTTCTTATCGACAATGTGTCTTTTTGTTTGTTTGTTTGTTTGTTTCCTGGTAAATAAACAAATGGGTTGTCTGGAATTTGTTTGTGCATGTGGTGTAATTTGTAAAATGTTTATAAGCTTACTCTAAGAAGAATGTGACAAACTGTAACAGAAAAATCAGACAGGACAGTGTAGAGCTTAACAAGGAAGAGGGCTGCTCTGTTCAACTAGTCCAAAACAGAGATAATCAACAACGCATTTCAGAAATGGGTTTTCTTCCGCCGAGCAACATGACAAGGGGTTTCATCGATGCGTGGTCAACTGCAGACAAAGTAACTGGCAAAAAGGACTGCGTGACGACATCCAGCAAGAAGATACCAATATCTTCTCTTACTCTTTCCATTCCCGGCGAGAATGAGGATGACGACGAAGACCTTCAAGGAGGGAATCCGACGATGATCAGATTATTGGAAAGAAATAAGAAAGACGCCGGTCAGTGGATGAATGCAGTTACTGGGATGAACGATGGCAACGGCGGCGGCACACTAGGTGGACCTTTGGGTGAAGCCTTGTGCCTTGGCATTGCAAGTAATAACAATAATAGCATTAGCACCACCACTAGTACCACCAGCGGATGCAGCCGGAGTTCCTGCGAGGATCCCTGGTGGTAAAATCCATTTGGTTCAAAACTTTATTTAAACAAATTTCGACAGATCACTTCCGTTTTCCTATCTTATCTTTTTTTTGTGTGAATATTGGCTCAACAACTTTACAAGAACCTTTTCATTACCAAAAAAGAACCCTTTATATATAAGATATTATGCAAAGAAATGGCTTCACGTGGTATTTTAACGATAATAGTATTTATAAATTAAAACATTGAAATTTATATATAAACCAAAATGCTTATCATCATCAATCATCTTAACCACCTTCTAAGATCAGTGGTTGAACATGGTGAAATTTCTCCTCCACCAATACTATCAGTAGTACTATAACACGACTGGTTCGATTGTTGCTCCATGCCCACATAACCCGCTTGAAGGCTCTTGAAGCTAGGACTTCTCAGACTCCGATGATTAATAATTCCTCCCGCCGCCGCCGCCGCCGTTGTGGGAGTCACCGGAAACGAAAGACGCTTCTTCGCCAACCCCCCGCCGCCGCCTCGCTGTTGATAATCTCTTTCCGGAGTAGATGGTCGACTTTGTCTCGGAGCACTCTGGGAACGAACCCGAGCTTTAGCAGATTCGGTGGCAGCCATATAACTCGGCAGCATTAGTTCCGCGACGTCGTTTGAGTTAAACCCGGTTCGTCCCTCATTGTTCGTAGAAACGCTGTATCGACGGCACAAGTTATTATTATTACCGTGCAACCGCTGCAACGACGAGCGGAGGCTGCCGGTGCTGGTCGGCGTATTGGCCGTAGTCGAATAATAATAACTCTTTTCTTCCTTATTTGGAGTTCTTCGAGGACTAGATGCCCGTCGTACTTGTTGTCCGGGTAATAATTTGTTCTTTGACGGAGACGGGTAACAATAATTATTGTAGAAGGATCTGTAGTTATTATTAGGAGTGGTCGGTCTTTGGTATTGGTTTGGAATTGGAGTTTCTACCATTTCCACAGTCTTAATGGAAGACTGATAATCTCTTTTTCCGTAACTGTCGGTTGAACCAATTCTGGTATAGTTGCAGGTGTCCCATTGTTTTGTTGCCATCCATTTGTCAAGCGACTTTGATCTTTCCTCTTCTTCTTCCTCCTCGTATCCACCGTTGATGTCGTAGTCGTTGTCCCATGTCTTCTTCATCATGTTTCAGTGACGTTACAGATTTGAACATTGATATATATATATTATATACGTTTTTTTTTTTTTTAATTTTATTTACCTGATGATGCTGGTGAAGAGTGAAAGCAGAGGCTAAAGATTTTCTATCACGTTTTAAAGCAGCTGCTTCCTTGGTTGCTTGAAGTGCTGCTTGGAGATCTTCTAGTGATCGTGGGCAGTAATATTCCTCAGCAATCGAACTCCTATTCTTGGTTGACTGTGGGAAATGGGAAATTAATCTTTCTTTTTGTCATATATATATATATATATATATATGTATGTATGTAAGAATGAATGAAATATATGGTACCATTGATTTTCTCTCTCTAATTTCTCCGAGGTATCTAGACTCCCATAAGTTGTTACACTCGGCGAACATGGACTTTCGTCCGCCGTCGTCGACATCGTGGGACTGTAGTCTGGCTTGCTGGTCACGTAGTCGTGCCTGCACACGAAGAAGTGCTTGCATGCATTTAAGTGTCATTTTTGCTTGTTTTCTCACATTCTGTCCTCTTATCAAAGCTTGAAGCTTAACTATCCCTTTTAACGCACCAAATGCCCTCCTTGCCTGCCATCATCATCCCACCATTTTACTCATACCATCATTTCATACATACATATATATATATATATACACAAATGAATAAATTACTTACAGCGTAGGCTCTGAAAGCTGTTTGGATGATTGTAGCAGCCGATGTGGGAATATTAATCTCGACTACAGCATGCCTTTTTTGCTGGGCAGGACTACGTTTTTCCATCACCTTGGCATCCCTTTGTGGAGGAGTTTCAGGTGCATTATTATTATTATTATTACTGTTATTGGTTGAGGTTTTTCTGAATAGCCACCGTTTCTTTTCTCTTTTCTGCCACCACAATCACCCAATTAGAGAATAAGATAAAAAAAAGAAGAAAAAGTACATTTTTTTAAAAAAAGAAGTCACCTTTTCTTCTTCTTCTTCTTCTTCTTCTGGGACGACGCCATTAAATTCATCTATTCTTCTGCAACTCTTTTTCTTGGAGTCTTTAGTGGGTGATCTGAAAGCCCTCTTGACTGCCGTCAACCATGAATTACCTCCTCCTTTCTTTCCCATGGTGATATACCAAATGTATGGTTATGGTTATGGCGGTTTCTATAGATTCATTTATATATATATATATAGCTGGTTATAAGTAATAATATAAGGTATTCAGCATGATTTTGATCAAGAAGTTTAGCTAGGTCCAATAGGAAGAAGAAGAGAGGCTAGGGTAGCTATATAATAAGGGGATGGTGTAATCTATATATATATATATTTGATAGTAATGAATTAATATGTATTGGAAGTAGCTAAGGAGATGTCAGTGATATTGGCATATTGATTGAACATTGCAGAAAATAATAATAAATAATAAAAATAATAGAGGTAGGTACAAATAACAAGACCTAAATTAATAATACTGTGACCGAGAGATTCATTCCATTATATATATATATATATATATATATATATATATGAAAAAGAGTGCATGGGAAGGGAAGGAGATAGAATGAATAATAATTATAGTAAAATGTATGTATAGTAAGTGTATAGTGGGGACTGGTAAATTGTTTTGGCACTTACTTTCATAAGAATCCAAAGTAGCATAATAATAATAATAAATAAAAGGGGAGAGAGAGAGAAGTGTAGAGAGAGAATGAGCCTTCATTTTCCTCTTACATAAACACCTGACTACGCCTCGTGCTTTCACGTGTTATGTGCAGCTCCAAGTACGACTGACTCACCCTTCATTTCTTTTTTTTCTTTTTCTCCCTTTTCTCTCTCTCTCTCTCTGCCTCATCATTCATTTATGGAGAGGAATGCGACAATTACTATAATTCAAATTAATGAATTTCTAATGAAATATAATAATAAGTTTACATATTTTTAATTATCAAATTTTTTATATATATAATTGATCACAATTTGGTTGACAATCATATTACATTTAGTAAAAATATAAATTTTTTTTGTGATTTTTGATTTAAAGTTGGAATAGATTGATTTTAAAACAATTTTGTGGTAATTAAAAAAAAAAAGGAGGGAGGAGGGTCCTGCTGTCCTCGATGACCACGCCGGCAGGGCTTAAAGCCAATGGCCGCCAGTTCTAGTTTTTGGGTAAATGGAATCAAGCAAATGAATACATGGAAACGGACGAATATAGTGGTGTAAGATACATATATTATATATATATATATATATATATATATATATATATATGTAGTGTATGGACGGCTTAAATTACCCGCGGACCAGTCAAACTTTGTCCGTAGCATCTTGATGGATTTTTGTGCCCTGCCTTTTCTCCTCCATTGCCAATCAGTACAGATTAAGTAAGTACCACCAAACCAAAACGAAAGTCATTACACAATATAATTCCTAAAATTACGATATTTATCTCAATATTTCATCCTAGCTATGGAACCCCTTTTGGAAATTCATCAAATTATTACTCAATTTTGTCACTAATTTCCTTTTATAATGATTACAAGATTCAATCTTTTAGGAAAAAGAAAAAAAAAATTTCATCTTTTTTCAATGGGAATTTTCTAATCCCTTTATCTTAAAAATACGTTCATCTTTTAGAGTTACTTCACGTGAGTATATTCCCAAAGGAATCAGAATTTTCTTCTTGTTTGGAATACTATAATGTGGATGGAATAAAGAAGAGCATATTCCAAAGATTTAGGCATTTCTTGTTATTGATATCAAACTAAACACAATAAAAAAATACTATTTTTTTTGTTTCTATTTAAACTTTTGGCTGAATATATAGTTTCAATTAAAAATTATAAAACATTTTTTAAAAAATAAATAAATAAACATAAATAAATATATATATATTCACATATATAATATATTTCATACTTATATATCTATTAAACTTATTAATTAAACTCACATTTTTAATTAAAGTCTTACATTCCTCTTTAATAAATTATTAAAAAAATATTAATTAGAAATCTAACTGTTTATAATAAATAAATTTATTTTAAAAAATAAAAATTTCACTCGTGTTTTTTAAGGAAGTTATTCTTTTTCTCTTTTATTTCATTTATCCAATTGACTAGTAAAAAAGAATTTGGTACCAAAAAGGGGGAAAAAGATAAAAAATAAGAACGCTTGCCGGTGCTATAAGAAAAGGGCATATGGAATACACGAGGTCAAGCTATGTTCTTCGTCTAGTACTAATTCAAAATTTTGGGATATTTATTGGGATCTTCGTGATGTTAGCCAATTATTATCTATCAACCACGAAATATTGGATTTCAATCATCAAGTCCAGTTCTCAACCTTTAGGTTTCTCGCAACAATAAAGGAAAAGAAAAGGATTAAGATTACCGCTGCATTGGCTGTTATGGAGATATTTTTGTTGGTGTTGGTGATGATTTTTGGTTCATTTTTGAATTCCAATTTTGCGTCTGCTGATACTGGTATTCAACCATTATCTAAGATTGCAATCCACAAGGCCACTGCTGCTCTCCGTGATTCCGTCTCCGTTAAAGCCTCTCCTTATGTTCTTGGTTTGCAGGTAGCTTCTAGAATCCTACTGCACTTTTTTTTCCTTTTTTCTTTTAATCTTTTAATGCTTTCCAAGTAGCAAAACGAAGTATTATTGACTGCGAGTAGACTAGAGTTGATCGCCGGACATTGCTTCGTTTCAATTGGACGCACTTGTCGTCCGTAATTATTATTATTTCGAGTTTTGTAATGTAATTGTAGGGCGAGGATTCTGAATGGGTTACCTTGGATGTTGAAAACTCTGAACCCTCTCAAGATGATTGGATTGGAGTATTCTCGCCGGCAAACTTCAAGTAACATCAATCTCCATATTCCTTCGTTTTTTTATTTTTATTTTTATTTTTAAAATATTTTTAATTAGTGTTATTATATGATTTTCCTCTAAAATTTTGCGTACTCTTTCCTGAAATTGAAATAGTTGAATTTTGCATATATGTCAGTGAATCAATTTGTTTTCCAGAGAATGAGCCAAAGGAGCAGACGCCCTACATATGTACAGCCCCCATAAAGGTGAGAATCCCTTGAATTATGATGTTATTCGTTTGAATTTCCCGTGGACATTTGTGATTATTTTCCTGACCTTTTGTTTCGTACTCTATGAACTATAATTCTTGTTGCAGTATCAATTTTCCAATTTCTCTAATTCTGATTACACGAAGACAGGGAAAGCTTCTATTAAGCTAATGATAATCAATCAGCGATCAGATTTCTCCTTCGCATTGTTTTCAGGCGGTTTGTCAAATGTATGTAGATTCCCTTCTTAAGATCTTTAGCTTTCGTCTGCCTGTTCCTGTTCCTGTTCCCCCATTCAAAATTAATATGTTCAACACTTTTGTAATATTTACTTATTTATGTTACTTCTCACTCAGTTGAGATATCTAATGATGATGCAGTGTGGACTAAAATATGATAATTTCTTGCAGCCAAAACTAGTAGCAGTCTCAAATCACATAACATTTGCAAATCCCAAAGCACCTCTTTATCCTCGTATTGCTCTTGGAAAGTATTGGGATGAAGTAAGTTGATTTCAGCCTAATGGTAGTACATGTGCCGTTCTGAAGTCAGTTTTTCCTTTTACTATTTTTACCTCTTTTGTTGTGAATTTAGCTTAGGCTTTTATTTAATGACTGCTCTGTAATATGGAATTCTAGCACAGTTTCTGCACAACAGAGTTTAGAAACTGGAGTAATGCATTTTTTGTTCATTGCAACTTTTTGTTTATCTACTTCTGCAGATGACTGTCACCTGGACAAGTGGATATAGTATAAATGAAGCCATTCCTCTTGTTCAGTGGGGTATGGAGGGACAAGATCAAAGGCATTCACCTGCAGGGACATTGACATTTGATAGAAACAGCATGTGTGGTATGATCTAGTCTCACCCTACCTTCCCTATCACATATAATAGTTTATATGAAATGATTAGGACCTGTTTTGAAGTTTAAGCTAAAAAAGTAGACAGAGGATTTTGTTTCTGGGAGTCCTTTATCTTGTGAACAAATGGTGAGTTGTTAGTTCCAGAAGGATCACATAGAGGTATCTATTTGAAGATGAAATAATTGTAAACTTCTAGAAAAAATTCAAGAAATAATGTTGAATTAACATTATAATCAATTGAAAGATAATGCTATATGTTCTTCGTCTTCAGAAAACAAAATCCCCTAGGTTAGTTATCTTAAACAATCCTAATAAAAATGGTGATTCTTGCTCTTCAGCATTTAACCTGGCCAAGTTATTTATATTTTCTTCTCAGCTACATATCCTTAACTGCTTGTGCATATGCTATGAATAAAACTTAAACCTGAATTAATTCGAGAAGTATCCAACTAGAATTCAACTTAGCCTTAACAAATCTTATTTCTCCATTCTGGTCCATCTAACCCAGAGTTCATCAATGAATGATGAACCAAGTCCTTTTCAATTACTTGTCTACATTACTTTGCTTACTCATCAATGTTGAAATAAAGATACACCTTAATATGATTCTACAGTAATCAAATAATTCATAAAATTAATTTCTTCTCCATATATGTACCTTGTATTTTCTTGACCTCATTAGAAAAGAATGTTAAATCAATATATGTTTACAAATATTTTCATAATTGTAGGTTCACCTGCTCGGACAGTTGGTTGGCGTGACCCCGGGTTCATCCATACAAGTTTCTTGAAGGATCTATGGCCTAGCACCATGTAAAATTTCACTTAGATCATTTTTTCTGTCATCTAAGTTCCCATAGCACCAGGTATTGATAAATCATTTCTTGAGATCTTTCATGATTATCTTTCAGGTACTCGTACAAAATGGGTCA
The DNA here is from genome assembly GCA_027405835.1 of Asclepias syriaca. Taxonomy (NCBI): domain Eukaryota; kingdom Viridiplantae; phylum Streptophyta; class Magnoliopsida; order Gentianales; family Apocynaceae; genus Asclepias; species Asclepias syriaca. The sequence goes on along the minus strand of CM049929.1, from coordinate 3,286,380 downwards.
TCTTTTACGTAATGGTTCATACATATGGAGCAAGAAATACTCATTTAGATCATCACCATATCCAGGGCAAGATTCATTACAGCGTGTAATAATATTTGGGGACATGGGAAAGGTAATCTAATGTCAAGCCCTGATTTACTCTACGTCCATTTCCGTTACTAATCCCTACCATAACAACCATTCCTCTCTTATTTTCTTCCTATGAAGGATAAGTTGGCTGGGCATTTTAATGCAAGTTCCTAGAAGGGAACATAAAAAGACTAATTGAACAACTAAGATCTTTCTCTTTTAGGATTACATTTTAAGAGGATTTGACTTCTACTCTAATCTAGATTTTCAATTTAATTGAGGATTTCTGAAGAAGTATGAAAATGCTTTATCATGAGTTTTCATGTACTGTGATTGCTATTCGCGAGCTCAAGACTTCTCTTCTTGGTTTGCTGTCACGTCCCATGCTTGCAAACCATAACATGACTATTGGTCTAGTAATACCGGCAGTCAACTACTTGATAACCATTTTTTCTATATTAAAAGGATATTTCAAAATGACTATAAGTATTTAGATCTATTCAAATTAAATTCATACATATGTTAGATGTAAGATTGGTCTAAGACTCAAAGTCTCCACTAGGATTAGTCATTAGTCTAAGCTCAAGTTAATTAGTGAATATGGAATTGCCACACCTCGGGTCTATGAGTCCGTAACATAACTTGACAACCCTTCTCACAATGCTAAAATCTTTTCTTGCTATAATTATGTACCATATGTCCAAATAGCCACTAACTAAGGTAGTTCCACGTTGAATTCAAATATTTTCAAATATATGGGCATAGTTTTCCTAGTTCTGAATAAATTTTCTTTTTCTTTGTCTTTTTATTCTTTTCTTTTTTTAGACTCAACTAGTTAGTTAGAAAATAGCTTATTCTTGGATGGTATCTTGCCTTTACTTTAGTTTCATCATTCAGTAGAGATGAGAAACAGAAAGTGCACTAACACCAAATTGACACTGTTCAAGAGATGCAAAACTCAAGTGTATCTATGGGCGTTTAGCATGCATGCCATTATGGCTTTTAACTGTTTGCATCATAATTAAGAGGTTGTGTGCTTCTAATTTAATCACATACTTTATACTTTTTGCATTGTATTGACCAATAAACTTTGAAGAGATTAGGGTACACTCTGTTAATATAAGTATCTAGAGTTACAATGAATGAATCACATAACTTAACTGCCTTTGAAGAGTTGATAGTGTAGGATCATCTGTTATAACAGCCCTAACAGGATGTCCTACCAGTGGTTGCACAGCATAATCCTTATGCTGCTGTTTGTGATTTGGAAAAGAAATTATATCTCAATTGGCCATCATACATAAATGATTTTTACTTAAATTTTAATATATGATCTTTTATGCGAAGTATAATACTTTGCTGACTTTTGGCTTTTAGCTAAAACAGATTCCTGTAGAACTCATGAAGAAACATCTTTTGTGCTTGACCTTTCAGGCTGAGCGTGATGGTTCTAATGAATACAGCAATTATCAGCCTGGTTCACTTAATACTACAGATCAACTTATTAAGGATCTTAACAATTATGACATAGTTTTCCATATTGGAGATATCACATATGCAAATGGCTACATTTCACAGTGGGATCAGTTTACCTCTCAGGTGGAACCTATTGCATCTGCTGTGCCTTACATGATTGCAAGGTTTTCTTAGTTATTTCATGATCACACATTTGATTGTTTATGATATATAAGATCTTAGTTAGCTTCCCAGTTTCAAGAATTCTAAATCATTTTGCTGCTCATCTCTTTCAACAGTGGCAATCATGAGCGAGATTGGCCTGATTCAGGGTCCTTCTACGATGGAACAGATTCTGGGGGAGAATGTGGTGTACTTGCCCAGAACATGTTTTTTTTCCCTGCCACAAATAGAGAAAAATTTTGGTAAGTAATGCATGACTTTCTGAACTAGATATCACAGTAAAACATACATAACCCGGGACCCAATCTTAAGAAATATGTTGTTTGTGAAGGCTTGCTTAGAAAAATAATACTGACTAGAAAAATTTACACTAGAAAAGTTTGAGAAACATCACCTTAGACAACCAGCATGGTACTGTAGCTATAGGTATAGTTAGAAATTCTCCATCTCTGAGCAAAACTTTCATATATTAATCATAAATGTTTAATAAGCTAGTTTGGTTGTGTGTGGGCAGCATGATTATTTTGTTATAACATGAAAGTATATGATATATATATATGTAGGGGTACAGAGTGCGGAAGCGAGATAAATTCAACCAAAGATTACGAAAAATTAATAAAGCAGTAAAATTGACACCAAGGTTTTAGGTGGAAAAACCCTCTTTAAATAGAGGTAAAAAACCACCGGCGAGAGAACCAAATATTCTACTAATATTGATAAGAGTACAAAATATTTTCTTCAGGCTAACAAGACAAAATAGCTCGTTACAGATTCTCTACGAGTATAGAAATATTCAACCAAAAAGTAGAGAAAAAGAAGAAAATATAAAGGGAGAGAAGGAATAGAATTCTCTCTGGCAGAGGGAGAAAACGAAGTGAAAAAAATTTGTGTAAAATAGTCTCGATATATCATGTATATATATACAAAATGATATATATATATAGTCACCAAATGAGAACGCAGCCAATTTGAATGTTGACATTTGTTGACATCGAATGAGAACGCAACCAATTTTGAATGTGTAAATTGTTGAATGTTGAAAAGGAGAGCACAATAAATCTCCACCTTGATCTTCTTTTGACTGGAAATACTCTCTCGCCATGAAATCCTGTTAACACTGAATGATACCAGTTAAGTCCAAGCAATGATCGAACTTAGCGGCTGGAAGTGGTTTGGTTAACATATCTGCATGATTTTCAGTTGTGTGGATTTTTTTCACAGTAATTTCTCCTGCATCAACAATATATCGGATAAACTGGCGTTTAATATCAATATGCTTGGTCTTTGAGTGATGCTTGCTATTCCTAGCCAAGTGGACAACACTCTGATTGTCGCAGAACATAACAAGAATATTTTGTTGTAAACCAAGTTCAGCAACCAAGCCTCGGAGCCAGATAGTCTCTTTCACTCCTTCAGTAGCACCAATATATTCTGCTTCAGTGGTGGACAAAGCCGCAACGGCTTGAAGTGATGAATACCAACTGATAGCAGAGCCGCAGAGTGTAAAGATATAGGTTGAAAGTGATCTTCTCCGATCTAAATCACCACCGTAGTCGGCGTCAACATAACCAACTACTCCTCTTGGATCAGACTTTTGTCTATCAAATACCAAACCAATATCAGGAGAACCCTTCAAGTAACGAAGGATCCATTTGACAGATTCCCAATGTTATTTTCCTGAGTTGTGCATGAATCTGCTAACAACATTAACCGCATAAGCTAAATCAGGCTTAGTACATACCATAGCGTACATAAGGCTTTTGACTGCATTAGATTACGGGACATGTGACATGCGTCTTTGTTCCTCTTCTGATTGTGGACACTGATCTGATGACAACTTGAAGTGGGCAGCAAGTGGAGTATTAACAGCTTTGCAATCTCGCATTCCAAATCTGTCAAACATCTTCATTACATACTTTTTTTGTGATAGAAAAAGTTTTTCAGCTTGACGATCTCTGTTAATCTCCATTCTAAGAATCTTCTTGACAGGATCTAAATCTTTCATATCAAATTCACTGTTGAGCTGCACCTTTAACTTGTCAACAAGAGTTTTATCTCTTACAGCAATTAACATATCATCAACATATAACATCAAGTATACTAGTGATCCATCAGATGTTTTTTGAAAATAGACGCAATTATCATAACTACTTCTAGAATAGCCAAGTCCAGTCATGAAGGAATCAAACATTTTATATCATTGTCTTGGTGACTGCTTCGAAACATAAAGAGATTTCTTCAGACGACATACATGGTTCTCCTTTCCAGGAACAACGAACCCCTCCGGTTGCTGGATATAAATTTTTTCCTCAAGATTACCATGAAGAAAAGCAATTTTCACATCTAACTGTTCTAGCTCCAAATCATACAAGGCAACTAGAGCAAGTAATACACGAATTGAAAAATGACAAACAACGGGAGAAAATACTTCGTTAAAGTTAATACCTTCCTGTTGATCAAAACCTCTTACTACAAATCTTGCTTTGTACCTTGCATTTTCAACACCGGGGATGCCTTCTTTTCTCTTAAAAATCCATTTGTAACTAATGACTTGCTTGCCTTCCGGTAACATCACCAAATCTCATGTTTCATTTTTGAGAAGACTCTTGGCTTCTTCTTGCATAGCAGCAATCCACTTTGTTGAGTCGTCACTAGAGATAGCTTCAGAATAATTCTTGGGTTCACCATCTTCACACATCTCTTGTGCAACAGTTAATGCATAAGCAATGTTGGCAGATTCTGTGATTAGTCTTTGAGTCGGTTTTCTTGGCCTTTGTTGTGGAAATTCTTGAGCCATAGACCACGGTTGTGGTAAACCTCGACGTTGAGGTGGATGTTGTTGTGGACTCATTTGTTCAGTAATGACTTCATCTTCTTAAGTGGTGGAAGAATTAGGGATATTTGCTTCCAGAATAGGAGCTTCAGTCTCAAACTCCACCTTCTCTCGAACATCCTTCTGATCACATGTATCAGTGAAGGGTACAACAATATCTTTTCCAGAAGATAGCATAACATTTTCATTAAAAGTTACATTCCAACTATGAAATATTTTGCGAGATTCAGGGTCATACAAACGATAGTCTTTAACCCCTAGGCCATAACCTAAGAAAATGCATTTCTTAGCACGAGGTTCCAATTTTCCCTCGTTCACATGAGAATAAGCAGGGCAACCAAATATTCTAAAATTAAAATAATCAACAGAGTTACCTGACCAAACTTCTTCTGGAATTTTGCAGTCGAGTGATCGATTTGGTGAGCGATTTATCAAGTAGCATGATGTTGAAGCTGCTTCCGCCCAAAATTCTTTTTCTAGAGTAGAATGGGAGAGCATACAACGAACTTTCTCCAAGATAGTTCTGTTCATCCTTTCAGCAACTCCATTTTGTTGTGGAGTTCCTGGAATGGTGAAATGTCTGGCGATACCTTATTTCTTGCAGAAATCATTAAACTCATGAGAACAAAACTCGAGGCCATTGTCTGTCCTTAGCCTCTTGATCTTCTTGCCAGTCTGGTTCTCAATTAATAATTTTTACTCTTTAAATGTGAAAAAAGCTTCATTCTTTTGCTTGAGAAAATATACCCAGAATTTACGTGAAAAATCATCAATAAATGTCGGCATATAATGACATTTACCTCTGGAGGGAACTCTCGATGGACCCCAAAGATCTGAATGGATGTAATCCAAAGTACCTTTGGTCCTGTGAATGGCTTTTGAAAAACTAACATTTATCTGCTTACCAAAAATGCAATGCTCGCAGAAATCGACCTTATCGGTACAATGGTTGTCAAGATAGCCTTTCTTTTTGAGAATTTGGATTCCCTTCTCACTCATGTGGCCCAACCTTAAATGCCACAACTTCGTGTTGTCTTTGTTGGATGAGGCGACGGCTGCAGAACCTTTAATAGTTGAACCCTGCAGCAAATACAAACTACCAGATCGAACTGCCTTTAGTAACACAAGAGCTCCTTTGGACACTTTTAAAACCCCACCTTCAGCTGAGTATCTACACCATTGAGATTTAAGAGTGCCTAGGGAAATGAGATTCCGTTTCAAATTCTCTACACTCCTTTGTTAGTCCGGAGAAAAATTTGTTGTGCTCTCCTTTTCAACATTCAACAATTTACACATTCAACAATTGTTGTGCTCTCCTTTTCAACATTCAACAATTTACACATTCAAAATTGGCTGCGTTCTCATTCAGTGTCAACATTCAAAATTGGCTGCGTTCTCATTTGGTGGCTATATATATATATATATATATATATATATATATATATATATATGTCCTTTTGTATATATATACATGATATATCGAGGTCATTTTACACAAGTTTTTTTCACTTCGTTTTCTCCCTCTGCTAGAGAGAATTCTATTCCTTCTCTCCCTTTATATTTTCTTCTTTTTCTCTACATCTTGGTTGAGTATTTCTATACTCGTAGAGAATCTGTAACTGGTTATTTTGTCTTGTTAGCCTGAAGAAAATATTTTGTACTCTTGTCAATATTAGTGGAATTTTTTGCTCTCTCGCCGGTGATTTTATACCTCTATTTAAAGAGGGTTTTTCCACCTAAAATCTTAATGTCAATTTTACTGTTTTATTAATTTCTCGTAATCTTTGGTTGAATTTATCTCGCTTCCGCACTCTGTATCCCTACAATATATATATATATATATATATATTTGAAAATTTTTGAAGACAGAGAAGTGGGTTTTGGACCTTTAGGGTACTTTTGTTATATTTTGCTGCCAGTCCTGGAAGATTTATTGATGCAATAAATGGTCGCTCAGACTGCCCCAACTATTCACTTTATGCATTATAAACAAGTTATATGTACACTATCCTAAAGAAGCGGGTTTTGGACCTTTAGTATACTTTTGTTATATTTTGTTGCTAGTCCTGGAGGATTTATTGATGTAATAAATGATCACTCAGACTGCCCCAACTATTCACTAATGCATTATAAACAAGTTATATGCACACTATCCATTGCCCGAGTCCTGTTATTCATGTTAGACCAATAGCCATAGCAATTAGCAACTGCTTAATTACTTGAGAAGATTGGAAATCATTTGATTATTGCAACAATAAACTTTTAAAACTCAAACTTATGGCAACTTTTTAGGTTGAAAAGATTAACAAATTCTGGTAGAAATATTTCATTTTTCACACATTTTATGAAATTGTGAAAACCACATTTGATGAAGGCCATCTCCAAGATTCCAAATTTCTTAATCAGTTCCTTTTTTTTTTATCCTTCCTAGTTCTACTATAGTTGTTGGTAGTTATGTGCCTTAATTATTTGTATGTATTAACAGGTACTCAACAGATTATGGCATGTTTCACTTCTGCATAGCAGATAGTGAGCATGACTGGAGGGAGGGATCAGAGCAATATGAGTTTATTGAGAGATGTCTGGCGTCAGTGGACCGGCAAAAGCAACCTTGGTTAGTTTTTACTTCTCATCGAGTCCTTGGTTATTCTTCAGACAAATATTACGGCCTGGATGGTTCATTTGACGAGCCCATGGGCAGGGAAAGCTTGCAGAAGCTTTGGCAGAAGTACAAGGTGGATATTGCTTTCTATGGTCACGTCCACAACTATGAAAGGACTTGTCCCATTTACCAGGTATGTCCTTGATTGAAGTCGTACAAAATTACATTTTAGATTTTTTTTCCCAGACATAAAACTTCTGTTCTTGAATGTTTGGAAGAAAATTTGAGATTTGAACAGGATGGAATATATGTGTATGTATTCATAATTCTTGGATTATCTCATATAAAAGTTTTTTCCATGAGGTGCAGAATCAGTGTGTCAAATCTGGAAAATCACACTACTCCGGACCCGTGAATGGAACCATCCACGTGGTTGTTGGTGGTGGAGGATCTCACTTGTCTGAGTTCAGTGTGTTGAACACCAGTTGGAGTTTATACAAGGATTATGACTGGGGATTTGTCAAAATGACCGCATTTAATCACTCTTTCCTTCTTTTCGAGTACATGAAGAGCAGAGATGGTAAGGTTTATGATTCCTTCACCATATCAAGGGATTACCCGGATGTACTTGCTTGCGTGCATGACAGTTGTGAACCTACCACTTTAGCATATTAATTTTTTTTTTCTTTTCTATCATGGACTAAATTTGAAAGAAAAAGAGGATATTAAAAATACAACACAAAATCATTTCTAAGGTACATAAATTAAAAGTAGTCATATGAAATATTGTATTATAAATTTAATAAGCAAAATAAAATAAACGCTTTTATATTTGTCCTTTTCTTCTACGACCATGGTCCAATTTTTCCATTCCTGTTTTGCATCGAATTTAGCGAAGAACTGAAATATATTACTGAACTTAAACTTAAATCAAGAATAAATTCATCAGTAAAATTTAAAAATAAAAACAAAATGCAAAACTTTCAAATTCAAACTCAAACAATAAAACTGTTAAACTCATCCAAAATATTTATTGACAACAGTACCAATTATATAATATATGCATTTTATGAAAAACGTGTTTAAAATGAAGTTTATCTCACGTATCAAATCACAAGAAGACAAAGAAACTTGTTTCCCAATCAATCCTAGTATGTACATCAATGGAACAAATTATGGAGATCGTAATAAGAGTCCCTGAATCCCTGATGAATAAATAACTAAAGAGAACAAACAAGTTAGTCAATAATTCAAATGGGTTCTTCCTGAAAAGTCGTAAAGGAATAAATAAATATACATTAGTGAAATTAATCATTAATAAATTTTTGGGGAAAAAAACCTTATTTACAAACCTTCCCCAATATACAAACCACATCAAGACATGACATTTTGAGAAGAATGGTCGAGGCCACCATTTTTAGGTACAGCAGGATCCCACCGTATCAGTATTTTCAAATGGTTGCATTCTTGACCCAGCTAGCCGGTGCAAAAACCAATTTTTGCAATATAACGAGGCTTCTTTAACACAGAATCATCAGCCAACCATCTCAACATCATGAGTTTCTTTAACACAGAATCATCAGCCAACCATCTCAACATCATGAGTCACATTTCCACATTCTTCAAATGATCCAATCGATGCCAATAGGTGCTCAATTTTTAAAGGAGAATGTCGAACAGTGTACTGGAACATAACCTGGAACCCCAGAAAAGTTCTACATTCAGCAAAAACATAAATATAAAAACTACATGATTAAAGACCTGAAGTGAAAATCTGAAACATCCTATCATCCTATGGCTTGATGTTCAGGAAGAAAGAGTTCTCTTTTTCTGCCAAGAGAACAAATTATTTTCTCAAATATAATGTTTTTCTAAGTTTCTCATACAAGAACAAAGCACGTTAGAAGAAAAAAGATATTGAATCCCATGCGATAATTGATGAATTTTTAGCAAATGAAAAGAAAAGAATGGTTATAAACAGGAAAAGGAAAGCAGATGTCATCCTTCATTTGTGCCTCATTTACAACACCCCCCCCCCCCCCACAAATAGAAAGTGAGAAGCATAAAAACAGAACAGAGTGAGGATGGCAAGGAGGAAAAATTCATTTCAGTTCTCTTCCAAAAGGTAAACCAGGAACTCAACTTGAAAGATATCTCTCACAAGTGTTGTAAACTATGTGGAGTGAAATTCCTTGCATCACTCAGTGATAAAAAACAAAGAACTTAAGATCTACCTTGGAGTAACTATCTGCAAAAGTACGAGCACGATTAACTTTTCCCATATACTGAAGGTCAGCCTTTGCCAATTTCCCATCAACAAAACTCAATCCTTCATTACTAACTGAAAAGCGTAGAAGAGTTCCTGATTGCAGTCCTTTCTGATGATTAAAGTAGTAACACCATAAACAAGAAGGAAACACAATGATAAAAGATCAAACTTTTATTCGTATGGCAAAGCAAAGACATAGAGCATGAAAAAACAGTAGGATTTATAGCTTGCAATATTATCAGGGGGAAAACATTTTGGGTGTTTTTGAGCACCATCTTTATAATAATTTTCCTCCTCTGTACTCATTATGAAGAATATGATTTTCCTCAAAAGTTCCTCCAAATTATAATTCAAAATCTCAACATCTGAAGACACACTACACAGTAGATGTACCTTGTAAAATATTTTTAATTCAAATTCTCAAACATTCACTACTCTATTAAACAATGTTTGAACTAATTTATTGACTTATTCAACATAAATAAAATAATAATAATAAAAAAAAAAATCAACCAAAGAAAATGATCTATCCCTATACCATCATTTTATTCTCACTATAAACACAAAAATCAGAAGTTAAAATCATGTAAAAGCACAGCCTAAAACCTCAAACATAAATAATAGACAAACTACATACATTGACTACTATTTTTCAGTACTAAATTCAAATAAAAACCCAGATCATCCACTTCTCATCTTCCTCATCTCTATCATAAACAAAAGGAAAACACAAAACACTGCATGATTGTCATGGTTCACACAGTCATTTCTGCAAAGCTGTAAAATAGACATACCTCTTGGATGAAGTCCTTATTCAAGCATCCAAATATTACAGGAGGATCATCAAATGTAGCAAGCCTCCCATCAACAAGTAGTTCCAATGCTACCTAACAGACAAACCACTAAATGAGATCAAGTTTACATGAAGACATGTAATAACAAGCATCTTTCCAGAAAGAATGCAAGCATGCAAATCATTGTTGAGAAACAATGAACTCATATCTGTTACTCTATTCAAGCATGAAATACATTTCAAACAAAAATGAAAAAAATTCCAAATCAAAAACTGCATAGTTAGAATCCAAAATTGGAGTTAAGACATAAATACAACAATCATTTAGTAGAACGGCATATTTAATCGTCAATCTCAAATTGTAGAGCTCTAATTAACAGAAACTGTTGTGCTGACAATTGCAACTGTGAAACAATTATTAAAGATGAGACTTCTTGATAATAGAACTCAAGAAAATAAAGCATAGGTGAATAAGTAAAAGAAGTTGTACCTGTTGCTGACTAGGTACTTTTCCTGTACTATCTGTGTCAATAACATATTGACTACAGTTTTCGTCCTTCCAAACTAAAACTAATGGGGTATTTCCAGTCTGATAATGTGTGTTCCTAAGATAAGACAGTAGAAAAAAAAAAGGAAAAGAAAAGAAGGATAAATTAGTGAAACATTATATAGAAACTGGGCTATCAAAGTATGTATATCTCTTGTGGTTGAAATATATATTATGAATATTTTGAGAAGTTTGTTATATTTACACAGATTATAGATAAACAGTAGAATGTTAAGCATCTTCTTTAGGAGTAGCAAGTAAATGTGAGAGAAAGCAGAACAGAATAAAACACAATTGTCACAAAAGCAAGAAAATCTTACTTGTTATAGAACAAAAGACCATCCTTGACATATGGAGTGGGTCCTAAATAAGCAGTGTGCAGGCCATCTCGGTCACAATTGTAAACAGGAACAGAACTGAATTTATATCTATGGTAGGTTGAAGGAGGATCAGAAGCTCCTACCTCAACAAGCTTGCTGTTTAACCAGAAGAGTCTAAAATCAGCAGTGCACTCATACATTAACGTTCCTGCCCAGCATATCACATCAATGACATAGTACGTCTGGTCCAACTGCGAGTCAAAGAAAATTATGTAAGTACTTTCATATTTTCAATATATTGAAGTACAATTTTTTAAAAAAAAAAATGAATCAGAGATACCAAAAAAGTAAGCATACTTTGGGAATTAATGATATCAATGAGGTACCTCATGAAATATGCAGTCAAGTATACAATAACCAGCCTTAGAGGCCCTAGTCTTTCTGGCACCACTAGGTAATGCAGAAGGAAAACGATGGAGCATGGTACCGTTTCGCAATCTACTAACTGTGGTTCCATGAGAAGAAACAACAAAGCATCGGTTCCCAGCTGGTCTTGCAAATACATACCTACAGAGAGAAAATAACTTCGACATTAGTGATAAAGAGTAACAATATAATACTTGAAAGTGGTAATAGAATTAGAGGTCACAGACATACACACGTGTTGCCGAAACAAAATCTCCTGTACGTTTTCACAATTAATACACAAAAAATAAAACTAGGGTTTATAATGAAGGTATCAAAATTTGAAGTAACTTTAATCTCAAAAGTAGGAAAATAAGTGCGCTGTGAAAATAAAAGGCTAACCAGTCGGTACTTAGGTTATCAGGCACGTCAATCATCCATTCCGGAAGCATGAGCTGCTTAGCGAAAAGAAGACGAGCTTCGCGACCTCTAAGTTTGGAGGCTTGACGAACATCAAAAAATTCAGTAGAAGGAGAGTGCTCGGTTTCATCCTCAATTTCATCGCCTAGAAGTTGAAGCTCTGGATCTTGGGAAGGGGATCCTGGCTCGCCCTGAAAGGAAAGGACGGTAGAAAGTAGAGAACGGGCTCGTCGCCTGGCATCCTCTCGATTCTCGTCCTGCCGACGCAAAGAAGCATCCCGGCGTCTTTGTTGGTCTGAAAAGGCCGGGCGCTTAAAAGGCCGCCGGAGATCATGGGGAGGGGGAGCCATGTCTAACCCTTGTTTTCTTTCCGTCGGGTCTAAGAAGAAAATGGTGGTGGCGTTGTTTTGGTTTGAAAGCATTCAAAACTAAATAATAATCGGGTCCTTTTTAGCATTTGGATCCGTTCATTCCAATTCCGTGTCTCGAATATATAATATATTTTTTTTATCATTAATAAAACAAAAAAAAAACTCTAATTTATATTTAAGTTATATAAAAGGTAAAATTAAGAAATTAAAAATAAAAAATAAAAGTTTTATTTCGAATGGAATTTGGGCGCTAAAATTCAGGTTTACAAAGAGGATGGTTCAATTTGAAAATTGAAACTTACACGCATTTACAATGCACACGTGGAACTGAATGTAGGCCCCACAAGGCGAAGCAGAATCCATCTTTTTGTCGTCCTCCCTCTCCTGCAACTTAATTCTTCCATACTCTGTAAGTTTGACTGAAGCTCACTACCGTCTCTCTGTCTTCTTTCCTCAGATTCAAATTTCAAAACCCCAAAATAATGGGCTGCGTTTCCTCCACCTTACTCACCCACGACGCCGATGATTTCACCCAAATCGGCGGTTCTTCTGCTTTTGGCCACCACATCGTCTCTCTCACTTCTACCACCTACGGTCTCTTGACGCTCGACCCACCTTCCGCCGCCGATCATGATCGCTCTTCGTCTTCTCCTCCTCCTTCTACCACCACCACTACTCTTGCGCCGACTCCTCCTCCTCGCTTTACTCTCGGTTCACTCTTCCCAACTCCACTAGTCGCTTCCGATCCCAAACCCTTCAAACCTGAAGTCATCAACTCTTGGGAGCTCATGGCTGGTCTTGACTCAACACCCCTAACAGTTGCCGGCCACAGCTTCAGATTCTCACCTAAACCTAGAAAAGAAAACTCTAACCCTAATCTTCCTCCCCATAACTGCCACTCACTAACCAAGCAGCCCTCAGAGTCAGACGATGTCGTCTTAGCTCCCAAGAATTCTTCTCTGTCTTCCTTCCTTGATAGGTTTGATATGCTTTGCCCCCCAAATGGGCAAGATAGAGTGGTCCTTTACACTACCACCTTGCGCGGAATCAGGAAAACTTTCGAAGCTTGCAATGCTGTAAGGTCTGCAATTGAGGCTCTTGGGATTCTGTTCTGCGAAAGGGATATTTCCATGGATAGTGGGTTTAGGGAGGAGTTGAGAGAATTGATGGAAGGCAGGGATAAATGTGAGTTGGTACCTCCAAGACTTTTTGTCAAAGGGAGATACATTGGCGGGGTTGACGATATTATGCGAGTTGTAGAAGAAGGGGGCTTGCCTGATTTGGTGCAGGGTTTGCCTAAAGTGAGGACGGGATATGTTTGCGAAGGCTGCGGTGGCGCGAGATTCTTGCCTTGCTTTCGTTGTAATGGGAGCTGTAAGATGGTGATGGAGGTGGGGGAGGAGCAGGAGATGGGTCAGAAACAAGCCAGGACTGTGGTGGTTAGGTGCTCTGATTGTAATGAGAATGGGTTGGTCCTCTGCCCCATTTGCAGCTAGATTATCTCTAGGAGAGCATGTAATTGTATTCCGCCAGTTCTGTTTTGTCTGGTTGGTGCCTAAAGGTTCCTCCCTTTTTTTTTAACTCACTAAATTAGTCAATTTGATGAGAAATATATGATAATGCCTCTTTAGATAATTCTGTCTTCCCATCAAAGAACTTTCTTTTCTAGTGACCTTAATTTGTGTATATATATATATATATGTATGTATTTCAGGATTTTAGTGCTGTTATGCATTTTCTACTTTCTTTATTATTGCATTTGGCAGCATCATATTGGAGATGGATGGAAATTGCAGTGAACATAGAATGCTAGTGATGAGTGGCTAATGGTTTGGTTGTACATCATCCATCCATTCATGCCATGGCCATTTTTCCACTTTAGTCCATGTAAAATGAATGTTAAATTTAGTTCCTTACTGGTTATAGATGGCAATAGATAAACTTGCAGAGCATATCCTCTTTAGCTTGTAAAGAAAAAAAATGTATCAACATCTGCATTTATTTCTAATATGACATTCGTGGTTACTGGTTAGTGATTAAAGTAGAGGAACTAACTAGATAATTCTGTCTTCCCATCAAAGAACTTTCTTTTCTAGTGACCTTAATTTGTGTGTATATATATATATATATATATATATATATATATATATATATATGTATGTATTTCAGGATTTTAGTACTGTTATGCATTTTCTACTTTCTTTATTATTGCATTTGGCAGCATCATATTGGAGATGGATGGAAATTGCAGTGAACATAGAATGCTAGTAATGAGCGGCTAATGGTTTGGTTGTACATCATCCATCCATTCATGCCATGGCCATTTTTCCACTTTAGTCCATGTAAAATGAATGTTAAATTTAGTTCCTTACTGGTTATAGATGGCAATAGATAAACTTGCAGAGCATATCCTCTTTAGCTTGTAAAGATAAAGAATGTATCAACATCTGCATTTATTTCTAATATGACATTCGTGGTTACTGGTTAGTGATTAAAGTAGGGGAACTAACTAGAAGGTCCTCATTAATAAATAAGATGCCTTCTTTACTGGTGTATATCACTTTCAAAAGATTTCCTGAAATGCACTGGGCCATGAAGGAAGGCACATAGATCAATTATTTCATTTGTGTAATCTTTGAATGTGTATATTCCTCTTCTTACAAATAGGTCAGGACTAAAAATACTATAGAATGCATCCAGAAGCCCTTAGTGTAGGTGGATATTCCTGTACTTCAGCATTTTCAGGGATCTAACTAAAAGTAGGTCAAATTTCAGCTAGTTTTAGATTTTAGGGGTTCTGGTGGGTTGTCATGGTTGTGTAGTAATATAACAGTTTTATATGGCAATTGATTCATCTGGCTTCAATTGACATGAGTTAAGTTGAAACCCCAATTGGGAATATAGGCATACTATTATGGTTCACCATCCTCAGTCATAAAATTTAAGTAACTCCCTTTTCATGAGAGGGGCTGTTGGAAAGTTTGATTGGTCGAAAGCTTTTCCCACTTTTTAACTCTAGGATGATAATATTACAGGAAATTAATTAGTAGGTCTGTTTTATTTTTCTTTTTCCTTATCACTCCTGTGGAACTATTCAATTCTGAAAGGGACCATTCTTTAACATTTGAGGAATATGGATATTATTATTTCTTTCTGGAACACAATTGAATAAAAGTAGGAAACTTAGATGGAGTTGATATATTTATGCAATGATAATTAAGAAAGTCTACATGCTTTAGATTTTATTGTTTAAGATCAAATTATGTTCATGAAATACTTAAAGCAATAAAATTCTTTCTGTGGAATTCTTTATACACATTTGTAGAAATATGTTGAACAATATAACACTTTTGTAGCTTGTTCTTTTTCCTTTTTATTTTCTGTTTTCTGTTACAACATTGCTTGATTTATAACCAGTAAGGATTTAGCAAGAGTTGGTTTCTTTTTTCTTTTTACTTATATGTATGTGTGTATATATATATATATATGTCTATGTATATGTATATTAACCAATGAATGTTGTTCGAGGTTTGAGATATAATATCATTTGAAGCACTTATCATGTTCTTGGTTCATTGTTGTGGCATCATTTCCCTTGGGAACACTCATAATGCAGCTGAGTTATTGTCTGTAATGGAAGACTCTTAAGAGTGTTGCCATTGGCAAGCATATGATTCCCATATACTACACTCATTTCTTGCTTCAGAAGCTGAGGGATTTTGCCATCCAATCAGTAGTCCTTTGGTTCTTTGATAAATCACTTCTCTAGCTAGTTGGCAGTGAATTCCATTTTAAACCATAATTTTGTATCTTTTCCAGAATGGCGTGCTACCCATCCATTATGTGTTATTGGGAAGATTAACGATGTTATATACTTATGGGATTTATGTTGAGGTCTTATCAGAATTAGGTATTATGAGTAGTACTGTTTAAGAGGGTTGGATAATTCATAATAATTACTACTAAACATTGGAAGAAGGGGCAATTCATGCATATTCTCATATTGCTAGAAAAGTAATAGGAGTGTTTGGTTATGAATTTCATTTTGCAATTACTACTACTTTTTTCTTTGTGGGGCGTTTCTTGAATTTTGTAGAGAGAATGATCAAGTAAAAGTGAAGGTGAGCATAATAATGATGCTGAGTGAAAGAAAACAGAATTAGGTGATGTGATCTGTTTCTGTTATGAGGAGCCCCTCTCTCTCATTGGCTCCTCAATTACATTAAATTCTTTGTTTTAGTCATAGATTTTTTTTTAATTAGTACATTAAAAATATGTGTGTATATATATATATATAAATATAAATATAATAGGTAAAAAAATAAAAGACATGATAATACGTCTCAACTCTTTGAAAGGAAAAGGTTAGCAGGTACCCATGATTCCATATCCTTAACCTACCCACTATGCCCATTTTTTTTTCATTTTCAACGACAGAATAATTCCTTTTTCCTAAGAATAATTAAGCAGCGTACCAAATACTACTACTGAATAACAACTCTCTCCCATGAATTTCAAATTTTACGAATTTAAATTACTGTATTTTTTCTTTTTTTTTTATTTTAGATATATTTGTCGCAGTTACACATTACTTCTCAAAATTTCTATTACTTATAATCTTTCAAAATGTAAATTTTACTTTTATTAATTAAATTACACTTTTTATTTATTTTTTAAAATAATAGTGAAAAATATGCAAAGATGATTTTTATATATAAATGCAACTAATATATCATTAAGGGCTCTTAAATTTTGGACTAAATATGTTTGTCATATTATTTATATGTAAATTGGCTGTTATCAACTACACTTTTTTAAGTAATATATATAACTTCTTCATTTTTTTATTTGTCTCGAAACTCATGACTCTTTCAGTCACAAACGAGGTGTTTACCATTCGAGTAACACCGTCTTGACAATTATATATATATATATATATATATATATATATATATATATATAACCTTAATATAATGTATTGTACATATTAAAAAAAATGTATTTATATTTTTAAATTTGAAGGTGGAAAATTTTTTATTATTTAATTTTTAATTATATATGATAAACAAAAAAAAAAAAAAATATATATATATATATATATGTGTGTGTAGGAATTAGCAATAGATACAATTTCCATGCTAATTTTTACCTCATAATTTCAGTAGCTATCTTTAGTTTTATCCACTATTGCTATTGCTGTATTTAGCATCTCAAGTCTTTATATCATATAGTCAACAATTTCATCCTAAATTTTTTCACTATTTTTATCATTAATATATCTATTAATATATTTGAGTCAAGAAATATGATACAAGCAAAAAAATTTAATTTTTTTTAAAAAAACATATATATATATATATATATATATAGATGTGACATTCTTACTTTTTAAAGTTTAATTTTAATTTGATAATCCATTTCTAATTAAAATAAATTTATAAGATACTGAATCCGATATGAGTGGAGAGTTTACCAAAAAAGAAAAGAAAAGGTGATTAAAAAGCACATGCTAAAAAGTCAAACAGCCAAAACCATACGTACTACTTTGCATAATTTCGATATGACTATATCTGTATATATATATATATATCTTTTAGTGTATGATTACATGATTAAATCCAACTTTTTTGTTTTCCGCTTTGTTATAATTTCTCGTCTCAATCTCTTAAAGCATAGGTAGAAAAAAAACCTTTTTTTTCCTCGACATAAATATATATATATATATATCTATATATACACTCACACGTAAATTTCATAGAACCATTTCAAGATTCAAAAGCGTAAAGAAAGATTTGGAATATCTAAAAAACAGTTGACCAATATGTATTACTAATCATATTGTCCATCGTGCACCATTTAATCTCAGTATACATTGTAGCATATATATATATATATCATATATATATATATATTATTATATATATATATATATATATATATAAACAAACTTATTAAAGTTAGCTTGTCCGGATCCATCAACATTATCCATATATGGGACCAAAAGCCAACTATGCCATGGGAAAAAGTTAGTTCATCTTTTTTTTTCTCCCCCCTTTTCACTTAGGTTTGCATAACGAACCCTAACTATATATATATATAGAGAGAGAGAGAGTTGAGAGATGAGAAATGATCACATGCATGTAATCAATCAATCATCGGTAATAACATGTGTCCATCCAAAACTCTATACTGCTCAAAATGGAAGACATCGTTATTGATTTCTAAGGATATTGTGGTTGACGCTTCCTTCCAATTAACACCGATATATATATATATATACAAACATATATATATATATATATATATAAAATATAAATTATACTGCGTAGACATAATAGTGCATATATATATATATATATATAATATATATTCATTCCATTTTATTTTATTAATTTTTTTTATAAACAACACTACTGTCACACATGTGTACGTATATTTATATAGTATATAGTATATATATATATATATATAATCTAAAATTATACTGCGTAGACATAATAGTGCATATATATATATATATATGTAATTGTAAGTAGTTTAGAGAATTATACTGACAAATGACATAACGGGTCCGAGGATGACGACGTTGACGGTGTTCTTGCAAAGCTCCAGAAGTCTACCTCTCCTGATCCTCCACCGTACACTTGTTGACCACCAGCAGCTTCAGCTAATTCACCCTGCTGGTGCGATCTATTAATTATGGAGCGTTGATTATTATTATGATCCAGACCCGGAAAGCAGAAAGCTTCTTCTTCCTGATGATGATCATGACCGTTCAATTGAGACGCCACTAATCTGTCGAGGGCAACCCAGTCACTAAGACCCGATGATGAAGCTCCGAAGCTGGTGCATTCTTGGTTGAAAATATTGCTCGGACTTTCTAATCTGGGAAGATGCATGAAATTCACGTCGGCAGCGTCGGAATTTATCATCATTGAATTATTAGTATTATTATTGTTTAGGAAGTGCATGGGGTTGTTGTCATCTTCGGCTTGATGATGATCAATTAAAACGCTGTTGTGAGTAGCGTTTTCCTGTTTGCAAGACGAAGACGACGTCGTTCTCCCCATGTACACTAGAATTCTATCAAGAATACCACCGTCTTTACTAGGAGGAAGAAGATGATGATGATGGTTTCCGGTATCCATTAATGAATTCTGGGAGCTTTCCATAATCGCCTTATGATAATTCTTCTTTTTGAAAACCCGGCAAACTACCCATCCATCTTCAGAATTTGCCTCTCCTATTACCATTCCTCCACATCCCTAGATATTCCACACATATATATAAAAATTTTGAAATAAAA
Source organism: Asclepias syriaca (assembly GCA_027405835.1). Taxonomy (NCBI): domain Eukaryota; kingdom Viridiplantae; phylum Streptophyta; class Magnoliopsida; order Gentianales; family Apocynaceae; genus Asclepias; species Asclepias syriaca. Next base: position 3,266,807 of record CM049929.1, on the reverse strand, counting down.
AATTAAGAAGGAATGAATGAATGAATGATGATGACTTACGGATGGGTCATGGATGTTGTCATCGAGTCTATATTCATGCATGATCCAATCAGATTTTTGACCGTGAGGGGCGCGGCCTTTATAAAAGACTAGAGTTTTTCTCATACCAATTCTTTTAGAGCAGCTATAAATGACTTTATCACGACCGGTTGCCTTCCAAAATCCGGCTGCGGTTGCACGGTTTGTTCTCGTCCCGGTCGGATACTTTTTGTCTTTGTGACTGAAAAAGTACCAATCGTTTTGTGGGGTTGATCCAATTCTGCATTTTTCTGTGTACATACATACATACATACAACAAATTATCGAATAAATCATTCAAGAAAAAAAAAAAAGGTTAGAAATAAATAATGTATAATAAGAACCTTGAATATCCCAAGGTTCAAGCTTGTTGAGATCTACATCACGGATTACATCGAGATCAATTTTCTTGGAAGCAACTTTCTTTCTCAAATAGTAGTGAAGAAGCTCTTCCTCTGTTGGGTGGAACCGGAAACCTGGTGGAACCTGTGACTGACCATTAACGGAAAGATTCATCTCCTCTGGCATTATTATTATAGTATTATAGGTTGATGAAGAACACAAAAATCTGAGGAGAGAGAAGGAAAAAAAAAAAAAAGGGAGAGGAGAGGGAAACACACTGAAAAAGTTAAAGGGAAGAATTATGTAGATTTATATGAAATGAAACTAAGGAAGAAGTGGTAAGGGAAACACGAAAGGTCCAACAAAAATGCATGGAAAAAGTTTAGGTATCATAGCCAGTAATGTACTTTACTGTGGGGTCTCAACCTTCGAGAAGACCCAACTAACCAACCACCCAAACCCCTCCCCCCCCCCCCAAAAAAAAGAACCCCAGTGGGTCCTACAATATGGTAGGAAGGGATTGGGTCCCACCTAGGGTTAGAGGGTTTCATATTCTAAGCGGGCAGTGCCTCCATCTCAGAACTATGACACTCGACCTTAAAATCTCTCAGAAAGCTACCTTTGAAACAACCACCTTATAATGTGCCCAGAACATATATATATATATATATTGTATATATAATGCTTCGGGATATGTTTCGGGCCGGGCTTGGTGAGGCCCGATTTCAGTTTCTCGTTTTACTTGTGCAACTAATTTTATTTTTTTTTAGACATGTTCAGTGGGGATTTTAATTAATTCAAGATGATGATGAATGTTATTCATATGCATGGGGTCCGGATCGGATGGAGGAATGGCGCTTTCATATATTGATATATATATATATATACACATGCATGCATGATCATATATATATATATATATATATATATATATATATACATACATGAAGGTTTAATTAATTAATTAATTAATTAATATTATATTATATATATATGGCCATGTAACTTTTAGTTTTTTTTCACATCCAGCTACTTCTTGATTTTGTTATATATATATATATATATGTGGATGCCGGGCCAGGGTGATATTTGAAGATCATATGGAGTACACTACTGCATATATATATATATATATATATATATATGTATGTATGTATATGTATGTATGTATATGTATGTAAGAATATCTCATTTCATTAACAACACTTTCACATCCAAGTTCAACCCTATATATATAGATAGTCCCCGCGCTCCCCGGGATGTTTCTATGCCAACTGCAGAACCCGACATCATTGAACAATTGACAGTGCCAACTCTAATCAAATGAATTTATATATATACATATATGTTTTTATATATTATCCTACTTTTGTACTATATATATATATATATATTAAACGTTTAACATGAGGCGTGGAGATATATATATTATATTGATGAGGAATTATATAAAGACTACCAAATCAAACAGATATAATATAATGCACAAAGTTGCTGAGATGTGTAACTATATATATGTATGTATATGCTTACATATGCATGATATAATTTGTCTTTCTAACTAGTTCATTTGACTTTAGCAATAAATTAACGATAGTAAATACTTTGTAAATTATTTTTTTGGTATATAATTTAGATTAATTTGAAAAATAATTATATATATATATATATGTGCACACACGTACCGGATACCACAATGGACGTTTCCCCAGATATGTGGGTATGATACACACGGCACATCTTATATAGGTTTTTTTAGTAAACAATTTACTTCTATTTTCATTTCCAAAGGTTGAAGAGTCTTCTCAAAATACTTCTTTTGGGTTCGGAATTAATTATTAGTAATTGTATTTGTAATTTTTTTAATTAACAATCAATTTTTTATTTGGAATATATATATATGTTTTTTTTTAACGAAAGAAAAAGGGAAAGAAAAATCAAGAAATGAATGTGACCAAATTAAATGGATAACTTAAGGTATTTATTATCTATGTGATTCATTGATAAATAATTAAAAAGACGAAAGAGAGAAAAAAAAATGTGTAGAGAGAGAGAAAGAAAGAGAAAATTAAATGAGACAAATAATTAATAAGTGAGATTACTATAATTATTATTTTGTGAATAACATGTTTTATTTTGATAAAATGAAAACAAAGAAGATGACAAAACTAAATACAATGCATTTAGGTAAGTAGTCGAGATTGAAAATTATAAGCATTTATGTAAAGCATTAATAAATGTGTTTATTATATGACTATGATCACTTCCTATTTATTTTCCTCATCTCCATTAATTCACCCCAACAACAAATACATACATATACATATATATACATACATATATATACATACATATATATATACATATATATATATTGGATAAAGAAAATGGATGAAGAAAATGGAAAAGACATAATTTACAAATTAAGGGATGAAAGTGGACAGAAGGTACTGTAGAATGGTAGAAAAATGAATGTGAAAAGCATCCATGGGAAAAAGGTTAGCGAAACAATCATGGTTTATGTAACATCAACTTATATATAAAAGAAAGAAAAGAAATTATGGAGAAGGGAATTCATGATGCCGCCCATAAAATCGTGCTTCCTTTTTCCAGGGCTGTAATAATATTGAGAGAAACATCAAAGGCCCTCCTTCATGATGTTGAGACCCTAACCAAATAACTCACCAATGCCATCCCAACGTCTGTTCATCATCACCCCATCTAGATGTATATATATATATATATCATATATGTATGTATGTACACTACATGTATATATTTACTAGCTACTGTTCAGACTGACTAAGCTTTTGATGGAATATGTATGTATGTATGTATAGAGGACATAGAATATTCTTAGATAATATGAAAAAAGTCAAAAGCGGAATTTTATGAGACAAATGTGTGTGTATGTGTGTATTTTATATATATATATATATATATATATATATGTATGTATGTATTTGGTGTTGAAATCAAAGTAGATCGATGTTTTAATTTGTTAGTGCGGGTTTGAGGTGGTTGTGATGGCTCATGATAAGAAGATGATGTTCTACCTTAAAACTCATCACATTCTTTTTAATTCTTGTCTCTTAACTCCGACACTACAGTTTGTTATTTCTTACATTTCCAATCTTAATTATGTATATATATTGTTTCTGTATAATCGATTTCTTGCTACTTTTTTTTTTTTTTTTCTAAGCAGATTCATTCACTAACATAAAAATAAAATCATTTTGTAAGAAAAAATTTTAAAAAAAAATTACTCATTATTTGTAAATAATATTGTGAAAAAAAATTGAATAGTTTGAGCTTAATTAGTGGTTTAATTACCAAAAATATGTTGAGAGAAGATTAGCATTCATAAGTAAAATCTAATGATAAAAAAACCACTGCCAAGAAAAAGGTTTAAAAAAAAAATCTGTTGACCATTTTCGATGCGTTAACATGATGTCAGGTCATTAGGAAACCTTTAATTTTTCCTAAACCTTCATGAATGGATTATTACCAGTAATTCTTACGATAAACTGCCGACTTTTAACGTGTGTTTCTTTCTTCTTTAATTTACTTTCACTCTGATTACATATATATATATATATATATATAATTTCCAATCTTAATTATATATATATATATATATACACACAAACACCAGAAAAACGAAATGGTCAAAATGTCCTTAATTAAGTAGTTAGGTAATGTCCAATACTTTTTTAGTTCTTCCTTGTTAATCAAGTTGGCATGAAAAGATTATAAATTAAATATTTTTTAAAATAAGAATTAAATTTTGTAGATATTATTCAAATAAAAATCGAATAAAAAAAGAAGATATATAATAGTATAAACCAAATAATGTGGATGGATGGGAAGATTTATTCCAAAAAAAATTCTAACCTAAGAGTTTTTTAACCCACTGAAATATATATATATATAATATATTATATATATATATATATATATATATATATATATAATATCTTGAAGTTGTGTAAATTAAACCCACAGTTGACAAGTGGCACAACACGACAGAAGCAATCGACTTTCCACGAGCTTAATCATATACCATCATCTTCCAAAGTAAAAAATAATAATAATAATAAATGTAAAGATAAAAAATAAAAGTGCAGTGTTTAATAGTCTGGTATACAAAACATATATAAAAAAGTTATATATATATATATATATATATATGAAAATTATACTAGCAAAAATTCAAGAAATTAACAACGAAGATGATGATGAGAGAGAAAGCAATAATTATGGGAACACTAAAATAGAGAGAGAAAGAGAGAGAAATTCCGTTATGAGGTGATTCAAATGAGTCTTAACACTAATAATGGGTGCAAATTCTAACCCTAATGATGATTTTCATCCAACAATTGACGAAGCAACAACTTGCAATATTCACTTACCTGCACTTCACTGCTTCTTCCCAATCTTTACTTTGTTGTGGTTGAAGTTGAATTTTTTTTTTTTTCTTTTTTGTATCATTTCGTCACTTTTTTATGTGTTTTTATTAATTTCTAACCTCAATATAATTACCTTATCCTATCTTTTTCCATTCACTCATTCATTCCTAATTCCTTCAAGTCTCTAACTAACTAATTTTCTTTTCTGCACTTATAAAGACTATACTACCTACTTACTATATATATATATATATATATACATATATATGTACACTGCGGGGAGTGTTGATTATTAGGGCTACACCTTAGTCCAAAGTGACGTGTTATGACGTAATCGCCAAATCCAAATAAATACTCAGTTACTTACTATTATTTTCACACCCTACAAAACGCCTATTACTTTTGATATAAAAGCTTTAATTTCATTATCAAGAACTAACTATAATTTATTTATATATATATATATATATATATTCAACCAGTTAATTTTAGTTTTTTTAAATATATATATAAAGAAAAATAAGCTAGGAAGGGAAAAATATTAGTATAGAAAATGATTTCTCCGACAAAGAGCAGCTGTTAATTTGACAATAATTGAAGTCCTTTTTCACTTTTGTTAATGTATACGGAGATTGGACGTCGGATTATTATTATTATTATTATTATTATTATTATTATTATTATTATTAGAGAATCGGAGGAAAAAAAAAAGAAAAAAGAAAAAAAGAGGAGGAATTGAAAGTTTAACTTTAAAATATACGAAATATATCGGTATCATCACCTAATTTTGTTTACATTCTAATTTCTTACATTGGACCACAAAATGCTATATTTTACTTTATAGATTATTTGACTTAATTATGTGTTTTTTTTAAACTTTTTTTTTGGTAGGAAAAAAAACTCCCCCAAATTTGGAACGTGTAATAAATTAACAATGGTTAGAGATTGCAAAAGGCGACCTACTTTGTTTGGAAGTCTAAGAATTGTTACTTTTTTGTGTTCCGAGGAGAAGGAATATTTACTATTGAGAGACGACAAATTTGATAAAAATTATATTAAATAAACAAAATACATGAATCACATTTGCTGTAAATTTACACTTACACTTCCAACACAATTTGAAAGAAAAATGTCAAAAATAAAACAATTTGACTTGGGTAAAGGAGGTCATTTTCTTACTTTATAGTACACACACACACACATATATATATATATACAAACATAAATTATTATATATATAATTTGATTTTATTCAAACTCCATTCTCAATAAATGGGTTCTTACCGGGATCTCCACTTGAAAAATTTTACTAAATATTTTAAATTTAAAATAATAATAATGAAGAATTTATCAAAATAAATCAATAATTGTTTTGATTGTTATGGTTTTATATATATATATATATATATATATATATATATATATATATAAAAGAAAGTATAGACACACTATTGTTACTATTTACTATAATTTTATTTTTAATATAAATATATAATTAATATGTTGGAATCCTAACATAAAGATAAAAATAAATAATAAAAATATAAGACTAGTTAAAAAACTTACATGCATAACCAAAATAAAATTATATTTTTTATTATAAAAATAATTAATAATTGAACCAAACATTATACAAATGTTAGAGTCTTAATATATATATATATATATATATAGAGAGAGAGAGAGAGAATCATATATATATATATATAGAATCATGCTTGTACTGCTTCACTAAAAGAACCCTAGTTTTTTTTTTCCTTTTTTTTTTTCCCTTCTTGAGTTTCTGAATGATTTATTTGTTTTTCTTGGAGAGATATATAATAATATGTGTGCATATATATATATATATGAGCTGTGTACGAATGGACACTTGGAAAACAAACAAACCAAAATAAATAAATAAATAAATAATTTTCATGCAGAAGAATTGTGTGTTGTAATTTAAACGGACCCCAATATTGTACGAAAATGGCCGGCAGGCTGCTGAAGGAAGCCTTTCAATTCTTTCCTTTTCTGAAAATCCAAAGTGCGGGGAGCGTTGATTATTAGGGCTACACCTTAGTCCAAAGTGACGTGTTATGACGTAATCGCCAAATCCAAATAAATACTCACTTACTTACTATTATTTTCACACCCTACAAAACGCCTATTACTTTTGGTATAAAAGTTTTAATCCCATTACCAAGAACTAACTATAATTTATTTATATATATATATTCAACCAGTTAATTTTAGTTTTTTTAAATATATATATAAAGAAAAATAAGGTAGGAAGGGAAAAATATTAGTATAGAAAATGATTTCTCCGACAAAGAGCAGCTGTTAATTTGACAATAATTGAAGACCTTTTTCACTTTTGTTAATGTATACGGAGATTGGACGTCGGATTATTATTATTATTATTAGAGAATCGGAGGGAAAAAAAAGAAAAAATAAAAAAAGAGGAGGAATTGAAAGTTTAACTTTAAAATATACAAAATATATAGGTATCATCACCTAATTTTGTTTTACATTCGATTTTCTTACATTGGACCACAAAATGCTATATTTTACTAAATATTTTAAATTAAAAATAATAATAACGAAGAATTTATCAAAATAAATCAATAATTGTTTTGATTGTTATGGTTTTATATATAAGAAAGTATAGACACACTATTGTTACTATTTACTATAATTTTATTTTTAATATAAATATATAATTAATATGTTGGAATCCTAACATAAAGATAAAAATAAATAATAAAAATATAAGACTAGTAAAAAAACTTACATGCATAACGAAAATAAAATTATATTTTTTATTATAAAAATAATTAATAATTGAACCAAACATTATACAAATGTTAGAGTCTTAATATATATATATATAGAGAGAGAGAGAGAGAATCATATATATATATATATATAGAATCATGCTTGTACTGCTATATATATATATATATGCTGTGTAAGAATGGACACTTGGAAAACAAACAAACAAAAATAAATAAATAAATAATTTTCATGCAGAAGAATTGTGTGTTGTAATTTAAACGGACCCCAATATTGTCGAAAATTCCCAGCATGGCTGCTGAAGGAAGCCTTTCAATTCTTTCTTTTTCTGCAAATCCGTCTAGTCATATACATATACACACACACACACACATCTATGTATATATATATATATATATATAATATGGACTTTATGTAGAGAATCTCATAAAGCCACTTTAGAAAAAAAGTGTTCTCTCTTAACCAATAATTCCTAAAAAGCTACATCTCTCGACGTTAATTATCAATAATGATTTCAATCAGAGTTCATTAATTAATTTTGTTCATTTTTCAAAAGTGATTAAAGAGAAACTTCATATATACATATATACATACATATATGTGTGTGTCTCTATATATATTCTCTCCGGTAATCCACCGGTGTTGTTTCTACTTCCGGCGACGGCTTAGGGTGCATGCCATAACAAAAATAGTAAAAGGGAGAGGACAAGCAGAAAACAGAAAAAATTAACTAAAATAATTTTATACCGCAATTCAATTATGCGTTATATATAATCAGATAATATTATATATTTTCTTTTGAATTAATCCAAGAGAGAGTTGGTAGCTGAAATTATTACTTATAATCATTGGAAGAATTGTCTTGGACTGGCTGCGATATATGGTATTATAGTGAATTACAAATAATTCACCATCCAATATTATGATAAATTGTACTATTCTCACACGGCAGTAACTTCTAGCTAGAAAGGGTTTTTGTTTTTGTACTGCATGCAAATATTATATATATATATAATATATTATATATATATATATATATATATATATATAGATATTATATATATAGAGAGAGAGAGAGAGAGAGAGAGAGAGAGAGAAATCAGTTCAAAGTGAAAGTAAAATGGGGTAATTTAAAAGATTCCAATTTGATGATAGCGAATGGAATGCAGTACGTTTCTAGCCTATTGTAATGGGCATGCCCATTTTTCCAGAAAATAAAAATGGAAAAATGAAACCAGATTTATATTACGAAAACCATTGATCATTGACGCTCAAAATTAAAAAGTTACATTACGTACTTACCATATATATATATATATATATATATATCGCTTTGTTGATTGAAACAATTCGATGGAGCATTTTTATATATTCTCCCAGCTGATAACGATAAACAAAATGTCCAGCACTTTTTAACAAATGTAAGATATTCCCATAAATATTATATGTAATTACCTTAATTATCTATTTTAAAAATTATCAAATTATCTATATATAATTTCATCTCTTTTTTCCTTTAACATGAACATGACGGCTGAAACTGATCAGATATATATACATACATATATGAATATCATGAAACAATTTATGTTGGGTGCATATATATAAACATGGGGATGTCACATGAACATGTCACTTTTTTTTTTTTTTAATATAACTTAAATATATATATATATATATATGTATGTTTTGTATTCTGTTGGTGATCTAATTGGAAAACCAGACAAAATGCCTTTCCATGGGAGGGGTAAAACAGTGGGAAAGGGTACTGAGATGTAGACGTCGCAGCTGAAAATATCCTTCTCTCCATGAAACAAAAATAAGAATTTCCAACGGTTTAATTCCTTCAAGGAAGAAAGTTCAACAAAATCTCCTGCATATGACAAAATTAAGTCACCTTCTAATGTGATCACTCAATTTCTATTTCTTTTAACTTTATATATATATATATATATATCATGTCCCCATCTCCATCACTATCCTCATCGTACTCAATTAAATAATTAAATTTATTATATATTTTGTATTATAATAATAACACAAGAATGTCCACGTTTATAACATAAAATAAAAAATGTAAATTATTAATGTTAAAGAATAATTTTGCTTTTGCGTAAAGGAAAAATGAAGTGGGGGCATTGGTTCGAACCCTAGCCGACGCGAAAAAAGAACGGGACTCATAATTGGCTTTAATTTATTATTTATAAAAGAAAGAAAAAAAAGGATGGGCCCCTAACCAAAATTGTTATGGATATATATATCATTTGGATTTTTGTATCCAATGGGCTTATTATAAAATTATACAACACTTAAGAAGATTTGGGCTACTCTACCAAAGTCCCCAAGGGAAATGCCCACTAAATATTTCCTATCTTCCACTTACATGGATTTGGAAGGGTTTTGCCAAATAAAATCCTTGTTAATCATGTAAACTCTATATAATAAGAGTTAAGTAATCACAAGTGGTTGAATTGAATCTGAATTAATCTTACTCTAATCAAAATTAAGTTTTAATTTCATTAAGTAAAATCTTGAGTTTGAATTCAGTAGGTTGGGAAAGTTGGTAAGCGAACTCCTAACTGCTTCATCTAAGTTCGAATTTGTGGATAGCTTTATGTTAAAAGTTTTGGGATAAGCTGTCCTCTTGAGTAAGAATTGAACTCTGAGTGAGCTTCCCAGGCCGAAGGTGAGGAAATCGTGGCACTAAGTGGATAGCAAAAAAAAATTCTCGAGTTTGAAGCTTACCCTCCTAGAATGGCAGATACAACTATTTAAAATTTGAGATAAAACCTACAAAATTGGTGTAATTCCAATCTACACCATTAAATGAATTAATTGTTTCTTAGATTCCTTAGGGAGTTCATTCACATGGCATACAATCATGCATCATCTTCAATTCTTCCTCGTAATGAAAACAATAAACTATAGATATAAATAAGTAAAAGCCTGCTCTTATATGAGAAGTACATTTCATTGGACAAGAAAAAAACTCCAAAAAAAAACTAGTTTGATTATAGTTCAAGTGTACGTACACAAGAGGAATAGAAAGAAGACCTAGAATTCTAGCAAGAAATCTTTCTTTGAAGAAGCATTTCTACTACTAGTAGTAGTGGAAACAAGACTCCATTGATCAGAAAAAAACCCAGATGAAGAAACGGACGATGACGATGATCCATTAATCCCACATTTCGCCACAGTTCTCACACTCTCAATCAACTCCTGCGTTCGTCCTTCCTCCGACAAAATCTCCACCAACTGTTGTGGACTTATCACTAACTTCACTTTCCAAAACCCACTTCTATTATTATTATTATTATTACTGCCGCCGTCCGACAAAGCATCCGCCTGCTGCGTTCTCTTGAATAATCCTCTACTATCGAAAGACATTCTGTAGGGCGCTACTGCACCAGCGAGCAGATTAGACGACATCGTTTGGTGGTGTTGATGGTCAAAGGATGAGGATCTGACGTGGCCTACTTTTATTACACTACTGGCGTTTTCGTCGTGTAGTAGTTGACAAAGCGGGAGAAGGTAATAGTATTCTCCCGGTTGGAGAAATTCTTGGTGAGGTAATGGGTTCCAGAAAAGATCGCGACTTTTGAAAATGCCGTGTCCGGGGAACTCGTCGGTGATGAATTCCACGGTGATCGGTGCGTAGAATTCCATTATTCCGCCGTTGGAAGTTACCACCTTGATTACTATTTCGTTTACGTCTCCTCCTCCGCCGCCGAACAAGCAATTCCCCATGATTGCTTGATATTTTCCCGACTGCCCGATTATTGAAATAATGTCATGGGATCATATAAAAAAAACGAGGGAAATGAAAAACAAAAGAAGAGAAAAAAGGTGAAAGAATTGTTCGTCGGTGGAAATTTTGTTGATGATGCTCTATGCATATGCATGGAAAAGTAAAAGAAAGAGATAAAAAGAAGTAAAGAAAAGAAAAAGGAAATAAAAATAAAGAAATGTTACCCGCCAACACTAACCCTTATATTCCTATTGCATTTTGGCACTATTGATTTGTATATTATTTTAGTCTTTTTTTGCATTATTTATTTAATTCCAATAATAATTCATATAAATATAAATATAATTTTAAGTGTAAGACTTATAAATAAAAATAATTAATTTAAATATAAATATAAATTACACTTTTATTTACAATAAAAAATTTTATTAGCACTTTAAAATACGGGGGAAAAGGTGAAGAAAACGAGTGATTAGGGCATGATTTGAGAGTCAAATTGTAATGATTTGAAGCCACCTTTTGCTTTTGTTTTTTTTTTTTTTTTGCTTTATCATATGGTGACTGACCACAAAAGCCACAGAAAGATGCTTGGACCAAAGCTCTTTGCAAAAATTAATAATATATGTACAGCAAAGGGGATTGTGTTTCAAAGTGGAGGAAATTATAATACTATTATTATCTCGTATATAAATTGAAGTAATAATTTTATACTTTATATATAAGACAAATATGTATTTTATTTATTTATTTATTTGTTTAATCTTTAATTCAATTAAATATCACTTACTTTAAAATTTTAAATTAATTGAAAAGATAAATATATATTTGGGTGGAGTTTCTCAGCTGGTTTTTATATTATAAAATATTTTTTTTATGACAAAAGTGGTATGGATTAAAGTAGAATCCAAGAAAAATGCAATAAAGATTTGGGAAGCAGAAGAAGGAGAAGACAGAGACAGGGGAAAATGGGGGCCGACATGAGGAACCAGGAGCCTCCCGCAGTACTTTCTCATTCTTCATTTTTTTGCTTTTACTCGATTGGATTGGAAAACTCTTTTTTAATATAAAAACAAGTTTTATTTTATATTTATTTTAATCCCAAGAATATTAATTTATTCTTTAGAAAATATTTGTTAGAGAAAAAAAAGGATGTTTTCTTTTAGTTCCTTCATTTCTTTACGGGTTATATTTCAGAGAAATTAATAAAAAAAATTTCTTCTTACGAGTTGTTTAAATTATTGGAAAACAAACAAATACACCCGCCCAAAAAAAAAAGAATAAAAAAACATCATATCGATCGCAGAAAAATCAGTGTAGAAGGCCCATTTAGCCAATTGAGTGCACAGAATTATTGCGGGAACGAGGAGTACGAATAATCTGCCAAAAAATTAACGCAAAGAAAAAAAAAATAAAAAATAAAAAGAAAAGAAAGAAGCTGTCTTCTAACTATATAACCATGCAAAAGGTGGAGAAAATCGAAATAATTTAGATTGAATTTAAATAAATTATATTCTATATTATAGTAATAAAAAAGAGTAGGCAATCTTCAAATTGAGAAAGACCCCTCCCATGAAGAAGTTACTAGTAAGTTGTTGGGCCGAATGATTCTACGGGATTCCACATATAACTTCACGTTAGTAATAATATTGTTTTGGGTCTAAGTTATCTAAGCTTTTCAGTTTTATTATTGGGTAAGAACTTAAAAGACCTCGCCCCCCTTCTAAATGATTTCACATGATTGGGCTCCCACTACATAACTTCACATTAATATGATATTGTTCGCTTTGGGACTAAACTGTCACAGTTTTGTTCTTGGGCAATCATCCAAAAGACCATTTACTAATGGAGTTAATGATATTTTTATAAGATATTAACTCTAACATTATTTTCAAATGTGAGAATTCTCACAAAAATTACAATTAATGTGCAATAATGGAGAGGAAGATGGAATTAATTATAGCTTGTCATTTTGTTCAACAACTCTCCAAATTAACGCGTTAGAACAGATGTTATTAATTAATAAGGGTTCCTTCAATCGTTTCATAATAAATTAAAATTCCATTTTAATTTTAAAATAAATAAATAAAATTTAATTTCTCACAAATAACAAAAAATATAATTATTGTTTTAAATAATTTAATAATATTCATCGATTCTTTTTAAAATGTGTAACTTTATACCTGAAGAATTTTCTCATATGTTTTCAGTTTACTAGTATGGACGTTGAAATTGGACCAAAGTGACCAGCTCAACGGGTTGGACTGGAGATTGGTCATATTAATTCAGTAGTCTTTTCAACGGCTAGTAAAAATATAGAAACCAAATAATAATAAAAAAAAAAATTTGATTTGGAGTTAAATTTAGTGGGGTCCATCCAAGCTCTTCGCTTCCATTTCTAGTTCAGAGATGGGGGCTGGGAAGGGGTCATAGTAACTGTTGATAGTTGGTAAATATTTCTAGAACAATTTGGGGCGAAGTCCACATTGTTGAAAGTCATAATATTCTTATTTTATTGTCTTATTATTTATTGATTTTGTCTATCAAATTCATATTTTGCATTATTAAAATCTTACGTTAACCGGTAGAAGGGATACACCATGTGCAGAAGAATTTATTAATTTACTTCTTTTTTTTCAATATAAATAATTAATACTCTTAAAATTTATTTTGTTCGTTCCAGAAGAAAAAAAAAAGTTAAAGCAACTAACATATTCTTCAATTTTTTAAATATAAATAATAGCACTAACTAATTTTATTTTTTTTGGGGTCAATTTTATTAGTACAATGTGTAGGTGTTTATGAGTGGTCATTGTTCTACTTAAATTTGTTGCTAGAAATAAAAAAGGCCGATTCTGAAACGGTGAAAATTTGTCGACCCAAAAACATAAACGTCAAAGGAAATGTCGGGTAAACCAAACAGTGGATCCATGAAGAAGACTGAAGAAAACAAAGAAGACTGAAGGAAATGTCGGGTAAACCGAACAGTGGATCCATCGATTCTTTCCAAATAACGGTTATTTATTTATTTTTAATTTCTGTCACATGCTTGTATATATATATATATATTAGAGAGGCTATGTTCAACTAATATAATAATCCATGTTTTTTTTCTATATTTATCATTTTATAAAACTAAATGTAATATATTTTTTTCATATTATTTTAATTTAAATTAACGTTTATTTATTTATTTGATCTTTATAATTATTGGTTTTATAATTTAAACTTCTTAATTACTTTTATTAAAGAAATTTAAACTTACAGAAAATATTACTTTTTTTTCAACTGAAATGTATAATAGTTCTTGTGTTGTGTTTTCGATAAATAAATAATAATAATAATAATAATAATAATATAAGTACTAATAAAAAAAATTATGTCAATTATAACATTAAAAAAATTGAATTTTTTTTAATATAAATAACGAGTAAATTTAGTTTAAAATAAATTGATGTTTGTGATAATTTTTTACAAAAATTCTCAAAAAGTTTTAAAATTTAAATAATTTTGTGATTTTAAATTTACACGAAATTGGTAAATTTAAAATAAAGAAAATTGCAACACATTTATAAAATATTATGAAAAAGATAAAAAATATTTTATATAAAATATTTTGATTAATCTTTTATTTTATTTATTACATTACATAAATTATTAAATTAAAAAAATTGATCAAATTTGTAAATTAAAAAAAAAACCTTAGTTTTCTTAATAAAAAAACATAATACTTTTAAAAAAAAAATTTATTTTATATCTAAATTTATAAAATATAAATTTATTTTCAATTATCGTTTCTAAAGGCTTTGTTCCGTAATTTTTATATTTATTTTTTTGGGAAATAAAGGCTTTGTTAATGATAATGATGTACACTTTTGTGAAAATAATTTCTCATGCAGGAAAGCAAGGCGGGTCAACTTGTTTTGGTATACACCATCATTTTTATTTTTTTTTACTTTCAAAACATCTCGTGTTTTTTCTCTTATTTAATATATATATATATATTATTTAATTTATAACGAAATGTTTATTTTATTTAAAAAATATAACTTAATTTAATTTTTAAAGTTATGGTTAAGATGAATATTGCCTCAATTATTTTTTAAAAAATAATATTAATTTTTTTCCCCAAATTGATCTCTTCTATAATAAATGATGATTATTATGTTAGATTTTCAAAATATGTAATGAAAAGGAAAAGGAGAAGATTTTTTGAAGAAATTGACCAGATTTTTCTTTTTTTAACAACTAAAAATTAAGAAATATATATTTAGTCCCTTATATTTTTATATTAAACTCTTTTCTATATATATATTTAAAATTAATGATTTTTGCTTATAACAAATTTTGAAACTAATCAATATTGAAAGTTAAAGTCAAATTTTAATTAATAATAGTTTTATTTTGAATTTATTGAGAAAGAAATGTTTTAAATTCAAAAGTTGGCTTTTCAACAAAAAGTTGAAAATACTACTCCTTACATAAAAATAGTACTATTTTCTTTAGTAAAGTTGGACCACTGAATGCCCCTTACTGATATTTGGGATTTGGGGCCCACAGTCATAGCTTGTCGGGGCCTATTTTTGGGGCGTTTGATAAGAATAGCTTTTTTTGTTTTTGTTTTTAAATTAATATTTATTTATAATAATACTGGATTTAGTTCACTATTTAAATTTATGTGAAAAATAGTCTTGTTGAATTTAACAAATACAAAGTAAAAATTACAACTCATTATATAGAAACTAAACCCATTTCAAATTTGATCATACTAAATTCTTTTTTTTAAAAAAAAAATATTTTGTAACTTTTAATATTTAATATTTACAAGATTTTAAAAAATGAAAGGAAACTAACTAATTAAAAACATGGAGGTATTTAGTTTTTTTTTTCAGTTATATATATATATATTAAATAATCAATATTAAAATTTTTAATTTATTTTTTAAATGCAATATAAAAATTATAATGCATTTTACGAATATCATATAGTTTTTAAATTATATTGTATTAGTTGAATGCGTTCTAATTTTATCTTACATTCTTTAAATACAATAAACGTATTTTTTTATATAAATTTAAAAAATAGATAAAAAATATATATTTTTTTAAAAAAGTAGTATATTCTTATTAATAATCTTATTTTTGGAAAATTAAGGAGGATTTTTCTCTTTTGTGTGTTTTTACTTTTTAAGTTTACCTAATTTACCTAAACATTAAATCTGGCTGGAAACTGATTGCACGTATAATTAATAATGAGTGGTAAACAATAAATAAATAAATAAAATTTAAAATTTTATATATTTTTATTAATACTTTTTTCATTATTTTTTCCCTTATTTAGTTATGAACAGAAGGTTCGATGCCAAAAGAAAAAATTAAAATTGATATATTTGAACTACAAATATTAAAATATATATATTTTTTAAAATTTCATAGAAAACATTAATAATATGCATTTATAAAAAAAAAAATTAAAAATTGATTTTCTTGTATAAGAATTGTAAATTGTAGTTTTATTACACTATTTTTCTATTCTGTTGAAAATTTGACAAAATGATTATTAAATAAGGTATAAAATCTTTTATTATCTTAAATTATGTATCTAAATAAAAAAAGACAATTTTTTTATAAATAGAATTTTTAAAATATTTATTACTAAATGTGAAGGATAAAATAAAGGGAGAAAAAGATATTAGAAATGAAAAATGGCAAATTTTATTTCTTTGATTAATAATAATTGTTAGGATCCACTTTTGACCAGTGACTTTTCCTTTTCTATATAAAGAGAGAAAAAATCCGCTAACTGTGCACTCAAAACAAAAAGAATCAGTAACATCGTCTCTTCTTACTCAGAAAGATAAGAAAGTTATGGACTCATCATACTCCAATGGCAATGGTCATCATCATGCTTCTCCCAACGGGTTTTCTGTTTCCATGGAAAACTCCGGAAAGATTTTAACTTGCAAAGGTAAATCACATGCGATTTTCATTTTTATTTTTGAAAAAATTCAGTTTCACGGAGACCTCTGTTTTTTTGAAATTGCAGCGGCGGTTGCATATGGCCCTGGAGAACCCCTGGTTGTCGAAGAAATTTTGGTTCATCCTCCTAAATCAATGGAGGTTCGGATCAAGATACTTTTCACTTCAATCTGTCATACCGATCTCAGCGCTTGGAAGGGCGAGGTTTAATTCAAATTAAAACATAGTTTACACTGTTAATTTCTGAATCCCCAAAATCAAATTTCCTCTGTTCTTACGTTTTTTTTTTTTTTTTCTTTTTTTTTTGGGATCAGAATGAAGCGCAACGGATATTCCCACGAATTCTCGGCCACGAAGCCGTCGGGTATGTGTTCATTCGATCGGAGTAGTAATTAATTAATTAATTGATTGGTTGGTTGATCGGTGATTTTGAATTTTAGGTTGGTTGAAAGCGTGGGGGAAGGAGTGACGGATGTGAAACCCGGGGATCATGTTGTTCCGATATTCAATGGGGAATGCAGGAAATGCGAGTACTGTACATCAAGCAGAAAAACTAATCTGTGCGAGAAATTTCGCGTGAATCCGTTGAAAAGCGTGATGGACAATGACGGGAAAACGAGGTTTTCAACCAAAGACGGCGAATCTATCTACCATTTTCTCAACACGTCCACGTTCAGCGAATACACCGTCCTTGATTCTGCCTGCGTCGTTAAGATAGATTCCGAAGCTCCTCTCAAGAAAATGACATTGCTCAGCTGTGGCGTTTCTACAGGTAAAATTTAATTAAATCTTATAAAAAGAAAAAATTCAGTTTCCATGGCTAAACTTTGCCCCTTTTCCGGTGTGAATTTGATGATTGAAACGGTTGTTTTGTATTTTAGGCCTTGGAGCTGTGTGGAACACCGCTGACGTCCAAGCCGGGGCAACCGTCGCAGTCTTCGGCATGGGAGCGGTGGGATTAGCTGTGAGTTCTTATCCAAAAACCCTTTTAGGAAAATTTGCTGTCCCCTTTCCCATTTTAACCAATTATTCTCTTTTTAAAGTAATTAGAATTAAATTTATTTTTGATGTTTTTTCTCACATTTAAATCTCAAAATTAGTGATAGAAAAGTAAGATATTTTTAGAAATCAAGTAAAAAATTTTAAAAATTATTTTATATGAAATATCTAAATTTTGCTTTATATACATTGTCCAATAGTAAAAGGATATAAAGATTATTGTTTTCTTATTCACTAAACCAAAAAAAGATCTTTAAATTTTTTGTACTAAATTAATATAAGAGGAACTTTACTTTTATTTTTTAAAATAATAAAATTATAACAAAAATAAATTTATTTGAAACTAAACTTATAAATTATAATTTTATATAGCATGAATGGGACAAAAGGAATTATAAAAAAAACAAAACATGTGGGTTGGCATAGGTAAATTTGAATGTTGTTAAGAACTTGGAACAAGAAACCACACAAAGCCAACACCACTAGATTCTTTGTCCGATGATCCCCAAATTAACAATGGTATTATTGTTGTTTAGCAAAGAAAACATACAGAAACAGACTTCACGGATTGACTTGATAATTCTGTGGAATTATTGATAAGTGAATGCGTTTGGATTTAAACATCCTGGAAAGTTATTGATAGGAACCTTTTAGATTCCATTCTTTATTTTACTACTTATATATATATATTATATTATTCCTTTTCTATACATAGAAAAAACCACAGTATTATTCTTTTTTATAAAACAAACAAATAATTTTTTTGATTAACTTGTATGCAGGTTGTGGAGGGTGCACGTACCAGAGGAGCTTCCAGAATAATTGGAGTTGACATTAATTCTGATAAACGCATTAAAGGTACAGCACATATAAATATAAAAATTGCAAGAAATTAAAAAAAAATTATAAAAAGAAAGTTGGTTTTTTTTTTTCATTGTTATTACTATTACTTGTTAATTATATAATATTACTATTATTTGATTCAAAGGCGAAGCAATTGGAATCACGGACTTCATAAATCCAAAGGATCTTGACAAACCTGTTCATGAGGTGAGTCAACGAATATTATTTTAATTTTTGTTAAAAAAAAAAAAAGTAAGATATATATATACAAACATGGGTCAACTCTTTAAATGGTGCAGAAAATAAGGGAGATGACGGGAGGAGGCGGCGTGCAATATAGCTTTGAATGTGCAGGCAACTTGGAGGTTCTGAGAGAGGCCTTTCTTTCAACCCACGATGTACGTAAACAATAGTCATTAATTATTACTTGTTTTCTATTGACTTTTTGTTTTCCTTTAAAAAAAAAGTGTTATCTTTTTATCTGTATTGGTGTAATTCTTTAATGGGTTTACGAAATTGACGATGATGCAGGGATGGGGTTTGACGGTGGTATTGGGCATTCACCCGACGCCGAGATTGCTTCCTATTCATCCCATGGAATTGTTCGACGGTCGGAGGATTACGGGATCAGTATTCGGGGATTTCAAAGGGAAAAGCCAACTCCCGTATTTTGCGAAACTATGTATGTCCGGACAAGTTAAGTTGGACGAGTTTATAACTCACGAACTCCCTTTCAACAAAATCAACGAAGCTTTTCAGTTGCTTGTTGACGGCAAATCTTTAAGATGTCTTCTTCACTTTTAAATTACCTTTTTTCTCTCTCTCTCTCTCTCTCTATATATATATATATATATATATATATATATGTCTCTCTCTCTATATGTCTCTATCTATAGATTATAGATATATACAGATATCGTCTGTTTCTATAAAGTTCCCCATCATCTCTTTCTATATATATATATATATATATTTCATTTCTGGTTTCATTTAACAAATAAAAGAAAAGAATCCTTTGATTTGTAACGTTATAAACTTCAATTTATTTATTCTAAATTATATATAAGTCAAAAATAAAAAGTATAAGTGATATATGTACAAAAATATATATAATAATAAATATACAAGATTATCCTTTATTTAAATTATCTTTTTAATTATTAATAATAAATATCATTATATTATATCTCCTATTTTATCTAAATATTATTAAAAATTAATATTATTACTTCTCTTACAAATCTAAAAAATATTTAAATGAATCATTAATCCATAGTTTAATTGCTGACTCAAACGCTATTGAAAATAAAAAAAAATGATTTAGAAGTCTCAAAATCCGCTATCAATAAAAAAAAATTATAATAAAAAATAAGAGTTTTAAAAATTATAAATGACTTGTATATAAATTTTTTAATAGATACTTGTGATTTCAACTTTTTAATATAACTTTTAAACTATCAAATTATGTAAATTCACGAGTAACTAATTAATATACAATAAAGTTAGAGCAGACGTTTATACATGGAGTTGATTGGATATGTTCTGCCTACCAATAGTAAGCATTAAGAGCATTTGTCTTGTATGAATATATATAAAAATATATATATAGATGATTTCAGTGAGACAACTAGCTTGTAATGGGATTGGAGTTCTGTTTGGTCAAATATATATTAATTGTGTTACGACCTTTCGTTATACAAAGAGGTAAGCACATGCATGCAGCTTATTTCAAAAATAAGAAAAAACATAACCAAACAATACCTTACTTTTTAATTTTTAATTTTTTACCCATAAATATTTTAAATAATGAGAAAAGACTATAGTTTAATTGATTTGATTTTTTTTACAAGCTCAGGATAATAATTATTGTGAAATACATTTTAGGAGTTAAAGATGAATCTAATTCAAATAAGAGTTATTCTACGAACGCAACTTTTAAATTAAACTTGAATTAATCAAAGTTGTAATAATTTTAAATATTATATAATTTATCGAAAAAGTATATATATATTAAATAATCCCATAATAATTTAAAAAATAAAAAAACAATCATATAAATTATTGTAGGACCATATTAATTTAATATATAAGGTCCACATTCTATCTTATAAAAAATGTCGGCATTCATGCATTTTATAACTTGCTCTTTTCATTTTGAACATTCAAGTTATAAAATTTATGGAGTTGTTATTTATTTATTCTAAATAGAATTATATTTTATTGAACAGTAATTTTGGTCAAACACATGATCTCTTAAAGAAAAATTACTTCAAATATTATTAAAAAATAAATTGTCATCAAAATATTATAAAATTTTCATTTGTACTTTTAATTTTTAACTTTTAAAAAAATATATATATATATATATATATATATATTATATATATATAATATATATATGTAATTTCAATTTAATAATCCTTGTAGTGATGTTATATGTGAATGAGATGATAGCTTGATTTATAACAAAATTCAATTATATTATTTTTTCCATTATTTAAACAAAAATCTTGTGAAGGGATGAACTTGTAGTTCTCCACGTAATCTATATTTATATACACACACATTTGGACCAAATTGAAAAGTTGAAAAAAAGACAAAAAATCACATCAACCATTATTATCACTAAATGAATTAAATTATTGGCAATATTATTTAAATATGCAAATATAATTATTTCTTTTATATATATATATAAAAAATCGATACTAATTCTAAATCGTATAACATCAAACTTTGTTTTTAAGGATATTGTTTTAATACTTATTTTTATATAAAAATTTAAACTCGATAACTTATTTTTAAAAAATTAAACTTTTTTTTTCTTGCACTAAATATATTAAAAAAATGCCTCATTTGAGTAATATTGGTTTGACAAATCAAGATGATTGAATATTATTTATTTATTTATTTTGATTAATTGGGTATTAGACAACATGACATCATAAATGATCCAGGTAGCCCTTTCCTTATATACTCTTCAAATAAATTAATAATAACTGATTTTTAATTAATTTATTGTTGACTATTATTATTTTTTCTTAATTTTTTTTCTCCAAATAATAAAACCCCTCTCCAATTATTGAAAATGTGTTGAAGTAACATTTATTACAGTTTAGAATACATACATAATATATATATATATATTATATATATAATATATATTATGTATGTATGTATATATTTAAAGGAAGATTGTGCCTCATTTATTAATTCCTCCGAATTGAACCTATCATCTAGAAGTTTTCACTACTAGACGGTCACCTATTTGATATGTAGAAATCATCTAGAAGTTATATTTCTAGAAATTTTCTAAGTAAAAAATTCAATTTAAAACTTTTCTAAAATAAAATAAAAATTTAAATAAATAAAAAACTTTAGAAAAGCCCACTTTAATTTGGAAAAGGATCCATGGGTCCATTTTTTTCTAACTGGGGTTTTTCTACCTTTCTCTGAAACATAAAAAACAGAAAAAAAAATGAAGTCGAGCCTTAGAACTAAGCCTGCAAACTAAAGATAAACAGAAAATGAGTAGTAGAACCCAAGTACAAGTGGGTTTTTCTAAGAGAAAAAGGAGCAGTCCAACAAGGACAAATTAGATCGGTAGCTATGGAGGTGGAAAACCTTTCCCCTGATGGTACCTGATGAGTACACCAAATATTATAGCTTGGAACTGCCGCTATAGCTCTTCGTCACCTCACCCTTTTAATTCAAACTCATAAGCCTGATGTGTTAATTTTAGAAGAAACTAGATGTTCGAGTTCTGGGATTGAAAAAATTCTGAAAAAATTAAAAAACCTGTGGCTTCCGACACAGGTTTTTCGGGTGGATTATGGTTACTTTGGAATGAGTCTACAGTTTTAGTGGAGGAAGTTTCTATAGATGCTCAAGTTATTAATGTTTTGATATATTATGGGGGAAGACGCCCGTGGCTATTGTCGGCTGTGTACGTCTCACCGGATATTACGATCCGAGCATGGTTGTGGGAGTATCTTACTGATATGAGTTATATATGTAGTAGACTGTCCTTGGTTGATACTTGGAGATTTCAATCAGGTTGTAAGTGATACAGAGAAGCAGGGTGGCAGAAGTTTTTCTATAAACCGGGCAAGACCATTCGTAGAGATGATACAGAGCTGTGAATTACATGACCTAGGCTTCTCGGGTCCAAAGTATACGCGGAAAGGCGCTGAAAGGGTGCAGGAAAGGCTAGATAGAGCGCTTTGCAATGAGAAATGGTTGCTGAATTTTCAGGATTGTCAAGTCATTCATCTACCACGGAGTCGGTCTGATCATTGCCCCATCATGATAAGAAACAAGATGGAACTGAGAGAATCGAGAGCAAAACCCATATTTAAGGTACAGGCCGCATGGTTCCTGCAACCGAAGTTTGAACATTTTCTGAACCAATGTTGGACAAATTACCGGGGTGTAGGCCTAGTGTCTAGATTGAGTTGTTTGCGAGCAGTCCTACAACAATGGAATGTAGGAGTGTTCACTCATCTGTTTGATAGGAAGTTTAGGTGAATGGCGCGACTGGCAGGGGTGCAGAAAGCCCTTCAAAGGCAATTTTCTGTCCCGCTGGATAAACACAAAAGATTCAAAGGTTCCTGCATCAAAAGATTCTGGTTCCCCTTCATCACTCAACAACAGATAGCGTAATGAAGGTGAATACCTATCTGGTGCTCTGATGGTTCTCGATGATCTCCTCAACACCTGCTCAGGTGTCACTTGCTCCACTTCAAGCTCTTCAGCAATAGTGTTTGGAGTTGGTTGAGTTTCTGGTGCAACATCTTTGGGTGTACTATTTTGCAACTCAATCTCAACTCCCACTTGCTTCGTAGTCTCTGCAACCTTCTGCTCTCTGTCATTGTATAGAACAGACTCATCAAATGTCACATCACAATGTCTCAGGATCTTTTTATTCTTGTCATCCCAAAACCTGTAACCGAATATGTCAGAACCATAGCCTATGAAGTAACACTTTACAGCTTTAGTATCAAACTTATCCCTCTTCTCTGAATCAACATGAACATAAGCAGTGCAACTAAAAGTTCTCAAGTGTGAGTACTTGAGTGTTCCTTTCCTGTCCACACTTCCTCTGAAATCTTGAACCCCAAGGGAAACTGATGGTCCCCTATTGATCAAATATGCGGCTGTGCTCACAGCATCTGCCCAGAACATCTTGGGCAGCCCACAATGTATCCTTATGCTCCTTGCACGCTCGTTCAATGTTCTGTTCATCCTCTCAGCAACTCCATTCTGTCTTGCCTTTCCGGGAACTGTCCTCATCAATCTGATTCCCTCAGCAGTACAGAATGCTTTAAATTCTGACTTGTCATATTCTCCCCCATTGTCAGACCTCAAGCATTTGATCTTTAATCTAGTCTGATTCTCAACTTCAGCTTTCCACCTCTTGAAAGTTGTAAACACATCTGATTTATTCTTCAAGAAGTAAACCCATACCTTCTTGCTGAAGTCATCAATGAAGGTGACATAGAACCTGGATCTTCCAAGTGATAAAACTGGAGATGGTCCTCAAACATCTGTATGGACCATTTCCAATCGCACTTTCTTTGGCTCTCTTGGAGTCTTTGTGAAGCTAATTCTTTTCTGTTTACTCATAACACAGCTCTCACAAAGATCCATATCAACAGACTTCAGGCCCTCTAAAGCTCCTTTTGCAACCAACATCTTCATTCCCTTGGCACTCATGTGTCCAAGTCTGTTGTGCCACAAACATGAACCAGAAGCATTTTTAGCAACATCAGCCATGTTGATACACCCTGTAGTGGTGTACAAGGTTCTAGATTTTGTGCCACGAGCAACAACCATAGCACCCTTCACAATCTTCCACGAACCTTTCCCAAACTTTGTGGCATAGCCCGTGCTATCTAACTGACCAACAGAGATCAAATTCTTCTTGAGCCCGGGAATAGATCTGACATCCTCCAATATCCACTGGTTTCCCAATGGAGTCTTAATACAGACATCCCCCTTTCCTTCAATCTCCAAGGCTTTGTTGTCAGCAAGATACACCTTTCCAAAATTTTCAGATTTGAAAGTTTGTAATAATTCCTTACTTGGAAACTAATGAAAAGATGCACCTGAATCCAAAATCCAAGATTCAACCGGACTGTCCACACTAAGGATTAGAGCATCCCCAATGTCCTCTGCTGAATTTACAGAATCATTGTCATCTCCAAATTTTTGATTCTGCTTCTTCTTTGGCTTCTTACAATCTGTCCGAAAGTGTCCTTTATCTCCACAATTTCAACAAGTTATGTTTGATCTGTTCAGAGATTTTCATCGATTCTTTGATTTTGATCGACCATGTTGATGTTGGCCCTTCGATTTGCTTCTCCTCCTTCGGTCAACGCTAAGAGCACTGCCGGATGAATCTCCCATTTCTCGTTTACGAATACTTTCGCTGAGAACAACATCACAGATTTCATCGAACTTCAGCTTCTCAGATCCACGGGAACTGCTAATTGCAGCAACAACAATATCCCAAGACTCTGGCAGAGATTACATCAAAATCAACGCTTTAATTTCATCTTCGAAGTTAATTTTCACATAACTCAGTTGACTTACAATCATATTGAAATCGTTTATATGACTTACAACCACTTTCAGACATCTGTAAATTGAACAATCTACACATCAAATATACCATGTTCATCGCAAATAGTTTTTCGTACATATTTGATAAAGCCTTTAACAGACCAGCTGTAGTCTTCTCTTTCACGACGTTGAACGCCACGTTTCTCGACAAAGTCAACCGGATCATCCCCAACGCCTGACGATCCTTGAGCTTCCACTGCTCCTCTATCATGGAATCCGGCTTTACCCCAGTCAAGGGTTCATGAAGATCTTTCTAGTACAGATAATCTTCAATTTGCATCTTCCAGAAACCGAAATCAGATCCATCAAACTTCTCGATCCCTAACTTCGAACTTTCCATCTTTTCATATCGTGATGAATCTCTCATAGCTCTGATACCAGTTGTTAGGATAGCAAAACTCATACACTATATCTAGATGAAGAACACGAAGAACAAGAGAGAGAATACGAGAAGAAATATACATGGTAACACCGAGATGGTAAATTCCACGGCGGCTAGGTATTTTATTGATGATTTTAGGCATATACAGTTACAGAAAATTATATTCTTTGCCTTACACATCTATCCTTATTTATAGCCATCTAGGGATGAGCAGGGTTCAGAGTCATGCTTACGGGCCACGAGCCACGAGCCACGACCCATGCCACTAGAATACCATTAGAGTTCCCTTAGCCATTAAGTAAATTTAATTCATAAGTAAACATCATACTCCACGAAGGAGCCTTTGGAAAGTTGTTGAGCTCCACTTAGCATGTGCATAGGATTCGTTTTGCGCTGACTAGTTTCAGCTTTTTTTTTGTGGATATTACACTTGTATACTTCTTTTGAATGAAAACCTGGTTTTAGACCAAAAAAATATCGTGATTATATTATTATCTCAATTACGTCTTTTTAACAATATAAAATTTTATTAATTTAATAAAATAATAATTTTAAATATTAAATAATATATTAAAATAATAATAATTTTAAGGTTCTAATAATAATAATAATAGTAAATTGTATTTATTTTGAATGGGTAAAAACATTTATTTTTTTAATAAATTATTAATCACTAAGAAATTGTTTAATGATTAGGTAAAGTCAACCTAACTCTAAACAGGTCCAAAAATCCTCTTGATTACTTGTTACAATTTTTTAATCTGATTTAAACCAAAGGAAAAAATAAAAATTTAAAAGAAAAAAGGGGAAAAAGGGAAGAAAGAAAATGTTTTTCTTAAAAATCAAAACGCAATTGAGGGTATGGAAAAAAAGAACAACGGACGCCAAATGCAATCCACAACCCGAAATTCAATTGCTTCCTTGGGTTCCGGCCCTAAAACAAAACGAATTCATATTTGCCTTCAATCTTTACAGAGACATCAATGGAGTAATTCTTTGCAGAAGTTCTTTGGTCTCAATTCCAGGTATATATATATTATATATTTTTATTTCTCCGCAAATATGATATCGAAGTCTATACCTACCGTTATTTATCAGTTTTTGCCGTGTTTTTCATTTTGTTTCGGAAAAAAGTGCCCTAGAATTTGGTAGTCTTGAGAAGAATCTATGGATTTTTGGGTTTCCTTGTTTGTTTCTTCTTCCAAAACGAGTAATTTATTAATTAATATCTAGGTTAATAGTGGAAAAAAAAAGAAAAAAGAGAAAGAAAAGCAATGAAGAGCCGATCGCATAGGCCTCCGGCGAAGGATGACTGGGCTGAGGAGGAGTCCTGGACGGTGGACTGTATATGTGGTGTGAATTTTGATGATGGCGAAGAGATGGTGAATTGTGATGAGTGCGGGGTGTGGGTGCACACCCGGTGCTCCCGCTACGTGAAGAGCGAGAAGTCATTTGCCTGTGATAAGTGTAAGAATAAGAACAATAGGAATGACAGTGAGGAAACTGAGGTTGCACAGCTGCTTGTGGAATTGCCCAACAAGACTTTGAGGATGGATAAACCACCTCACCCTTCCTATAATCCTCCTACTTTACCACCACCCCGCAGGCCTTTTAGGCTTTGGACTGATATTCCTATTGAGGAGAGGGTTCATGTGCAGGGAGTCCCTGGTGGTGACCCTGCTCTGTTCTCGGACATGTCATCTGTTTTTGGACCTCAGCTGTGGAAATCCACTGGCTATGTTCCTAAGAAGTTTAATTTTCACTACAAGGAGTTTCCTTCTTGGGACGAGGAGGTGGAGCTGCCCAAAAAGGAGCTTGAGAAGCAGAATAGCAGAGATACTTATAATACAGTTGATAATGGGGCTGGTGTTTTATTGTCCATGTTAAAGGACACTTTATTGCCTGTTCCTGTACTGGATTCTGCGGGTGTGAAGTGTCAGGCAGAGGATGCCAAGGTTGATACTTTAAATGGTTCAGAGCAAACGATCGACTTAGACTGTGAAAACTTGAAAGTTTCAAGACCTCAGGATGTGATGAAGGACCAGAGCTTCCAGTCTTCTGCAACACAATCTGGAAAACGCAAGAAAGAGGATCCCTTGATGCTCAAGGATAAAAATTTGAAGAAGAAAGCCAGGAGTATGGAAAGAGATGGGGAATTTAAGAAGAAACCTCTGCATTCTCCAGGAACAGGTAATTCTGTTATCTTGATTTTTGAGATATAATATAATTGCAATCTCTTTTGCATGTGCACCTATGTATAAGAATTTTAGTACTTTTTATCTTTTTCAAAATATTACTATTAGATGGATCTTTTCTTCATGTCAAAGAGCACACTAATCTATGCGGTTGTTTTCCTACGATCCTGAATGATGCCAAAGATTTTCACTTTTGTGAAGACAGAGGCCCTAAGGCTGTCAAGGCCGAACATCAAGTCAGTAAAAGTGCAAATATGAACAACAATTTACCTGCTGGACAATTGTCACGGGGTCTTGGTTTGGAGGACCATGTCATTGATGATCACAAGCGCCATTTGGCCCCAACTAAGACTAGTTTGCAGAAGTCCTCTTTTGATGCATCAAGAGTCTATTCAAACAGTGGTGTATCAAAGGAAGATCATGTTATTCATGAGGTTTCTGCTAAGTCACAGGATTTTCCCAAAAATGTAAATGGCTTGGCATCACCAGTAGGTTGCAGTGATTCTGCTGGTGTCCCTCACAAAGGAGAGGTATGGATTTTAGTTGATGATTATCCAAGTATTCTGTCTCCATTTATCAGTTGTCTTTTCCATGTTGACATGAGGATGTTTTCTCTTCTTTTATTGTTGTCTTGGAGGTTTGGAGCAATAAAGGAATTATATTTCTATTTGTTGCATATGAGTAAAACCGGTGGCAATCTTTTTCATTGTTCAATAGACACTATAAATGTGCCACACAATCATCACAATTTTAGAATATATGTCTTAGGTAAGGTTTAAAGTAATCTGTATATGAGGGATAATGTTGGGACAAGTTTGGTTGCATAAAGTGCATCTTCCTATGGTAGAGAAGAAAAAGAAAAAGGTTATATCAATATACTGTAGAAATATTCCATCAGCATGTGATCTTGCAAAGCCATTGTAATTTCAAGGATTAATGAGGTTCATAATCAGGTTTTAGGATTAATGCTTGCAAAGAGCAATAAATTACACTACTATTGTTCAAAGAGCAATAGATTTAGATGCACTCAGTGTCAAAACTAAAAGCTGTCTTGATAGAAGCCTTTTGATGTGTAACTGAAAGAGAAAAAGTAATTTCGAAAATCATGGTTTCCAACTTGCTGATCTTTCCATATCTAGTATAAGATCCTCTTATAAGTTAAGAAATCAAGAAGAATAGACAAATTAGAGAGATCTTTTTTCCCCTTTCCCTGTACTATTATTCCAAAACAACCACTTATTGATAACAGACCCTAATCTTAATTAGATAATAACTATAGTAAAACAGAGCATGCCTAATTAATTAGATAGATTAACTAATTAGATAATAACTATAGTAAAACAGAGCATGCCTAATTAATTAGATGTGAATCTAAATAGAATATAACTAAAATAAAAACATTTTATCCTAGAAATAATATGGATTGGGGGTGAATACATTTAGGTATCAAAGTGTTTTTTTTTAGTTATTGCCATCCGTTGCTCTTGTAAGAATGTTCTTAAAAAGCTTCAAGAATTCTGTTTGGAAAGTGCCTATTGTGAATCCTTAACATCACCTCTCTTGAAAAGTGAGCTTGTCCTTATGCTCCAAATCAGGATGAGTAGTATGGTGTAACACTAATGGTGAAGGGTTTTCTCAGAGTCCCCTGTTTTGAGGAACCATTGATTTTAAATTGCACCGTTGGGGTTACAACTTTAGATTCTCCTCCCAAGTACCATTGTTATTTTCATTTGAAGGCTTTAGTTAGACTCATGGTTGTAAACCAAATTTTGGGGGTTTACGAGTTCAATATGAACCTTTAAAGGTTCAATTAACCAGTGTAAACAACTCTACTTGTTAGTTAGATTGCAGTGAACTGGTATGGGGAAGTAGCATTTGGAACCTCTCTAAATAATTCCCAACCAGTCTATTTTGTCTATAATTGGTCAACTCTCCCAATGGATTGCTTCGAAGAGGAGGTCCAAAATGTTGGTGACAGTAGGTCTTGAACACATCCCAAAACAGGCCCAGTTGTTCTCATTTTAGTTTATCAGCCCATTGTTGGCTTTACCTCTCATATGAAATGTTGCCATGAGCATCAATATTTTTTGACTTCTAAAACATCATACGTTGATTGATCCAACCTAATGGGTCTTCGGTGCCATGATAAAAGCGAAACTCCATCTTTGCATAGTTAGGTTCCACATTGATTTCTTGTTTGAGTTTTTTACATGTTTCTAGGATTGGGTGGGTAGTGGCTGATGTGAAGAAATAGTAAATTCTAAAGTATTCATGTTCCAAATTATAAAATATAATAAATGAAGAGACAGAGCCATAATTATGGTTTAAGTTTAAATTAGTACTACAAATGGTCTACGTACTTCTGTGACACCACGTGACCATCGTTTCTCCTGTTCCCTTGTTCGACCTCCACTCTTAGGGCATGTTGCTATTCCAAAAACTTTTCTTAGATGAGTGTTAAATTTAAGAATTTGTTTCTTTTGTTTGAAGCATTCATATTCTTTCATAAAGGTTTAGCAGTCATTACTTGATTTAATTTCTAAGTTAATCTACTTCTTGCATGCTCTAGCTTGGAATGACGTGCTTTGGTTTTCTAGGTTGTCTCTGATGCTGTTGACAGTTCTCATGTACTGAGCGGTGGTGTACCTACAACTATGTCAGATTTATCTGAGCCCTTTGTGGAAACTGTGGTGGTATCTGTAAGTAATACCAGCACTTCAAATTCAACCATCAACAAGGTTCATTTGGAGCTTAATGCCAAAACAAAGGCTAAGTTGGATGATAATCATGAAGGCCCAGGTGTTAAACCTTCATCGCGATGTGATTCTAAGCTGGATACTGCGGTAACATTAGTCCAATATCAAGAGAATTCTATTGAGCCTTCTGAAATTGGCAGGGCTGGTTTAGCTGCTGCTTCAACTACAGAAGCTGGTAATACGACTAAAGATACGCGGAGAAGCTGTGGACTTGTCAAGGTTGAAAAAAATAGAGCTTATGATAAATCAGCAGATAAGCATCATGACTCTTTGCAAGACTCTGGTGGTTCAGAAGATTCTTTGGGAGCAAAGAAAGGCTCAACAGGATTTGGTTCACAGTTGGTGGATGAGCAATTTAAATGCACTGGAATATTCCAAAGTCTTCCGACAGCTATGGGTGAGTGCAATGTAATAGCATCTGTGGGGAGTCCTCTGGCTTCTTCTGTTGACATTTCAGTAACCAAATCACCTTCTGCAAATCACATGAGTGTTACTTCTCAAAGTCAAGATATCGATAGTAAAGTGAAAGGAACATCTGAAATCAATTTTACCAGTAGTAAAGACAACTCAGGTACGTTGTCTGAGGGAATTAAGAATGAAGAAAATCATGAAAAGCAAAAGAAATTTGAGAAAGAACTTGCAAAATCATCAGGAAGCTCTTCCTCAAAATCAGATTCTAAAAAGGTTTTGCATGCCTCGATTTCGAAGAGAACATCGTCTGACTCAAAGGAAAGTGTTCTTTGTTCAACTCTTAAATCACCACCTTCGTCAAATGTATCTGCCACTTCAGGCTCTGAACCTTCAACTGTGTTACATGCTGAGGGTGCTTCAAACTTGCAAAAGAAAGAGTGCATATCACAGACTGAGGTTGCTACTACTGTGCAGAAGAAGGTTGCTGTTTTACCGCAGAAGAGTGAAAAGATTAGCCAGTCTGTTTCCCAATCTTCAGCCAAAGCGAGTGCAAGTCTACCACATGCTGCTGCATCTTCCAGTTCACCTGCAACGCTGAGTGATGAAGAGGCAAGTGCTTCCTAGATAAATGCTCCTGCCCCACCCTCAAAAGACAGAAAAATAAAAAATCAAACTTTGTTCCTTTTCCCAATAGTTTTAGTCTTTTGCTTCGAAGCTCACTTTCTGTTGCATCGTTTGCAGCTTGCTTTACTGTTGCATCAAGAACTTAATAGTTCTCCTAGAGTTCCTCGGGTACCGCGAATGCGACATGCTGGAAGCTTACCTCAGTTGACATCACCAACTGCCACAAACATGCTAATGAAGAGGACATCTACTACTGGAGGGAAAGAACATATTCTGGTAGATACTTGCCTCTTCTACCAGTGGGAAAAAGACTTGAGTTTTCATTCTTCTAATAGTACTGACAATCTATTTAATCTGATCTTTTCCTTTTTTAAAAAGTTATTTGTTCTGTTATGCATTAAAAATTCTGTATCTGAAAAGGATTTTGTTCGTAGACATTTAGAAGGAAAGGTAAGGATATCAGTAAAGATGGGTCACAAGGTGTGCGGGAGGTTGATGATGAAACTAAGAAGACAGAAAGAGTGCCTTCTTCATCTGAACAAGGGAGACGAGATCATTTTTCCACATCTGAATTGGCTAGTAAAAGAGAAGTGGATGGTGCACCAACAAAAGTGATCCAAACTATGAAGAAGGGCAACAGTTCAACATCTGGAGCCGCTGCAGCTGGTGATTTGAGCTCTCCAACTGAGGCGAATGAACATAATTCATCATCTTCTCACCAGTCTCCAAGAAATCCTCTTGATGATGGCAAAGGAATGGTTAGCCGTTCTAGCCATCGCACTTTACCAGGTTCATGCCTTGGAGCAACATTTCCTTGTTTTTTGATTTTCCCCTTCCCGTGGATTAAACTGAATTCTTCTGCTCAAATGAGTATGTATCATTTACTTGTCAGGTTTGATAGCTGAAATTATGAGCAAAGGTGAACGCATGACATATGAAGAACTTTGCAATGCAGTTTTACCGGTAATAATTACTGACGGGATATGCTGCTTTATTCTTCTGGAACAAAGAGCACATTTTTTTTGCTTACATTTTGGGATTCTGAATTTTGCCCTTCTGCAGCATTGGCCTAACTTGAGGAAACACAATGGAGAGCGATATGCATATTCAAGTCACTCGCAGGCTGTCCTTGATTGCCTAAGGAACCGAAGTGAATGGGCTCGCTTAGTTGACCGTGGTCCCAAGGTATCAATCACCTTTCCTCTCACTTAGCATCCACCCACCTAAACAAAATTGTATCTCCTTTCCAGATTTGAAAATTGGAAGGAGCTTTTCAATTAATAAGCAATAGCATTTAGAAGGCAGCTGAGTTGTAGGCATGCCAAAAAATCGGAGAAATTCTTGGAACTCAACTGTTGTTTGTTTGTTTTTCACTATCTTTACTGAATAAATTGAATAATCTTAAAGCAGACAAGTGGAGGAAGGAAGAGGCGTAAGCTGGATGCTGACTCTGCTGACATGGATTCTGATGACAATGATGATAACAGAGATAGAACTGTAAAGGATGCGAGGAGAGAGAGCATTGAGTCACACCATGAAGAGTTTCCGAAGGGTAAAAGAAAAGCACGGCGCAGGCGACTGGCTCTGCAAGGAAGAGGCGTTAAGGATGTTAGGAGGCGGCAGAGAATAGAGGAATTCAGTGATGATGAAGTTGCTTCGTTTTCTAGTTCTAGCGAGGAGACCTTTCTCAGTGAAGACGAGACACAAGGAGTAGGAACTTCTAGAGCTAGTGCTTCAGATGGTAGATGAAGATTGTGAGTTGTGTTTAGTTTTCTGTTTCTTTACAAGAGAGGAATGAGCTTCAGAGGCAGGCATATTCAGCTGGCAGGATTTGTTGCTTTCATGTACCCATGTTGTAAAACCACATATGAAAAATGTCTTGTTTCGCTGTGGATTGGGATGCAAAAAGAAATCAAGGGATGGTTTGAAATACTCTAGGTATAGAATAGATGCGATATATAATTCGGTTAGGGATATAATATGTAAATTAAAATTTTAGATCGTGTTGTACAAGTATTTTGAATCTGGGAACCGCTGTTGTGCAGGCATTGTCATAGTCCATGGGCCGCATCACGTAGATGTGTATCTTAAGCGTGCGTCATATGCGTTTTGATCCGTATTTGTATCTAAGCTTGCACGGAATTCCACCTGATTCCGTGAGCAAATGCGGAAGAAAGTATCCGCTTCTTGACGTGGTTGGTTTGTGGCTATTTTGCTCATTCCTGAAGGAAACCACTACTACGTTAAAACTTCAAAAAAAAAAAAAAAAAAAGCTGGGTAAAGGGCAATACAGACCTCCAAGTAAAGTAGATTGCTCCCCATCGCTATCAAAATGTAACGGTGGGTGGTGATAACTTTTATGTCTAGACGTTACGATTACGATTTTGTTAGGAAATACAAATGTTTTTAGTTAGACTAAAGTGACAATTTTACTTTTTAAGTCATAATTTGTTTTTTAAATGGCCAAGTATTTGTTCAAAAGAAGAAAAAAAACGTAAAGCTGGAGGCGTTTTAATACCATTAGACGAGCCGTGTAAGGTTTAATTTTTTTTTATTATTTATTTATTTAAAATTTTATTAATAGGCACCTTTTAATAAATTGATTAATAATATACATTTATTGTTACTTTTTTAAAAAAAAAATTGATGAAATTTCTGTAAAACAATTTGGGATTTAAAAAAAAAAAAAAAACTCCTAGCATCCTCGTTGCAATACACTATTATAATGTAATATAGCGTAAGAGCTTTTAATTGAGGAATATCTTAGATTTTTACGGTATTATTATGTTTTGTAAATCTTCATAAATATCTTAATTATGTATATAAACATAATATTAGCAAGAAATATACCTTTTTGATTACTGAAGCACATTTTGCACTGTGATGATTATAGAGTATTGCGTTGTCTGCTTGCGTAAAAGGTAACCGTTCTTCTAATTTTGCCAGCTTCAGTTTTGAGTGTTATATTAACTTTAAAAATGAATAGATATATATATATTAGGAAAAATCTAATTAACTAAAACTAGAGTGAGTTATGTTTTTTATTTTTATGAAATTTATATTTTTATATTTTTATTAATAAAATATTTGGGCAACGGTTTGTGCGGAAAATAGAGAGGGGGGTTAGGTCGCACCAATGCCATATATATATGGAGACAGATGTTGAAAAAGACGCCCAATTAAAGAAGAAGAGACTCATCTAGCAATTTCTCCCTTTCTCCCTCTCCCCCTCTCCTAATCTCTCTCTCTCTCTCTCTCTCGTTTCGCAGATAAAAAAAAATCTAATAAAAATCAAATCTGAAAAATCAAAACTGAAGTCGGGCTAATATTGTTGCTGCAATCTAGGTAGGGTTTCTTTAATTCCGACTTCACTCGTTCATCCTGTTTAGTTTTTTCTCGGGTTTTTCGAACCTTCGTCTGACATACGTTTGTTTTATACCCTACATCTGTTTTCGTTCTCGTTTCTGATTTCCGCTATTCCCAATTTTTCTTCCTTAATTGGCCATCGATTAGTTTTTTTAGTCTATACTAAGATTTATTTTTCTCTTCATTTTTTAGCTTTCAATTTGATCATGACAATTCTAGATTCGGGCTTCATGATGGAGAATGGATCTATTGAACTGCCATGCACGCCTGAGCAGGAGAAATCGATTGTTCGGGAGTTAACTGAAAAGGCCGAGTCTAATCTCCGTGAAGGCAATTTGTATTTTGTTGTTTCTAATAGGTAATTTCCTTTTCTTCCTGTCTTAAGGTTTTTGTATTCTGTTTTTCTCTGTAATTTTTCTATTATTGTTTTTATTTATTTTTCTGTAGAAAAAAAATGAAATCCTTGGATCTCTTGAACTGCAATTATCTATTTCTCCTTGGACAAGGAGTGTGAAAAAGGGGAATAGTTACCTCGGTTGTGGAACTTTTTATGTAGATCAATGTATTTATGTCTGAAAATAGTATTTCCATTTTGCAACTGCTATTATCTCTGGTAATGTTGAGGCGAAAGTTAGATGGCTTCTGATCGTATATGGCAGAAAAACCATAAAACTAAAGGAAGTGAAAGTTGGCGTTTCCTGAACTTATTTTACCCTTCTCAGGTGGTTCTCCAGTTGGCAGAGATACACTGGGCTATCCACTGGTGCTTATACATTCAATGAAGCTTCTAGTGAAGCTCAGCCTTCAGGTGCAGACAGGCCTGGACCAATTAATAACACTGACATAGTAGCAAATGGCAGCCAAGGTGATGATCCCCAGCTTCTTCGAACCCTTGAAGAAGGAAGTGACTATGTATTAGTTCCACAAGAAGTGTGGGAAAGGCTTTATGGATGGTAATATTTATTAATCTCAAATTTCTTTATTCCCTTCCTACTGTATAATCTATTGTGGAGAATGCATATGTTTTGGTTTTTGAAACGAAGGCAAGAATCACAATTTTTTAAAAAAGAGTATTATAACTGCTACACCATATCCTATAATTTAATTCCAAGATTTCCTAATAAATGTGATACTTTGGTCATTATCTGGTAATATCCAAAATGTTGATTCTGCTTATTCCAAAAAATATTGAGCGAATGTTAGTGATAATATGCTCAAGAGAGCTGGTCGGTGTGTTCCTACACTATATATATTCCCTAGGTCTTTTTGTTTCATCTCAATTTTCTTTTCTCCCTAGGTATAAAGGAGGACCTGTCTTACCTAGAAAGATGATATCTGCTGGAGATAGTAAGCAGTTCAGTGTTGAGGTCTTTCCGCTTTGTCTTTATTTAGTTGATTTAAGAGACAAGAGTGAAACAGTGATACGGCTAAGTAAAAAGGTATTCTCAGTGGCTTTCATGTCTTTCTGTTAAATAATAATGATAGCTGTACCACCTTTTTTTTTTTCTTCTGTGGTTATGGATTTTAATTAGCTCCCTTGGCATCATTGGCAATAAAATTTTCCATATAGTAACTCTATGGACTTAAAACAAGTGTTATCTGTTTTTATGTCACTTTCAAAGCTGTGATATTAGAGCTTCATATGGCTATCCCATTCTTGTAGTTTTTGGGATTGAGATTTCTTTCTCAGACATAGTACTATGGGGAATACGGTCTACAAATAGACTGTTTTATGCAAAACCTCCTTTTCTTTTTTTATTTTATTTATTTTGCACTAAATTCTTTCTATGGTATCCTTGCTGTAAAATATATTCATGGATCAATATAAATTGTATACGAGATACGTTAAGTCTTAACTGTGATTTTCAGGCTTTACACAATCAATTTTCTGTCATTATTTGCCAATGTATTTATCGGTATTTGTTGTATCAGGCTTCTCTACATGACCTTTTCCATAAAGTATGTCAAATTAAAGGAGTGGAACCAGAAAAGGTTTGTCTGTTGAATGTATATTTATCTTCAATTAATTTTATTTCTCCAGTTATTCAAAGTGAAAGTTTTTCTCCCTCTCCAAATTTTTGTAGGCACGTATCTTTGATTATTTTAATAAACAGAAGCATACAGTTTTGGTTCAATCAAGACAAACACTAGAGGAATCTAATTTGCAGATGGATCAACATGTAAGTTTTGTCATTCTATCATGCAAGATTGACTTGTTTGATTTTTGTTTTATGCTATCTTGTACTCTTTTGTTTTTCTAAGCTGTCTATCATCTTCCACTCAAGGAAGTATGGCTTTTCCTTTGCATTTTTAGGAATGGATTAAGTAAATAAAAGTACAATAGTATTTCTTTGGCTGTTTACTACTAGGATGTTGTCGGAAGCCAGACCTCAGGTCAGGGAATTGCTAAGTAATCTATGATGGTCAATATTCAGTTTCAAGTGGGAGTAGGTGCATTTGCTTATTTCTTTCTTAGAATTACCCAATTATGTCACTGCTTATTCTTATCTCCTTATAATTTAAATTTTGCCGCTTCCTGTGGAACTCATTGGTCAAACTAAAGCTAATACATTTGGATCCTTCTTTTCGTTAATAACTCTTTGAGCTATTCGTTTTTCTTTCCCCTGCTTATTCTTCTCCTCCTCCTCCTTTCATTTGTTTTCAGTAACACATCTATTTATTTTAGTCCATGTGAAATAGGCAGAGGTTGAATAGTTGTTCTTCCTGAACTGTATGTTTGAGAAGATAAGTGAATTAATTCTATTTCAATTACCATGGATTGCTCTTTCAGATTCTCCTTGAGGTAAAAAGTGATGGATTTTGGCCTTCTGGGTTTGACATGGATTCAACCGGAAACAACTTGCAAATAGTTCCTGTAGACCCATCAAGGTCATCTGTCACAATTGCCGGAGGCCCATCTTTGTCTAATGGTTATTCAACTGGTCACAGCTCGAGTGTATATTCTGGCATTAGTTTGAGTTCTTCGTATGGAAATATGGAAGATGGGTATGATGGATCAAAATCAGTAACAAGAGGAGAAGGTGGTTTGGCTGGATTACAGAATTTGGGGAATACTTGCTTTATGAATAGTGCCCTTCAGTGTTTGGTTCATACACCTCCAATTGTTGAGTACTTCTTGCAAGACTATACTGATGAGATCAACAAGCAAAACCCTTTAGGGATGCATGTAAGTCTCCTTCTTGCCTACATGACAAAACAGACCCATTGTTTGTCCAAATCAGACTTACTTTGAATCTGAAAGTTTAGTGGTTTATGGTTCAATAGTTTAAATTGTTATCAAATTAGTAATATGACGATTATTAATTGTATTATTATAAATATTAAAATTTATTAATAATAGATAATTCAGCTATATGAATTTTCTTAATAAGCCTTTAATTTGGGTAATGCATGAATTAACAATTTTTTATTAAAAGCATGAGGGAACTAATTTGTATTTGTTAAAAAATGTACATCTTCATAAAACTTTACAAAATATAAATGGATACACCATGGCATTATGAAGTTTTATGTAATCTAGCTTATGAATCTTTTGAGTTTTAATAGTTTTTTACACTACTTTTATCATGCTTACTGCCAGTCCAGTCTATAAAACTGCAATCTGACTGGTCTGAGATAAAAGTGAATTAGAAGTACTTTGGATTTGGGTTCTAATGCCTGCTGCTGTTCTGCAGGGTGAGCTTGCTCTTGCTTTTGGTGAGTTGTTAAGAAAACTATGGTCCTCAGGCCGGGCACCAGTTGCACCTCGTGCATTTAAAGGAAAACTCTCACGTTTTGCTCCTCAATTTAGTGGTTATAACCAGCATGATTCACAGGTTAGTTACTTGCTGTCTTTGACTTTTTCTTTTCTTATTTTTCATGCTATGCTTTCCTGATATTGCAACTTTGAGGGATATAGTTGCATGTTGCATTTTACATTTTACTTGCACTACTTTTCCTATATTCTGTTGCCCTCGACCTTATTACATAAATAAAGGTCAAAATTGAGATGGTGGTAAAGATCATTTCTTGTCTAGTGGGTAAATATGAAAGGCTGGGAAGGTGGAGGGTAAATGTCACTGTCTCAAAGGATCAACATAAAGGAGTACTGGTAGAAATTTTCTTATTTTACTTTTCATCTTATCTATTTTCATTATCCTGTAGGAACTCCTTGCCTTTCTCTTGGATGGGCTGCATGAAGATTTGAATCGTGTGAAACAAAAACCTTATATTGAAACAAAGGATTCTGATAATCGCCCAGATGAGGAAGTAGCTGATGAGTTTTGGAGTAATCACAAGACTAGAAATGACTCCATTATTGTGGATGTTTGCCAGGTGAACCACTCATCCTGCTTATCTAAACTGATTTTATATGTTATATTTCTTTTTCTTTGCAATTGAAATCATGCTTTTTTTTAGAAATTTTCATATTTTACGGTGTCTGCGGCTGAGCTTACTAGATCTGCACTTGGATATCCTGAATTAATTTTCTCTGTAGACCACATTTAAATAGGAAAGGCAGAAGTTTAGCAGGTTGGCTTTTTAAAGCATAATATGTTTCCAGAATTAGGCTCTACAGAATAGATGCCTTACTGTACAAATCCATAGAGCACTGTTTGCAGTGCAAGTAGAAGAATGCTTCTTCATCATTGATCGAATGTACCAACTATTACAGATTATTGATTGATTGATTGATGTTTGTTGGTGGTCTCTTGTATGGTTTCTAATAACCTAATCTTCTGATTTCTAGTTATTTGTTTGTCTATATTTTGAATTTGACAGGGTCAATATAAATCAACGTTAGTTTGCCCAGCTTGCAGCAAAATATCAATCACGTTTGATCCCTTCATGTACTTGTCACTCCCTCTCCCTTCGACGGCTACTCGGATGATGACAGTAACAGTGTTTTATGGTGATGGGAGTGGCCTCCCAATGCCGTTCACAGTTACTGTCCTTAAGCATGGTTGCTGTAAAGATCTCATCCTAGCTTTAGGTACTGCATGTTGCTTAAGGAATGATGAGTATCTGCTACTTGCAGAGGTAACATTGTCATTTTGTCATACTGTTTATTCTTTTTGTAATCTTGTTGTAGCAGCCTCTCTCATGCTGCAGAGCTTTAACTGCAGGTCTATGATCACAAGATATACAGATATTTAGAGAACCCTTCGGAAGTGCTGGGTTCAATAAAGGATGATGATCACATTGTTGCTTACAGACTTCCCAAAAGAGCTGCAGATTTGACAAGACTGGAGATATGTCACCGGTATTTGCAAAAGTGAGTACTTGTCTGTGTGTCTTTTGCTTTTACTTTCTCATTGTTTTTGTTATTCCTAAAGCATGTGCCAGTAGTTGAAATGCTTAAATTTCTCAATTTGAACACGATATGGGTTATCTGTTGAACTTCTACCTGGTTGGCAGGTTCAACCTGTTGAAAACCAGACACATTCCAACTCAGAGCCTTGAAACTCCATCCTTAATCAACTATAACTGTATTGTTTTGTTTTATTCACGTCATTTTGCCATGTTCAACATTGCCACTTTTATAAAAATTATTCATATCTTTGGTGTGACAGTTTGAGTTTCTTAAGAAGCAATTAGAGATGTTATGGGTAGTGTGATCCTAGGGCTATAAGAAATTGTATGATTTGCCTGTTTCTTTGTCTCATTGCTTTTGGAAGGAGTTCTTTTTTTGCAACATGTAAGTTTTTCCATTTAGCCCTTAAGTTCCTCTCAATAATTATTTTTACATTTTCAGATCCAACTTTGACAACCTGAGAGCTGGTGAGAGGAAGTTTTTCCTTACACCACTAGTTACTTTCTTAGAAGACCCACAATCTGGAATTGATGTTGATGAAGCTGTGAGCAGAATGCTTTCTCCGCTAAGAAGAAAAGTCTTTTTAACATCAGTAGCAGTCAGCAGTGGTAAAGAATCATTGAATAGCTACAGTACAGAGATTGTACCTGCAATGCAGCCCATGGAGGGTATAGAATCAGAAGAAATGTCGAGCAATGAGTTGACATTTCGACTTTGCACCACCGATGATCGAGGTTTTAGGTGCAGTCCAATATTCAAGGATTCTCCTGTAAAATTTAGTCGAATTACAAAAGTCCTTCTGGATTGGACAGACCGAGAGCAAGAATTATATGATTCAAGCTACCTTAAAGATCTACCGGAGGTTCATAAGACAGGACTTACTGTGAAGAAAACCAAGCAAGAAGCCATTTCTTTGTTTTCATGCCTTGATGCCTTCTTAAAAGAGGAGCCTTTAGGTCCTGATGATATGTGGTAAAGTAGACTTCTCCTTGAGGCTGTCAATG
The DNA here is from genome assembly GCA_027405835.1 of Asclepias syriaca. Taxonomy (NCBI): domain Eukaryota; kingdom Viridiplantae; phylum Streptophyta; class Magnoliopsida; order Gentianales; family Apocynaceae; genus Asclepias; species Asclepias syriaca. The sequence goes on along the minus strand of CM049929.1, from coordinate 3,224,982 downwards.
TATGCTTGCAATAAGATTTGCTAAAACCATTCTTTTCCTTAACATGTTAACAAATTGTTGTACAGGTATTGTCCTCGCTGCAAGGAGCACAGGCAAGCCACTAAGAAGTTAGATTTGTGGAAGTTGCCTGAAATATTGGTCTTCCACTTGAAACGATTTTCATACAGCAGGTGGCTGAAAAACAAACTTGACACATTTGTGAATTTCCCAATTCGCAATCTCGATTTAAGCATGTATGTGAAAAGCAAGGAAGCACATGAAGGCTCTCATACCTATGAATTATATGCAATTAGTAATCACTATGGTGGTCTAGGTGGTGGGCACTATTCTGCGTATTGCAAGGTAAGCAACTCAGTTGATATCTGTCTTTAATGACTACTACATTTTGCATGTTTTCCCGAATCTTGTGCCACTTTGGTTATCGTTTGTTTTGTCCCATCTAGAGAACTGAGTGATTTTGTTCCCCATTTGCAGTTAATTGATGACGACAACCGGTGGTATCATTTTGATGATTCGCATGTATCGCCTGTAAATGAAGATGAGATAAAGACATCAGCTGCTTATGTTTTGTTTTACAGAAGAGTGAGGACACAGCCCGCCGATTGGTCCATGGGTGAGCCATCCCAGAGTCATAGTGCTGCTTGAACGGCTGATGGTTAGAAAATTCATTTTGTGATAAATTGTTGTGCTCCCTTTGTCATTTGGTAAAGAGAGCTTTTGTGGGGAGGAGCCAAATGCACAGCTTGTTAGAGGTAGCACCTTGGCTGTCAGCTGTTGTAATTCTTCAAAAGAGGATGTAACCTAGGAAAAAAAATCTATAGTAAATGCGGCAAGAAAAACTGAAGCCATATTATTTGGTAGTTTCTAATAAAAATTTTTGAGAAAAAACTAGGTGACAATTCAATTCATGCTTCCCTTCAGGGACGACGACTTTTTGTTTGTAGGATATCAACAGCTGCTTTATTATATTCTTTATGAGAATGTTGTAGGTTACTGTTCCAGTTGACCATTTGTGTATCCTGCGGTGATTAGTCACTAAACATTAATAGTACTAAATAGGAAAAAATGAAAAAAAAATGCTAGTTTTTTTTTTCTTCTCTCAAATCGAAAACAATACACGTGAGTGATCTCTGGCTAGAAGATAACAAAAATTAGATTACTGCCGAAAACGTAAGTGCAATATTTCATTTCTCTCTCTCTTTTATTATTATTATTATTTTGTGGTTTGGGGGGAAGGTTCCTCAAATAAATATAATTATAATAAAGAAAAAGGAAGAGCACCGAACAAATGAAAGAATATAAAAGTAAAGCGGAGGATGATGCCATAGGCCCAAAACAACTGTCTTCTGGTGCAGGCAGCTTAAGGGGAAGTGGTCTGCTATCTACTTTCCCTTTCCATTGTTGTAAAGTGTAGTAGATTAGACAGCTACAGGAGACACAAGAGATTCGATTCTGAAACAAACCTAGCAGCCCCTCCACCCTCACCCCCACTCCATGTTTGGAAAGGAAAGGAACAAGGAAAATCTACCATTTTCCAAATACTAAAGCTCCAACGGGTGGGTGCATTCCCTCAGCGCAGCTTTTGCTTATCGTCAACTAAAGGCAAATTGAGAATTGAAAGGCAGACACAAGTAAAATGATGAGACTGAGGAGCAATACACGGAAGCTGTGCAACCGGCGCATCTCCTGAAAGTGAAGCAAACATTTTTCATCAGATCCACAATTTCTAAATAACTAACTTATAAAGAGAGTTGTTCGATTTATAGCTGTTAGTGTTTTAGCCTACTAGTGGGAAGAGGATTATTATGCATGCCACCCCACCCTAAAATTAAATTGACCACTAATGTAAATTTGCAAAAATGAGTTGTACTACTATCTTTACTCTCACAATTCAAAAATCGGAAGTAAAACAAGTCCCACCCCATGATCGGTGGGACGTTAGTTAGTGTTGGAATAGGATTATTGCTACTACCACTAGCATTTATCGCTACAAAGATGAAATTTGAAAACTTACCGCATCCGATGTAATGGATAGATAGCCGCTAGATGAACTCGCCGGCGGTGACGAGGTTGTCGGGGGGACATTTCCAGAACCAGATGCACCACTTGTTGAACTGCTATTTCCACTAGTAAAATCACTCCCTTTGAAGCCCAGAGAGTACGCCGGTGAACCGTCAGGCTTGAAAAGGCCGTAATTCCTCTCAGAAGTCGGTCCTGGCTTCATATTTTCATTGAACAATGCAAAGACATAAATATTCAAATTTGTGTTAGGCCTCATGGGAGTACCCTTTTTGTCAGCAATGAGCTTGAGCAAATTGCCGTTATACTTCTTGGCATTCTCGGGCGTGGCCCCGGCCTCGTCAGCGTCTCCCTTGGAAGGCCACCCGGTCTCCGAGATCTGAACACATACTTTCTTAAAACCTAAGCACTCCAAGGCCGAGTGAACCGCATCAATCTGGGCGTAAAGCATGTTATCGTAGTGCAGATTTGACACCGGATCGACAATCCCAGGATTCTGCTGAAAGAGCACAAAATCGAGGGAGACTTGCTTTGGGCTGGCTTTGTAAGCGAAGTAAGGATATGCATTAATTAAGAAAGGAGAGGCCGTCTTCATGTGGAAATTGAGGATTTGGATCATACAACCGGTAAGGTCTTGGCGGAATCTTCCGGCAGAGGGTGGATAAGAGGTTTGGAGCACTGCAAGGGAATGAGCAGTCGTGACGGTAACTTGATCTTGGAGGTTGAGGTCCACGAGGGCAGCATAGACGCTCTGCATTGCCGGTAGGAGGTTAGACGACAGAGCGGTGTCATTGAAGGTCAATACTTCGTTTCCGACGGCGATGCTGGTAATCTTTGTGGCAGGTAGGTAAGCCTGGACGTTAGATTTGACCCAAGCTTGAGCTTGCTTAGGGTCTCTGATCTTAGATAGGCACTCGTTCCCAATGCTGATGATGAATTCGACGCCAGTGTTGGCAAAAGCTTTGAGTACTTTCGGATCGGCGTCGTAGAGCTTGAGTCTGGTTGCTCCGATAGATTTGACTAGAGGAACGACATTTCCCGGCGACGGTAGGTTGTTAGCGATCTGGCCGTAGTTGATACCCATAGAGGCAACAGACATTGATTGGAAAAAAACAACTGGAAGAGCAGAGAATGAGAAAAATTAACAAACTAAAACTTGAAACAAAACCGCTTGAAATTAATGAAATGAAATCTGAGAGAGCTAAGGAAAGCTTAGATCAAATTTATAAGGCTGTTGTAACTTGTAAGTACCTGAGCAAAATTGCAGTAGTAGAAGCAAAAACAGGGAGGAGGAGGACTGAAGTACTGCGGAAGCTGCCATTGTCGACCAACAAGTCTTCTTCTCTAGCGCTTGTTCTTCACCGGGGAAGGGAGGAGCGTTGGAGGAGAGCAGCTGAGATAAGGCTTTTTTCAGTGGACAACAGCAACACACAACTCTTAGTAAGTGAGAGAAACTATTTCCAATTTCCATATACTAAAAGTCAGTTCCAACATTTATAACTATATATATATATTTACTAAGTTATGGGTCACGTTTTTAAGACCTCTTTTTTTTTCTTTTTTCTTTTTTTTTCTTTTTTTTTTTGTTTAGAATTCACTTCATTTCAGACTAGAGGATGTCTGAAACGTTTACCTCTTCTCTTTCTCCCAATTTTCCCAGCTCCCAAGGAGAAAAAATATTTAAACTGTATCTGTCTAAATAATTTATTATTATATTTCAAAGAATCTTTCTCTTTTTTAATTTTTTCTTTCTTCAATATATACATATATATTTACAGCTCTGGAAGCAACCAAGATTTGAAAGGAAAAAATATATATATAAATGAGAGAGAGAGAGAGAATGGTATGCGGGTCGGGTCGGGTTGACAGTGAGATGAGATTAAAAAAGATGTGTGTAATTTGAGAAAGCTGCTAAAAAGGGAGGATTAGAATTTGCCGTTACTAATGAAATGCTAAAGGTTCCAAAAAGAAGACAAGAGGGAATTTTATTTTATTTCTTTTCTTTTGAGATGCTTTCAAAGACGTTGATAGCACTTTTTGAGATTTTATATTATAATATTTTTTTCTTTCTCATAATTCATTGAACTATATTCTATTTTTAAATTTTTAATTAAATTAAAAGACGAGATAAAAAATTATTTACAGGTTAATATTATAATTTTTTGGATCAATCATTTATCTATCTCTAAATCATGAGAGAAAAAGGTGCATGCATGTGTCCATTATTGATTGATCGGTTTTTGGATGATATTTGTAGAATAACAGCGGGTGAGGTGGTACGGTGGTGGTGGGTCCAAAACAGACTTTCATTTTTTCTCTTTCACATTCACTCTTTTGTTTGTTAACCTTCCTCGATTCAGCAGACAAAAAAGGATTTCACATGGCATCCTTTCCTCTTTACTTTCCCTTCCCAACACACACAAATACACAACTCATCTCCAATCAATGAAGAGAGAGAAAGAGAGGGAGATAAATCCTTCTTTCTTTTCACTCATTGCGTGCTGGAACAATTCTCATTCACTCAATTTTTCTTACCTTAATTTGCTTTATGGAAGTAGTAGCGGTAGTAGAAAAAAGTATTTCACTAGCCCATCAGGAGATTGCCCCAATAACAGGAACAAAGACCTTTCGGCGATTTGTTTACAGACCTACCTTTTTCCTCTTCATTATTGTTATACACACACACACACACATATATATACATATATATGAGCATAGATTTTGTCTTCATAGTGACTTATGCTTTCCTTCCATCCGCAAACCTCCTAAATTCCTTCTCCTTTCTCTAAAATACATATTCCCCACCCATTACTTGTTGGTAACGCCAAAACTTAATTTGGACCATTTTATTTCTTCATCACTTTATGTTATGCTTACCGGTAACCTCACATTCCCCACTACAGTACCCTGCTACACTCAGACACTACCAGTCTTTAGTTTTCTCTGCTTCATCTTACCATATCCATCTACTTCTTTCAGCGCCCCTTTCCGTATCAAAAGACAGGCAGGTGTGAGCAGTTATACACTTCATAAGAAGGGTTGCAGCTCTCAACTTACATACTGGGAAAACTCTCATGGAGTGGCCACGTTTTCCTTGGCAAGTGGAGCAATTTCCTCGCCTTCAATACCTGGTCCACTACCAGGAACTCCAAAGCTCAACAGGAATTTTTCCCAGTTCCTTGCAGGTTCCTGTACAATAACATTGATAGCCAGTTACACACAACTTTACTTGAACTCAAAACACAACCAAAAACTAGTCTTGCCGGACACATTATTCCCATACCTTCCAAGAGAGGTCCTGAGACATGCAGTTTATAATCATCTCTTTAAATGCAAGGGTACCATACACTGCAAGGGCTTTGATAACTGTTGTTGCTATCTTAAGAACATCAGCTGGCTCCACAAGGTCGCACTATTCAAAAAGCAAACAAAAAAAGATGGTTAATTGTTCCTAGGATTGAACAAGCTGATGAATCAAGCAAAATTAAGTCACTTACTTCGACACTGAAATCTCCCATGTGGAACCCTGTGTAACCTTCTTTAACTGTGTCAACCAGTCCACCAGTTGAAGCACATATGGGTACCTGACTCACAGAAAAATGAATATTTGTTCAATAGTGAAATATGCAAAGCTTCTTAAATATACATGGGGTACAAAATAGGTTCTGAGTGCATAAGATTCCTACTGTTCCATAGCGCATGGCCTGCAGCTGAATGAGACCACAAGGCTCAAATCTACTCGGAATTAATATGTAATCAGCGCCTGCTATAATCATGTGCGCCAATGGAACATTAAATTTTGCCACGCCTCTTGCTTTGTCAGGATACAACACCTCAAGCTGTTCAATCTGTTCCTCAAACTTCTTCTTGCCAGTTCCCTGGTGAATAGAATAAACCCTCAAAATGCCAGTTTTGACATTCTACACATAAAAAGAAAAAAAAAAAAAAGGTAAACCTCAAGTATCACTTACAAGAATTACAATCTGAACATCCGCGTGAATAAATTTGGGGATCGCAGCAGCAAGAATGTCCGATCCTTTCTGTTCTTCCAATCTACCAATAAAACCTATGAGAGGAATGTTCCTGTCAACAGGCAATCCCACAGCAGCTTGAAGAGCTTCCTTCAACAGAGGCTTAGCATCCATCACCTAAAAGTCATCGTTTAACAGCTTCAACAAGAGAAACTCGAGAAAGAAATCAACAAAGCCATTAACGCTGACCCAATTAAATTGTAAATAGCATTACAACACTCACGGTTGTGATATCATAATGGACGTCAATGTATTTATCAGTCGAAGGATTCCACTCTTGAACATCCATTCCGTTCACAATGCCACTTAAGGTCTTCTGACGAAGGCAAGTTTCCAATTCAACACCCTTTTCAACACCGGAAAGAAGTTCTTGGGCATAATATGGGCTAACAGTTAAGACCCTGTCTGACTCTATGATTCCTGCTTTCATCCAGTTAATTTTCCTTCCCTTCACGGGTTTGTCATACCTGCAACATCCAGATACTTGTTAAGATAGGACTAATTATCAAAGGAAGCTTCATGAAGCATATAATCAACACCCAAAAGAAACACCCTTAAGTAATGTTTTCTTTTTATAGTTGAGCACTCATACCCATCAATGAAATCAAATGAACTTTTGTATTCAGATGGCAGGTTCAGGAGGGAGAAATCAGAAAAAGAGAATCTCCCCTGATAAGCAATGTTGTGAATGCAGAAGACAACCTGGCAACAGTTATTTATTTATAATTTCAGATCATAAAATCACTTTCTTATTTACCACAAAACTCAGTGCTGAAAATTAAATTTTAAATGCAATCATACTTTGGCATTCATGTAGATTCCCTTAGATTGGTACATTGTCTTCAGGTAGCAGGGAAGAAGTGCAGTGTGCCAGTCATTGGCAATGAAGATGACATCCTCTCCTGAAAGGACAGAATGTTACAACTATATAACTTGATCATTCACATTTTCAAGAGAAAGTGTCTGAAATAGAAAATGTTGTACCATATGGACCGGAGAAATATTTGCTATTGTTTAAGTGTAATATTCTCGGTGCCACCAAAGCAGCCTAAAGAAAATAGAAGGAATTCAGAAATAAGACAGCAAATTGAAAATCTGTACATATCAAAGCACTATGAAGCCTTCAAGATAATGATATACTCCCAATAGCTTCAATCAGACATGACTACAGATGCTGATGAAAAATACTTTGAGCATCTAAATGAATCTTTGAAACACTTTGCAGGTAAAAAGAAAGTCAGACAATTTCAAAATCCAAAAACTGATAGCAAAATCAACATCCAGTTTGTAGAATACTTGACATAACAAGCTGAAACGGAGGCCATTGTCCTGGTAATCTTGTCCAGTCTTGGGACCATATATCTTTGATTTAGTTTTTCCCCAAACCTTTAAGAAGTAAAAAATTGTGAATTAGCTTGATCAAAGAGAATATAACTTATATCCTGGATACATTATTAGTAAAACTCAGCTTCTAAAAGTAATGTTTATTTAAATTGCTGACCTTCTCAAGAAATATTGGATGATCCACAAAAACCCGATCTACGCCACGTTTATAACAGTGGAAGAAGCGTACCTTCTCTATTCTGTCGCCAACTTTTATCTGAAATACATATTTAGCTTGCTTCATTGACCGAAAACAAAGCAGTAGTTAATAAATGAAGATTGAATCAGCTTACCTCAACAAGCACATTTGTATCCCAGCAATCTTTGTATTGGTCGTAACGTGGTGCTATTGTCATCACGCGGTGCCCATTAGCCTGAGAAAGATATATATATATATAAGTAGATGCAAGTGTCACAACATTGACAGTGGTGTGCTAATTGGACCAGCTCGTGAACTTCATCTCATTAGTTTACAGGAGATCTAACTAGGAAGCAAAAGAAAGAGAATGACAATCACGTACTGCCATAGCAGGTGGCAATCCTCCAAGAACATCTCCTAGCCCACCCGTTTTGCTCCATGGAGTCACTTCAGCTCCCACGAAGATCAATTGCATCCCTTTTATGACCGTTCTAGATGGCCTATAAGTCTCAACTCCCTGTCCTTTTCTATTGGATTGCATCTTGGTGATTGCTTTTAAATTGGTTCGAATATCCATTTTGCTGACTGCTCTAAGTCCATTGTGAGTCATAGGTTGGTTTCTAAGCCCTATCTCAGCCAAGTTTGTCCTGGCATCTGCATGAGTGACAGAGCCATGCATGATCAAGCTCCTTGAAGCAAAATGTGAAGCAGACACAGTTGCCATGGCTGGGATGTAATTCTGCAGTATAAATAAGGAGCTAACTTCAGAAACCAGTCGAAGAAGGTGTAAAGTCCAGAAATTTTAACTTTAGAAGAGGGGGGAAAGTGAAAATATCTTCAAATTAAAATTTCAATTTGCTCTAAAACTCAAGAGATACAAACACAGACAAAAGTATCTGGACTATCTCCTTTGCATCTAAAAATTAACTGGAGTTAAAAACATACATACAAAGTAGGCAAAACAACTGAAAAATGTAAATTAACAGGACATAATTGAAGAAGTAGCATCACACAAAAGGAAGTATTGGTACGGAAAACCGCAGCCGGATTCACAGCAAGGTTCTGAAACAAATTAATCAGCATATTTCAAAGAGAACTTGATAAAGCTACACATGAAACACTCCTCATGTTTGACAAGTACAGGATCCGAGAAAAGGAGTTGCTTTTATAAATTTTTTTCCTCTTTTTTCGCCACCAGGAACCCGAATCCGACAATTATGTCATCACTCTGTACTTTATGAGAAAAAACAGTGGAAAAAAGTATCAGAAAAGAGAAAATATCCAAATTCCAACCATCTTATAGTATTGCAGTCAATGACAACAAGTTGTTCGTGAACTTAAAACTACAATCAGAAAAATTATGTCCGACTCCATTCGTCCTTGATCCCCGGAGTATTTACTCCTCTCAGTATTATACGCATCGTAAAAATAAAACCAGAACACAACGGAGTCGTTTGCAGCGGTAATAAAATAGCAAATATTAAGCAAAGGAAGAGGAGAACAGCACGAACCAAGAGGAAACCGTATATGAAATGAAACAAAACAAGAAGGCGTCTGACGTGAGGAAGGAAAGGGAATTATAAATAATAGTGGCGATCGAAAGCAGTTTAAAAGCCTAATAAGGAAAGCAATTATGGAAAACCTCTCGAGATACTGTAAACGAATCGTCCAGTCGAGAAACGGAAAAAAAAATATGAAAGAAGTAATAATACGTACAATTTAAGAATGTTGCAAAGACGGTGAGCAGTGAGTCCACAGCCGACAGTGGTGGCTGTGATGGTTGTGAGGAGCAGAGACTGTTGCAGTTGAAGACGACAGCGTAGAGAGAGCATTGGCCCTTTTCTTTTGTCGTAAAGGTACTGTGCCACGTGGGACGATGTAGATGGGGCGTCATTACCAGTGTACCTCCAAACGCATTAGTTTTGCAGGACACAAGAATCCAGGTCGAGTGGACCCCACTTTGCGAATATGTGCAGAAGTTGAGGTGATTTTCGTTCGTCCAATTTGCGTAGCATTTGCAACTCTCCCTATTTGAGGTAATGGATTCGGGTCTAGTCGGGTCGGGTTGTCTATTCACGGCTGAAATTGAATTCAAATGGGGACCTCGAGATCTGAATCATAATTTGGTGTATCATTTTCTTCACTCTGTTCGTTCATGTTGTGTGTTATAATTACAATATTGTCCCTTTGATCATCTCAATCACATCAGTCGGCAATCGCAGCTTTTATTCATTTGGGTCACACATCCCATCGTCCTTTTCTTGTGTCATGTGTGTTGCATTGAACTTGTCAAGAAAATCAATAAATAATTACTGTTGCAATTTAATATTGTAATGTGCGGGGATGTCAACTCATGTCTCATATTTAAAAATAATGTTAAAGGTGACTAGTTTATAAGAGTACCACTAACTCTATTAGTATGAGGTCTTTTGGGATGTTGCCCAAGAATAAAACCGTGAAAGCTTAGGCCAAAAACGGACAATATCATACTAATGTGGAGTTGAGTGGTGTAAGTCCAAGCTTATGGGTATATGCGGGGCTAACAAGTAGTATCAGAGTTTAAGGTTAATGGGTTCTCTTGTGAGAGATGTGACAAGTGGTATAAGAGCTTAAGGTTAATGGGCTCTCTAAGGTTAATGAGCTCTCTTGTGAGAGATGTGAATAAAACCGTGAAGGTTTAGGCCCAAAACGGACAATATCATACTAATGTGGAGTTGAGTTGTGTAAGTCCAAACTTCTGGGTATATGCGGGGCTAACAAGTGGTATCAGAGTTTAAGGTTAATGGGCTCTCTTGTGAGAGATGTGACAAATGGTATCAGAGTTTAAGGTTAATGGGCTCTCTTGTGAGAGATGTGACAAGTGGTATCAGAGCTTAAGGTTAATGGGCTCTCTAAGGTTAATGAGCTCTCTTGTGAGAGATGTGACAAGTGGTATCAGAGTTTAAGGTTAATGGGCTCTCTTGTGAGAGATGTGACAAGTGGTATCAGAGCTTAAGGTTAATGAGCTCTCTTGTGAGAGATGTGACAAGTGGTATCAGAGTTTAAGGTTAATGGACTCTCTTGTGAGAGATGTGTGGCCTAACAAGTGGTATAAGAGCTTAAGGTTAATGGGTTCTCTTGTGAGAGATGTGTGGCCTAACAAGTGGTATGGGCTCTCTTGTAAGAGATGTGTGGCCTAACAAGTGGTATCAGAGGGCTCTCTTGTGAGAGATGTGTGGCCTAACAAGTGGTATAAGAGCTTAAGGTTAATGGGCTCTCTTGTGAGAGATGTGTGGCCTAACAAGTGGTATGGCTCTCTTGTAAGAGATGTGTGGCCTAACAAGTGGTATGGCTCTCTTGTAAGAGATGTGTGGCCTAACAAGTGGTATCAGAGCTTAAGGTTAATGGACTCTCTTGTGAGAGATGTGTGGCCTAACAAGTGGTATAAGAGCTTAAGGTTAATGGGCTCTCTTGTGAGAGATGTGTGGCCTAACAAGTGGTATGGCTCTCTTGTAAGAGATGTGTGGCCTAACAAGTGGTATGGCTCTCTTGTAAGAGATGTGTGGCCTAACAAGTGGTATCAGAGCTTAAGGTTAATGGACTCTCTTGTGAGAGATGTGTGGCCTAACAAGTGGTATAAGAGCTTAAGGTTAATGGGCTCTCTTGTGAGAGATGTGTGGCCTAACAAGTGGTATGGCTCTCTTGTAAGAGATGTGTGGCCTAACAAGTGGTATCAGAGCTTAAGGTTAATGGACTTTCTTGTGAGAGATGTGTGGCCTAACAAGTGGTATCAGAGCTTAAGGTTAATGGGCTCTCTTGTGAGAGATGTGTGGCCTAACAAGTGGTATCAGAGCTTAAGGTTAATGGGCTCTCTTGTGAGAGATGTGTGGTCTAACAAGTGGTATCAGAGCTTAAGGTTAATGAGCTCTCTTGTGAGAGATGTGTGGCCTAACACTAACAAGTGGTATCAGAGTTTAAGGTTAATGGGCTCTCTTGTGAGAGATGTGTGGCCTAACACTAACAAGTGTTATCAGAGCTTAAGGTTAATGGGCTCTCTTGTGAGAGATGTGTGGCATAACAAGTGGTATCAGAGCTTAAGATTAATGGGCTCTCTTGTGAGAGATGTGTGGCCTAACAAGTGGTATCAGAGCTTAAGGTTAATGGACTTTCTTGTGAGAGATGTGTGGCCTAACAAGTGGTATCAGAGTTTAAGGTTAATGAGCTTGTGAAAGATGTGGATGATTATTCGTCTAGGGAAGGTCGAGGTCCACGAGTATGTGGTCCTTGGTTTGAGGGGAGAATTGTTGAGGGAGGTCTACGAGTATGTGGTACTCTTATAACTCCATTAGTTTGGGATGTTGCTCACGAATAAAACCGTAAAGGTTTAGGACCAAAACGAATAATATCATGATGTTGCTCAAAAATAAAACCGCAATATGCCAAAAAATAAAACCGTGTAAACCCAACCTTGTGGGCCTAACATGTACTGCACTCATTTATTTTATGTTCTTGTTATATATATATATATATAATTATTTGATTTCGTGTTCTTGTTTCTCTTTGATTGGAAGCTTGTTTGTAATTTGTACCATTAATGGAGTATGTTTGATGTCTACTAGCTAACAATAGCATTGAGTTGCACGCATAGTCCAGATCATGTTTCGTGCTGTAAGCATGGACACGGTCGTGAAACACGGGAACTGATTTTCAGCCTCTAAAATCACAATTTAATATCTCCTCTTTCTCACTCTAAATATCTCACAAGAAAATCTGTCAGCGAGTCTTTGTTCACATGTATGGTAAAATATCTCTAATTATTACAGAAGTCGTTGATTGTGCCCTGAATTGATGTTTGTTCTATTTTCATGGTTCAAAATGAAGAACAAAAGCTACCCACAAAATTTATGAGTTCTGTTCTTAAAAGCATTCTTTTTTTCCCACACAAATCAGTCACAGCCACTAGTACACAACAAGAAAAAGAGCACGCCGTGAATCATACATTATGCAAGCAAGGTTGTGGAATTCCCCATCTCCGTGAATCATATAAATCATTGACGACTGCTTAATTCACGGGAGCAATCGAAGTGACTGAGAATCCTGTTCATATAATAACCATTTTTAATTAGAATAAATATAAATCCAGTGAATAGAACATAATTAATCATAAGGGAGAAGCTACTCGCTTCTGGGATAATTTCATGTGACGAAGAAATAAAAAAGCCTCCATCCATCATTAATCATACATACATAAGCACTCTGGAGAATGAAAACTTTAAGAAATGAAATTGCACAAAAACCGAACAAAACTCCTTTTTTCCCCCCAAAACTCTCTGCTCCACCATGGCCGCTTCCTGTTGGAATCACCTGTGTGCCGTAACCAGAGTCTCAATGAACCTCAGACCATCGAACCTTGGCACAAATTCTTTTGCTACAGAGTTTCCAGACTGCCCCTTCCCGGCCAAAGGAGAAGAAGTAGAACATGATGACGAATGCAAGCATTCCTGAACATTTTAAACCAATTTTTGCTTAATTATTACAAGCCAACACATACATATAAATGGAGAAAAGTCAGGTTCCACTACAAAATAATAAAACCTAGCATAGGAAATTATTTCGTACTCGCTACATTCCGGTAGAATATACGATTTTCATTCAAAACATTATTAGGATCTAGAATACAATATGAATATATACACACATATATAGGCAGATCTATCAACATTAAACATATTTTTTCTCTAGAAGCACGCTAAACAAATAGAAAACAAAGGCAGAATGCTGACGGAGAACGTAGGGCAAAAAAAACCTGTTCTGAACATGAGGTGAACTTGACCTCACGATCGCCGGAAGAGGAGGAAAGAGCCACAACGGATGCGGCAAGCACAGAGGCAGCCAGAGCGCACGAACCCTTCATCTCCACAGCGAGCACAAAGAGATTGCGTAAAACGAGAAGGAATGTTGTCTTATTCGTAGATCTGATAGTGGTGGGAATGCAAATAGGACGAAACCCGACGAGTACTCGCCGGATCTCGACAACCTTGCCTGCGTTGGTTTCCCGCGAATGAAAGCAATACTGAATTTGTTTTCTTCATTCTTTCATATATATATGTGTGTGTGTTTGTGTGTGGGTGTGTGACACGTTTCTTCAGGTTATTATTATTCTTGCTTTCTTTCCTTAGGTTTTCGGGTGCAGTCAAAATGTCTAGGTTCTTTAGGAATCCCACCCCCTTCCTTCCCCCAAAATTAAATCAATTTAATTTGAATTTTAGTTCCGCTCATTGAACAAAGTCTTTCCCTTTGCCAAGTCAACGTCAAATTTTTAACACCCACTAACGCCAGATTTTTTTTTTCTTTCCATCTTTTGCCATTTTACCAGTTTAGGATTATTTAAACAATGCGTTTGTAACATATTAAAATTTTAATACAAATTTAATAAATCATTTTTTTAAATATAATTCATGTACTTAAAATTTTATGTATCGAGAGATTCAGTTGAATTTGTTTATGGCAAACATGAAAGTGTACAGATACATCCTTTGTTTCAAAGCTGATGTCTTTAAAGGCGGCTGTTTTTGGTCAGCCACGCGACTCAAGTTACGGCTGAGAGACTGATAACTGATTACTATTTGCTTAGCTTTAACGTGCAATTTGATCCAGTTGCTTTCTCTTCAGAAGGTTCTCGGTCTTCCTCCCTTTCCGTGTCTCTCTGCGGAGTACTATAAATACGCGCGCACCGTTTCTTTTCTTTTTCAATTCAAATCTCTCTGTTTTCTCCATTGCAGATACTGAATAGTCGTATCTGCTGAATTCTTCAACAAAAGGGGTAACCAAATTAAGGAAACATGAATTCGATGTTCAGTCCGTTTGATGCCGTGACTGCTGAATTCTTCTTGGGAAGAAGGATCTCGGATTTCTTCGCTCGTCCGGAGATGAATCACAGCGCTACAACGGATTCCAGTTTTTGTCCCAAGGAATCAGCTCGCAGTTCCCGTTCTGCTGCTGTAAATTCCGGCTGTAAATTACCTAAGAGCGCAACAGCAGCAGCTCGTCCTGCTCGTTTTGCACCTGAGTTCGATGGACTCCACTGCTTCGAAACTCTCGTCTCCCATTGATCGTCAACTAATTGAAATTTTAGGGCTTTTGGAAATTGGAACTGCTAACCTCCGACGGAATCTGTTCTCTGGATCATTGAATTAATTTTGATAATTCTATTCTTTCTTTCTGTTTTTTGGTTTGAAACCAGGATCATATATTAATAATTTTATTCTTTACGGTGTATACAAATAGTACTTTCAACATATTTATATGATTAACAAAACAGAGACCCATTTCTATTGATGATTATCTTATGAGATTCCCAGCATATGTTGTTTCTTTTAGTTTCATCAATTTAGTACCTAAACTCTACAATATTAAGACCAAAATTCAGAAAAAAAGAACAAACTAGCCATACTCTCTCTCTCTCATACTCCATGAGGAGATGGTGGAGAGAGATTTTGACGGACAGGAGGAAAATTGCCAAAAAAGAAAGGGAAAAAATATCTGCTTCTTATTTTTGCAGCATGAGATCCATCAATAAGATTGTTAACATCCAAAGAATACAACTATAGCGCATCTACATCTCTTTTTCTCTTTTACTAGCCTTGCAGTATGTCCTTTGCTCACTGGAGGAGCAGCCGGAAACCTTCCAGCCTGACCAGCAGGGAAGAGAAAGCAATTGCCTTGGGGAAGAATCTTTACATGTATGATTTTAGCATATCCATCATCGTTATAACTTCTTACCAATATTTGCAAACCTTCTAGCAACTCCAAAAATAACTGCTTTTGTCAAAAGCCCACGGTCAAGAGTACAAGCAAGGGCAATTGCACCACCAACCACCAAAACTTTTGGTATACTTCTTCGTAATGGCTTTTCTGAAGAATCTCTAGTCTCAATCTCAGACAAATTGCTTCTGCTTTCCAACATTTTCAAGTAATCTGCACTAACTTTGGTGTATGTTTGAGCCATGAAAGCACAATGTGGAACTTCTGCACCATTTAATGCTCTCTGCTTTTGATATGCTCGCAATGCAGGGTCGATCTTCTTTACTGCTCCCCACATACCTTGACGCACACCCAGTTTTGCAATTTCCCAAGGTATACCCATGTCTTCATGATGAAACAGTACAACCTCACATGCAGTTAGCTGCCCATCCCTCCTAGATTCAACTGTTTCAAATGCACAAATTTGAAAATTCAGAAACATGTTCATTAACAAGTGGTGATTAGATTTGATCACACAAGCAAATAGCAGTGCTTGCTTCTGCAGTTTTCATGCAATAATCCTATGTCTAAGCATTTACTTCAAAGTGTTTTACCTGCACGAATGCACCAAGATGAATAATACAAGTCAACACGTCTTGGTTTCTGACGACGAGGAACAGTGGAGCATGGCACACCCTGAAAACCATAGAGATGAATTCAAGGTTAGCATTTCAAACCCACAACATAATGAGTATCACAAGTTTGCAAATTATTGACTAGAACAAAGTACAACTTAACATCTAAAACAGGAGGTTAAGGGGCTGGCCAGGCCTTTATATGATTTTAAAAGGCTAAATTGTTATCTTCTTCAACTTTTATTCCTATTTTTGTGTGTTGTGGGGAGGGGTGGAATTCAATTCAATGTTCCCCAGGTGGTTTGTAAAACTTCATACTTTGACACCTGCCTGTTATCAAGCTTATCAGATGATATTAGTTATAAAAGCTGCAAATACAACAGCTTTGATGTTGTCTCTTAGAATCTTGATTTCTTCGCACCCCAAAAATAAGAACCTTCTACTTGGCTTAACCAATCTTTGAAATTCTATATGAAAGTTCTCCAGAAAAAAATGAATTTGGAAAGAGGAGGGATATCTAGTTCAACAATTGTATTAGACAGTTAAGCACAGTTTTGAACTTCCAGGGTATCTTTTGAGTTAAATACTTACTCCAGAAATCCTCTCATACTAGACTAATCTTCCAAGCTATCGAAGAAATTAAAGTTAGAAGGACAGGAGACTTCTATCTATGATCATTTATGCATAGGTTGAACTTAAAAGCAGAGTTTTAATCATGGAGAAACCTATTTACAAATGTAAATTAAAATTTCGCTCGCAATTGTTAGGTAACATTATGAACTTTCATCAAATGAAAACTCCATTAAATTTCTATCTTATCTAAAAACGAAGCTGATAAAAGTAAGTGTATAGCTTAAGCTGATAAATGTATCTAACTTGTTCTTCTCTTACCTTTGTGATGCAGTAGTAAGTTCGTTCTGATTCCCAAATCCGACGACCAATGATATACTCTCTATCACTACAAAAGAAGGGAAACTGCAGCAGGAGAAAATACACACAATCAGGAAAACAGCAAGTCACAAATCATAATGAACAAAGGAACATACATAACTAAAGAGAATCATTCGCACCTTGCGTACCCACTGAACCGTCATCATTCCAGTGTCTGGACACTCTTCCAGAGTTTCAGCATGTAAGAGCATATCATCCCATTTTAGCCGAAATTCATCATCCCAGAAAAAGTCCCTCACCATTTCTGGAGTTGTATCTTCATAGACAGTCCTACTACGATATTGAGGCGGCCCAGTCTAGTAAAGATAGAAATATAGAAAAGCACAGCTATAAGCAAAAAACATAGTCCCACCAAAAAACCTACAGCTCCAACTTTGTATTACAATGGCAATGTTGATTAATACTAAATATATAAATATATATATATATATATATGTATATTAAACAGTAAAATCTACCTCAGGATCTCTCCTCCAGGCTTGGTAACTCATATTTGGTGTAGACTGATCCATCATATGAATCCAAGCAGGGCCTCCGTCTTTCTCCTCAACCAGTTGGTATAGATGTCTAAGGTCATTCTCATTCACGAGACCGGAATTCTCACTGTCGGTATTCGATGAACTGAAAACAATGAATTTGTTATGATTCAGCTCAAACGCCCAGGGCAAAAAGAGGGTTTTGCTAGAGGACCAGTAGAATACCAGTTTAAAGCAAATTTCTACATAGAAATATCCATAGATATAGCTGGAACAGCCCTAGAAAATTTCTATCGTACATGTTTAGGGGAAAAGTAAAGAAAGGAAATTCGCAACAAACCTGCAGCCGGAACCCGAGATAGATGAAGGTAAAGTTGAATTTCTGTTATCAGCCCTGTGGTCAGAAAAGACAGGAATCTGCAGTTTGAGCGAATTGAAGCTGGAAATTACACTAGAAATCATCGAAGAAGAAGAAGAAGCGGAAGAGGAACTGGGCGTCGCAGAAGGATTGTTCCCATTGAAATTAGCCCAGCTGGGCTTCCATGCCCATCCCACCAATACACCGACCAGAACCGCAATCCATAAAGGCGCAACAAACACCATCAGTTCTGCAATTACATCGGTAATCGTAGGCCTTTGGAAAATCTCAAGCAAAGCCGAAGCTAGCACCATCATAAACGATACCAAATCAAGAAAAGAAAAAAAAAAATATATATATATATATATATAAAAAACAGTAAACCCTCGGTTCAATCCACAAAAAGATGTAGCCTTCAAGCTCAGTGAAGAGTCGAGGGTCTAAAAAAAAAAAAGAAGATAAAGATCAACAACACCAAACGATTACCAAGAAAGAAATAGATTCAGGGAGAAAGGGAGAAGATAAGGTGTGGGAAGAAATGAAGAAGTTTAGATTGTAGCGGGATATAGTAAGAAGACAAAAGATTTATGAGAGAGAAAGAGAGAAGAAAAACAAAGCAGAAAGAATTGGGATCGTGGTGTTAAAATCTGCAGAGGATAAGGATGTAAGAGATTAGCGGTTGGGAATCGAATTGTCGTGATTAGCGTAGGTCCAGTAAGCTCTGTTACTTAAGAACAACCTCTCACACAGACGAAAAGCCTTTTATTTTACATCATACACACACATACATACATATATATATATATATATATATATACATACAAATATATATATTTCCCTTTTATCGGCTTTGGACTAATAATTTTCACGGTCGTATTTCCATAGAAACACACGCGCATATATGACTTGACCGGACCGGGGGCATAGTCTAAATTACTGCCGGAAATTTTTTTCTTGTTTTTTTGTACCTTTTCTTTATTAAATTTTGGTGGGGGAAAATGTTGTAAAAAAGATATATATATATATATATATACGAAAGTAGGTGGGAAGTTTGGTGATTGTTCTTAAAAAAAAATATGAAAGTGGGAGAGTTTATATAAAGAAAGATTTCATTTAAGGGCTGTTTGGCAAAGAAAGTACTCGAGAGTACGGAGGGAAGGGGAGAGCTGCTGAGGGCTGAAGGATTATTAAAAAAAAAAAGAGTATTCCAAACGCGGCTCTCTCATTTTTCACGTTATAATTTAATACTAATAGTGTGCGCTGGACGGGACTGGACTTATGACGGTGATCTTTCATCTTCTTTTCTTGTCGGAGTTTTATCATGTGATTCATATGGAACTGTATTTCCGAGTATTTATTGCTTTTTTTTAGTAATAATTTTGTCTGATTTCGATAATCATTTGAGAGAATTAGAGCATTATTTCAATAAAAAAAAAAAAAAAAGTGGACGGTGGTGGGGTTAGTATTATTCCTGTTCATACTAACTTGCGTGTAGTAGGTTAGGGTTTGAAATAATAAAGTTAAAGGGACCAGTCGCCATTATATGGCCAACTTCAATAGAGACTTTTTTTTAGTATGCTCATTGTTTTTGGTGGACTTTTTATTAGAAAGAAAGAAAAAAAAAAACAAATTCAATACTCACCAACCATTGGAGAGACGACTTTACTGAATCTTGACAATTGCTAATCAAATTTCTGCTCTGAATTTCACTAAGCCTTTGTATTGGTGCAGTGTCATTACAGGCGCACGCGCACGCGCACAAAAGGACGTGCAACCAGAAGAGGGAAAAAGGCAGCCAACGGATCAATAATCAATTAAGTTAGTTAGGGAAAGAAGAGATCCAAGAAGAATTTCAAAAGCTTGTGTGCCAAATTGCTCCATCGCCTTCTCCACAGCGCTGGTGAACCTCTTCCATCCTTTCCACTGATTTGCATACGCCACTACAGCTCCAATCAAACGATGCAGCACAAGGGTTACCTGCTTGGACCTTCCATTCACAATCTACCAAAAAACAAATTCATAGTTGAAACTCTGTTGTTTATTTTCGTGTTTTTCATGCATGTCTCAATAATGATTCTCAGAAAACTCTTAACAAGGATTTTTCATGTCATGCCTTACTCATATGTTTCAATGCCAAAAATACACATCAGATACAAACTCACCCAACCCCTCCATTCTTAGGTACATTAATGGAAATCCTTACCCCCAAAAAAGAAAGAAACAATATATCTCTCTATGCCTGCATGGATCCCGAGAGTAAAGATCCCCTCTAAAGACTTTAAGAGATGTCATAGGCTATGCTTTTTTTTTTCTCCGACGCGCAACAGAAAGCAGCTAGGAGAAAAAGAAACCATGAAGATAACTCAAGAATATATGTAAATATAGCTCTCACCAGGAGGAGTCCCACAGCATAGGCTTCGATCGTCAATATGCTCAACATCCAGGCCAATAAACCAAGAGCCAAGAGATACATCTTCATTTGCATACCTATGAAGTATGTGCCTGGAAAAGATATTTTGTAGTGGATATCTTATCAATTGATATGAATTGATTACACATCCAGAAGAAAATAACTTTAAACTATCAATAAGTGTATGATTACCGGTTTACTGAAATATAGGTAGCCAAATCTTTAGAGATGGCGTATATTTGTCCAGTTGCATGCCGAAAATATTTATTTCCCTCCTCACCAAATTTCCAATATTCTGGCTCGTGGTACTTGACTCCTCTGCATAAGACATTAATAGTGAAGAACACTCAACAGTGATACATATGAGACTTAAACAGAAAATAATTATCTTACTTCTGTGCTAAGACAGGACCAGATTTCATGCAACCAATATAGACACGAGATTTTGATCGATGGCGAGCCAAAGATGAACCTAGCATACCTAGTAATAAGTTGAACAAGTATGTTCATGATTAGCCCAGCCAACAATGTTCATCCAAATTTCAAGAATTAAATAATTTATTAGTAGGAATAATGCTATGCTAACCCAGATTAACATGCACATCATCATCGACTTTAATGTAGAAGTCAGCATCCCACTTTGCAGCAGCTGTTGAAAAATATATTTGGGTTTTTGATGATAGTTCATGATATCCTTCAACATGGTTCTGAGACAAAGATGGTGTTAGCATAGTATTCGACAAGAGTAAATAAAAAGCCATCTACAGCACCAATAAGTTTTTCTTTCCCAAAAATTGGACTGAGGAGCTTATTGAATCAAATGCAGCATAGCCAAACAACAGTAGGTCACGGCAGCCATCTATTGGTGAATTGTGACACTTATTACTGAGGGAGCAGGAATGACTAGTTTCTCTTATATTGGGTGTATTGGAGAATTGACAAAAATACACAAAATCAAGTCAATTGAGGTTGAGAAAATGTAGAATACCAGTCGTAAGAAATCCTGGTGTTTTGCCTCCTCAGCATCAATAGCACGATCCAATACCCCGCCAGGGGTTGCACTGAATAGCATGTAAATCAACCACTTCAGTGTTTAATCTAAAGTCACTCATCATATAATACTCATAACCCAAGACAAATATACCTGTGCCCAATAACAAACCGCATTATAATTTTTTTATCTTTCTCAAGCTTCTTCAATTCTTCACCTGACATACATTGTAAGAGATACATTAATATAATGTCATGTGATTACGAGGACTTAACATAAGAAAGTTTCAACCTTGTGGCATCCAGGTTTCTCTAATTGAATCCCTGCGTTTTCTACTGCTAAAAGCAGTGATAATTCCCATAACAAAGAAAACCCTTGGACGGTCATTCAATTGCTCGCTTTCAGATTTCGTATGCATTGGAGATCGTTCTTCATTGACTGCTCTAGCTGCCCTTGCTGCTGCCAGTTGCATCTCCAAAGAAGAGACAGTTCTATCTAGTGTCCTGAAAGTAAAAGAAAACCAGAGGGAGTACTTACTAACCCACAATTATTGAACACTCCCACAACAAAATCCTAAGTATGATGAGACTCATTACATATTATACAAACAGATCTATCACAATTTTAGCTATTGGATGCTTCTGACTTTCTTTGCACAGGATAAAGAAGGTAACAGATTGGTAGATTGCAAAACTAGATAAACCAAATTTAAAGATAAATGTAGAAAAATTACATGATTACTTCATGCGTTTGTGAGACCTGAGAAAGGATGTCTCCAGCCTCATAAGAAGTTTCCTGAAATAGCAGGTAAAATTTTCAGTTATCATTGTTGGCCAAGTTAATAAAAAAACTAAATGAATCATCCTCTGACTTGCCTTGTTATCACACTTAACAAGAGGATGGAGATCTCCTAACTTGTGTTTTTCAACAAACAAGGATTCTTTATCGTTTTTGGCAGAATCAGGGGTTGTCCAAAGCCTAAGAACCACAAGTTCACATTAGGAAAGACAAAGACAAAAGAAAATGAATTAAGATAAACTGAAGATGCAACATGCATGTTATTTATACACCATTAGAATTATGAAAAAAAAAGGTAAGAACAATTTAGTCCAAGAAAAGAGTGACTCAATAACCCAGGTGATGCAACACCTGGTAATATATCACAAAACTCCCATTTGAAGCTTGGACTGAATTCTTACATTAAAATTAGTGTTTAGCAATAACCATGAGCTTTTCAATCTCTTCTTCTTCTCTGTTAAAGAAGATTTCTGAAACAACAGTAAACGTAGGGATTTGCCGCAAAATCCATGTAAAGAGAAAAGAGAGAAGAATGAGGGTTTGGGATCATAGCTAATGTATGGTGATCTAACTAATACAGAAAGAATAATCAAATCTTGAGAACAATTAGAGACAGAAAAGTCGAAATCCTAAATCAGAACTTAAAACAGTTCAAACACAAAAGATGACATTTCCGGACAAAATTAAGCATCAAGATGCAGAATTGATTGAAGAATAAATTACAAATTAAAAAAAAAAAAAAAAAAAAAACAAAACAAACAAAATTCGATTAACCAAATTATGCATAAAAGATTTATAAACTTCCAAAAATAGAAGTTGATCAGAGGAAGATAAACTAAAAAAAGAAAAAGCCGCGAAACAAAGTAGCGAAGTAGCAAGACAAGAAGGGTTACCGGTTGATAACCAAAAACCCCAAACAGAAGCTAGCAACGCAGAGAAGGGAAACCCATCTAGCAGAAACACCATTGGCAATGGCAACCTTCTGTTGCGGTCTAGCTGAAGGCATTAATCCCATTTTCCCAGTGAAGGGGAAGAAAGCTTTACAACTGAATCTCGCCCATACCCATTTCAAGAAACATTAATAAAAACAAACAAATTGGACGTGCAGAAAAGATTAAGAAGAAAAAAAAAAAAAAGGCAAAATGATAGGAAATCTGGAAAATGGGAATAATGGAGAAAGAAAAAAGAGAATGGAGACAGGAAGGACTAAGAGAACTGCCGGAGTAGCTGTGATAAATTATACGTCGATTCCGGTGCGCACTCTCCGTCAGCTGCTCGTGAAATCATAAACCATTCCCTGCTGCTTTTTCATTTTTGTCTGGGGAACAAAACAGAACACCATTGCACGCCTTTTTTCCAGAATCAAATTACCATTTTCTCCTCTTTGAGTTTTTTTTTTTTTTTTCTATAAATTATTTTTTATACACAAAATTTGAATAGAATTCCCATTTGAACCAAAGAATTATTGGTGTTTTGAATTTAGGAGTACTATTACTACATTATTCTTTTTTGGTCAGATTTGAATTTGAAAATTAAACGGTACTGCTGCTACATAACAAACTATTCATCTTGTAAATGAATAGAATCAACTTGAAAGTGACATTACTGTCTAAATTCAATCCAAAAATAAATAGATTCTATTAGATAAATCCATGACCAATATTTTTTATACAACAAATATTTTAAATAAATTTCAAATTTCTTTTATTTAAGTTAGAACAGTTATTTATTATACCTTAAAATTAATATATATATATATATATATAACTAAAAGAAAAAGTTAAAGAAATCATGTGAAATAAAGAGTTTATAAATAAATAACATTCTTTTAAAGTCTAAAGAACAACTTTTATGATTCGTAGGGAAAAAAAAGGGAAAAGGAAAAAGAGAGCAACTTTTGCGAATATATATGTATATAAAACGTATTTGTGGATCCAATTAATTGAACCACAAATAGATAAAAGAAAAAATATTACATTGTTACTTTATCAATTATTGTGTGGATTAAATAGTCTATTAATCAATAATTCAAGAGCGCAACCCAATCTGACTTTTTCATATATTTTTTTTTTATAAAAATCTAATATTCAAATTTATTTAAAATATTTTATAATAAATATTAATCTCAAAATCTTAAATAATATTCTCAAGCGTTTATCATTTCAATAAATCCTCATATATTAGTAATTTTAATTTAATGGGTTAAGCCAATAATACTTTTATTCATTTAGTGCAATCATATATATATATATATATTTTTTAAATACATTTTTTTTATGTAGTAAAGATCCAAGTGTAAAGAGTTGTATTTATTTATTTTCACTAAAATATAATTTAAATTCATAATATGTTATTTATAGCTTAAAAAACTTCAAAATTGTGTGTATATTTTAAAGGAATTAACAATTCATTGGTCCACACGGAAAGTAGTAATAATAATTTATTTTGAAAATAATATATATGTAATTTGATTGTTGTTTTGTGGTACTTTTTGACTTATTAAAAAAATGATGAATTCTTTTACAAAATTTTCATAGATATAATTTTAAAAAAAGATTATCTAATATATATAATTTTTAGTGTTTAATTAAGACTGTTAATAGTTAAATTAATTTTTTAAAAACTTTTATATATTAGAAAGTTTTTAAAAAATATTTATTTATTTGAGAGGGAAGAAAGATTAATAGCACGTATCTGGAAAAATGTAAAGAGAAAAAAGAAAAAAAAAAATCATAACTTAGCTGCTGCGCATTTGTTCTGACGTGACGTGAAAATCGGAGCATTACAATTTACAAATGACTCTTTAATAAATAATACTTCCTAATTTAATAATAATCCCTTTCACGTCTTTTTTTCTCATTAATAAATAATGTATATATATTAATTATATCCATAAAAAAATATTTAATTCGGTGCAATGAACATAGACAGTAAGGTAAGATTTTAGGGTTTAATTTTTTTTAAAATATAAATTAATTTAAAATGTTTGATAATTAATTTAATTAAAATTCATAATATTTTTAGCAGAGAGGACAAATTAATTGATGATCAAATGTACAATTCTGTTGTTATTAAAGATTAATAATACTGATTTGCCGGAAATAGAAAACTGTCAAGAAATATGATGTTACATTATTCTGACGTAGTGGGTCCCACAAGAAAAAGTATTGCGGAAGAATTTGTCTGCTGAATATTGTGAAAAGAAAAAAAGAAAAAAAAAAGACAAATGTACTCATTTTATACCAGAAACAGAAAGCAATAAATATGTGTAATAAATCAAATTGAAAATTTTTGCTTATGTAATTCGATTACAATTTAATTAATAAAGTATCGGCCGGCCCTTAAATAATTATGGCTTCTAGAACACGTATGGGATTGGGTGAAGTGGACAAACACGTAACAAAAATACAAAAGCTCTAATTTTGTGGAGCTTTACGCCGTTCCTTTACTAATATTATTAGCTCCAATAGCTCCCCATACATTTAACCTTGCCAGCTAATATATATATATTATACTAATTACAAAAACAAATCTTTAATTAAAATATTTTTAAATTTATATATAAAAAAGAATTAACAACTGTGTCATTTCTAACAGTTATAAATACAATAAGACTAGATACCTTAATTATAATTGTTAACCCGAAAAATAATAATGATTTTTTTTTTGACTTATACATGTAATCCTTTGAAGATAATCATAAATTTTTCAATATGAAAAAAAGAAAAAGAAAAGGGAAAAAGTCCTGGGAGCCCCATTACTACCATGAGAGCCGGTGTCTGCAGAGATGGTGGGAACCTATGAATGAATTAGGACCATGGTATCCGACAAGTACTCTACATCATTTCTGACCTAAAGAAAATGTTAAATGGATCGTTCCAAATAAACATATTTATGCGATTAGTTTAATTTTGGAAATTAATCCCATATAATTTTCCCTAACAAAGAGGAAAAAAAAAAAGAAATTAAAAAGTTAGCACATAAAACAGAGGGAATCCACAGCGGAGTCAATTACGGTGCACGAAAATTGGGCAAACAGGTTCACAAATCAAAACAATTTACCGTAAAAATCGGGGATTGAAGTATACTACGATCATCTACTGGTAGATGTACAAATATACCCTGTAGTATATGTACAAATATACCCCCTAATATATATACAAATATACCCCCATAGTATATATACAAATATACTCTCATAGTATATATACAAATATATTCTAATATTATAAAATATTTCGAACAATCTACATACAACACACCACTATATCTAATTATTATATCATTGTAATATAAAATATCTAAAAAAAGTTTATAACATAAAAAGTCCATGTCCGATAGTCAATAATAGATAAATATCTCTCTTTGAGATGAAGGAGAAAAGGTGAACGAAAAATATACCAAGATTCCCGAGAGAAAAGACACACCAAGGTTAACGTTATATTTTCAAGAAAAAACACATCAAGAAAAGTATTTTAAAAAATGACATATTCTAAGAGAAAGAGGAATAAAGGAAAGGAAATTTAGAGTGCTAGAGTCAGGCAACATCATCTAATAAAACAAGGGAAGGTTAAAAACAATATATATTATAATAATTACAGAGGGTAAGTAAAAAGCATCGGGATGATGCATCAGAAAATGGATGATAGCAGTGGGAGAAAATAAGTGGTGGCGGGCGGAAAGTCGGGCGGGCGGGCGGGTCGGTCAACTTGAAATCAATTATGGGTCTCTGGAGAAAAATCACCTCCGCGCCTGGAGAGATTCGTTTTCGGCGGCAGCAACATAGATCTGCACAAAGGGCAAGTGACCTGACCGGAGTCTACCCAAGTATCTAAACAAACGCTATGGAAAACGTGATTACATCTGGATAGTTCCCTCACTTGTTGAGTTGGTTCCAGAGATTCCAAACAAATAGTGCACAGATTACCAATTTCTCCTTCGCCTTCATCGCCATCTTCTTCTTCTCCGATTCCTAATTGCTGTTGCTGTCGCTGTTGTCGTCGTTGTTGATCGGAGAACCTTTTGAGGAGTAAATATCGGTATTGAATTACCGGAACTTTGGTCTTAATGGCAGCAGTAACGACCTGAATTGGTATGGGAACGAGAGAAGGAGACATTCCGTCCAAAAGGAAAATGTAATTGTTAGAAGTATCGGACGAATCGTCATGTTCTTCGGGAGAAGGCTTGTAGATACCGAGACGAGTTAGGGCTCCAATGGTCATCCATTTTAGCTGGCTCCATAGGTTTACAAAGAGAAAAACGGTTATGGCTGGAAATCTGAAGGCGTGGTAGAGAAAACCCATGAAGAATGAAGTATGAACAACAGTCGCAAACAGCAGCTAGTACTATGATTTTTGGGGGAGAGAGAGAAAAGGAGAGAATCGAATCGTTTGGTTATAATTTTTAGTGAAAGGGATTTGAATTTTTAAAACTCGAAAAGCTCTGCCCTTTCTTTCATCTGCTTTTAGTGGGATAATAATCCTGATTTATCGTGTCATGTTTGGGTACAATTTCCAAATTCCGCACTATCCATTCCTCCACCTACTAGTGAGTCAAAATTCCCTTTTTTTTCCTAAACGTCATATATAATTTTTTTAAAAAGAATTAATATGTAATTTTAATTTTAATTTAATTTTTATTTTAAAATTAAAATAATAATTTTTGCACGGCTTCATTTAAAACCCACTGAAATTAAAATTCTGGGTTTTCTCCGTTTCAACCCAACACTGAGAAATCTGGGCATTATTTATTTATATTTTTCCAAATTTCTCCTAAGTTTTCTTTTCTGGCCCAACTTCCAGAGTCCAAAACAACTGCTTTATATATTAAACGGCGCCGTTTATGTGCTAAGCTTTAACTTATCCGCTCTATCCTTTTGTTCCTCAGACAGAACAACAGCTCAAGAAGGAAAATATAAGGAAGGAGATTTCCCATCTTTTTCCAGAAATCTCTCTGCTACTAATCTTTCTAAACCTTATTCTTCCATAACTATGGCTTCTTCTTCTCTTTCCTCTCTTTGCCTTTCGAAACCTGTTGGGGGAAAACTCTCATCTTCCTTGTTCAATTCTTCACCTCTCAGTTTCTCTTCTTCTATTCATAACAACTCTCTGCATTTCTTTTCCGATAATCTCAAACCCACCTTTTCTTCTATCTCTTCAACTCCTAGGCCTCTCACTATCATTTCCATGGCTCCACCTAAGCCTGGTGGTGGTAAACCCAAAAAAGGTACGCTTATTTATTTATTTTTCAATACCATTCCCAATTCACATTTTGGGATTTTCGATTTTCTCGATACAATTGGGCTTCTTCTGCTTCAATTGGAAAACTCGAGTAACGGGATAATTTGGGGTCTTCAGTCAGTCAGAGGTGTTTAAAATCAGAAGTTATAAGAATATATATTTTTTGCCCCTTTTTCTCTTGACTGTTGCAGTGACGGGGATGATTAAGCTGGCTCTGGAGGCTGGGAAAGCTACTCCGGCGCCGCCTGTGGGACCAGCCCTCGGTTCTAAAGGTGTCAACATTATGGCATTCTGCAAAGACTACAATGCCAGGACAGCTGACAAACCTGGTTATGTGATCCCTGTGGAAATTACTGTATACGATGTACGTAGATTCATCTTCTTGGTTGATTCTCTCTCAATTTTTGCTTTTTCAATTTTCGACATGAGAGTTTGTTTTGTATCCCAAGCGGGAGATAGATTAATATTCTTATCATTTTTTATGCCCCTTGAAGTGGTTTGCATTGTAATTGATTCATACTTTAAGCGTTTACTTTGAACCTCTGCAGGATAGAAGTTTCACCTTTATCTTGAAGACTCCTCCTGCTTCAGTTTTGTTACTGAAGGCTGCAGGTAACTTCCATATAATTTTGCAATGAAATTGCCTTTTCATTTTTTACTCTACTTGTACCATAACTCTGCATCAGACATGGTATTTACTATTAAAATAACAGTTCCTTTTTTGCTTCATAGTTGTCTGTGGGTTACCTTTTCTTTAAACTCCTTCAATTACTGTTATTAACTGTTAAATTTGCTTCAAGTAACCTCTATCTAACCTGTTTATTAATCAAATCCCTTTATTCTATTGTTTACTTGATTCAGTTCCTATTATCTTTTTCCTCTCCACTGGTTTTAGTTTTACATTGATTGGTGAACTGTGTTGGTAATATTTGATTTGTTGGCAATACTTGGAGGATCTGTTTCTTTCTTTTGTTGCTTCTTGTAAGTTGTAAATCTTTTTAGTTGGACTTATTTCAATCCATTCTAGTGAGTGCATCCTCCGAACACTCTATTGTTCCTGGGTTTCTTACTACAGTATGGACTTCATTTTGCTACTATGCAGTCTGCCATATGTGTTATCTTTCTCCTGCAACTTCCTAGTCATGTTGGCTGGTAATACACACATGCTTTGCATACAATGAAGTAATTATTTTTTCTGAGCTGAAGTCTATAATTGTTGTCCTTCAGTATATACTGCCAAAAATCCTGCAATGGTACTTAGTTTTGTTTAGTTTTCTTGTGAAGTAAAGTCATATTCTTGATACATGATCAAGTGTTTCTAAAATGTCACTCTATTATAGTGGATTAGGTTTTCCGGAAATGGTGAGGTTTGTGATGAGAAAAAAAGTGCTTTAAATTATAGGTGAAAATGTTGCAAGTAGAGTGATCACAATCTGCTATAGTTACAAGAGTAACCAAGACTCAAGGCTTAGAGACTCAAAGGCAGGTGTTAGTGATTTGTGTGTCTATGTAATTTGAGATTCACATTAAACTTAATGAGATAAAGAGGAAAATATGATAATGCCCTTACTAAAATCTTTTTAGTCTCAGCCCTTTAAGGTGATTAAACTCCATTGTTTTGGATGGATACATAGTAAGGAGGTAAGAAGCTATATAATGAGAGAGTGGTGTAATATGATTTTGAGTTTTACAGATAACTACAAATTATGTGTGATGCATAGGATCAATTGTTTCAGAACTTCAGCATTTGCCTATGTTTCATCCACATTTAAAACCAACATATTTCTTGTCTTTCTATTTTTACTTAAATATGTTTAAATTTTGCTACACTTTGACAAATTTTCAAGAAGTGTTACACATAATTGAATTAATAATTAAAGATAGATGGTTAACATTTGGGAATCTTGATCTTTATAGGAGCAGAGAAAGGTTCAAAAGACCCAAAGCAAGAGATGGTGGGTAAGATTACCATTGAACAACTGAGGACAATTGCTCAAGAAAAGTTACCTGACCTAAATTGTACAACCATTGAGTCGGCAATGAGAATTATAGCAGGCACAGCTGCTAATATGGGAATCGAAGTCGATCCTCCAGTACTCGAACCAAAGCAGAAACAAATTTTGTAGTTTTGGTCAGTGATTTCCACACCACCCCACCTTTTTCTTTTTCCTTCCTCTTTTGTTTTAGCAGTAGTTGTTCTATTTAACATCTCAAAAAAAATTTCTTGTTCTGAATTGTGAATTCACTGTATTGTCATCCCTCCCATTACGATCAATTATGGGTTTGTGCAGTTTAATTGATCTACTTCAACAAGTATCGAGCAGATTGGTCAGTTTAGTACTTATATATAATAATAATAATGATGATTTTATTTTTTCATGAAATGGAAGGGAAAGTGAGCGGACATGGCCTACAATGATGCAAATAGCAGCGAAAGCAAACTGTGTTTTCTTTTCCTTTTTGTGGTAAGGACAAAGTGTGTTTTCTATTCCACAAATGTTGTTCCATTTTATGATTAGAATGTTTTAATTTGACACGGAAAAGTCTTTTTTGCTCTTTTATTAATATACGGAAGTAAGTAAAAAAGTCAAGGGTTAGTTCCGGGCATCACATTAAAGGATATTTTTTTTTTTTTTTTTGTAAAGCACACAAAATCTTTATTTAATTTAGAAAAAATGCGAAAAAGATTTGGTACCTAATGACGTCAATAAACAAAATTATAAATATATATTGTGGATATATCAATGGATGTTATTACGAAAATATTTATTGAAAAGTAATATATTATTTTGTATTTTTTATTTTTTAATTTTGTTTAGAATTGTATTTATAAATAGATTATACACAAATTTTATAAAAGAGTGATTCATCAATAAAATATTATTTGTTATAAAATTAATGTAATAAAGAAGAAAATGGAGATAATATAGACAGAAAAGTAGAAAATATTTTATTGATGTATCTATGTTATAAAACTTTTTTTCTAAAATTTTTTATCTCTAGATAAATTAAAGATACAACCGAGAGAAAGTAAAAATATAGATAGAGGATATATTCACGTCCTTGAATATCCATTGTACAATAAATATTGCACTAATAAGGATCTAAGCTCGGTTTTACTCTTAAATAACTATTTAAAAGACCTCGTATGGCATTTTCCCCACACATCTCACAAGCAAACCTACTAACATTAAGTTCTCATACCACTTCTAGTGGTCGTTGATAACTTTGGCACTTGAATTATTATTTTGATGGTTACGATCATAAGGCCAATTTTATTTTTGAGTATATCCATGATCATATTTTTTAGTATATCCATGATCACGTTCACGACCACGATAATTATTTTGAACATGATCGTTTTTGGGATCATGAGTTTTAACCACACACATTCACTTCGGGGAATGGATTAGAACGCGATGACCTTGTTTCATGATTTGTCATCAATAACTTATTATTTTGTTTCACAATAAGAAAACAAGAAATCAACTCATAATATGCTTTAAATTCTTTTTCACGATATTGTTGTTGTAGGACAATATTTGTAGTATGAAAAGTGAATAATATTTTTTCTAACATATCATCATGTGTTATATTAACTTCACGTAATTTTAATTACAAAACAATTTTAAAAATTAAATAAATATACTCACTTACAGATTTAAAATCTTACAATCATCTTAAATGCATCAAATCATACGTGCTTTATGGAGAATGATCATCTTTTAGTGGTAATATCTTTCTCTCAAATTGTCTCATAAAATAAGGGGATCTTTCGCGATAAGATATTCATATTTTTTTTTAAATTCTCATGAAGATGATGGAGGAGAAAAATTATAACTTTGGCACAATTTTGTGAACATGATACATTCATCTAATGTACATGATAAATAATTTTTTCTAGTAACGTCAAGAGTCACAAATTCAAATTTAGTGAAATTTGCCATAAGATAATGAACTCGATTATTTTAGATTAATGTGATATTGTCAAATGTATTTCAATAAACTTCGAGTTTATTGTCAAATTTATTCCAATAAACTTCGAAGTTATTATTAAACGTATTTCAATGATAATATGTATTTTAGATAATTTAAAATATCATTGAGTAAAGGGCTTCGACCCAATAATTAATAAATAGTTCATGATCGAAAGATGTGTGATTTCAGATTAAATACACACATTTACAAAATAATTATAAATTTCCCATAACTAAAACGAATATATAATTGTCACTATAAAGTATGGATTTAATAAAATACTAAGAAGAAATAAATTATTTTATTAAAATAAATAAGTATCATATATTCTGTCAAGAGGCAAGTTGAAATCATAAATAAATATATCTAAATATTATGTAATATATTATATTTTTTTATCTTTCAAAATCTTTTTACTTATTATATATATGAAACTTGTATACATTATCTATTAAAAAAAAAAAGAATTTCACATTCTTTCATCTTACTTACTCTCTCTAGTATGTCTTTATCTCTCATCCCATCCACTCTCTTTCTATAATTTTTGTTATTCCGCTTTTATTTTGTAAAAAACTCATATTCACTTTTAAATTATATTTATGAATCTTGTAAGTATTGAAGAAAACCGAAGGAAAGCAGAAATGATTCATCTTGATTTAGTTAATTGATTCAAGGTATTGAGTTTTGTAACTTTGTATTTGAAGAACCGTTTTTCATTATGGTATCAGAGCTTTGGAATTAAATATTCCTCTGCATGTTCTAGTTTCTTCTTGTGCATTCCTTCTCCTACTTCTTTTGATTTGTTAATATGAACAACCTTTCAATTTGATAATACTAGTCCTTTATTCTTACATCCTTAAGACAATCCTAGTCAGATTTTGATTAATAAGGTATTTGATAGTAATGGTTTTCAGACTTGAAAACGATTTGTTAAGATAGCATTATCTATAAGAAATAAGTTAGGGCTAATTCATGGTTGTATTATATAACCACCACACCATGGCGATGCTTTTAGAAGATAAAGAGCGAACCAATTGTGAGGATATTAATCCATGAATGTTGGGGTGTCAACCCATGTCTCACATCTAAACATAATGCTAGGGTTGACTAACTTATAAGAATACCATTAACTCTATTAGTATGAGATCTTTGGGTAATTACGCAAGAGCAAAACTGTGAGGACTTAGGCCTAAAGTGGACAATATCATACTAATGTGGAGTTAAGTGGTATCAGAGCCCAAGGTTAGTGGGCTTGCTAGATGTGGAGAGTATAGTGCCTTGCGGAGGATGCAAGATGATTGTCCCTTTAGAGGAGAACACGAGTATGTGATCCTTGGTTTGAGGAGATGATTGTGAGGATATCAATCCATAAATGTTGGGGCAAAACAAGGGCTTGCAGAGAGTCAGATGATTGTCCCTTTAGGGGAGGATACGAGTATATGGTCTCTCGTTTGAGGGAAGGATTATGAATATATCAATCCATAAATGTTGGGGCAAAACCGTGAAGGCGGCGCGGACAATATCAATGATATCTTTATTATTAAATTTTATTAAAAAAATATAAATGATAGCCTAAATAAATCAAAAATTAAAAACAAAATAAAATATAAATATAAAATATCTCAATAAATATTTACAGTTATTTAATAAATAAATAAATTTATAACACTATCTATTCTTTTTCTCTCATTACAAAAACAAAGAGAGACAAATCAAGATAGTAGCAATTAGAATCAAGATTTTTTTTAAAAATTTTTATATATAAATTTCCTATATATACAGATACATAATAATATAAGGAAGGAAAGTGGTGGACCAAAACAGAAGCGAAAATTATTAAAGGACAAGAGGACAAAAGAAAGACGCATATTAGGAAATGGAGTAAATGAATGAGACGAGACCCAATTAGCAGGAATTTGGACAGGGACGAAAAGGAGAGGAGGAGAGACAGCTCTTTTACGGCCTGCAATCTCAAACGCATTTGTAAATTCAAATCAGAGTCCACGAGACGAGTATATGATTCAATGAACCATTGAATCATCCATCCGCGGCGGCGTCCCTTTTCAGTTTCCGTTCAACCCAGACGTCGTTGTCGTCTAATTCTCGGACGTTAGGAGTTGGAGATCTCTCTCGAAATTTCCAGTTTTATCGATTCTTGTTGCCGCTTTCGACTCTTTCATGGTATCTATCTCTTCCGCTCTCGTTCATTTTTCTATTTGCATTATTATTATTTTTCTATGGGTTCGCGCAAGTAAACTTTCCTTAGCTTCTTGGTTGATTGAGGTCACGGTTTCCGTTATTATCTGTGTTTTGCCACTGAATTTTTGGTAGGTGAAAAGTGTGGGCTTAGGTTAAATTAAGATGTTTCTTGTACGTTTTGTTCGATTTTTCACGCGAATAGCATGATGTCTTCAAGTGTTGAGAGGTAACGCGCACAAATCTTTTTTTTTTCCTAAATCACTTTTTTTTTTGTTATTATTAAATTCTGTAAAGTGAAAAGCTAAAAAAGTATGTGGAAAAGGTTTTTGTTTGTTTATGATGATTTTGGAAGCAGTCCCAGTAGGTTGATAGCTCTCGTGATTCTCTGATTCTTTCTTATCCTCTATATTCTTTTTTTTTTGTTCTCCTTTACTGCTTCCTTTTGGCCAATTGCTTATTGGTGTTCCACAAACTAAGGGACTTTATATCCTTTTCTGGATTCATATTCTGAAACTTTCTGCTTTGCTTTTCGCTGTTGTTTCTAAAATTTGCAATTTTTCCAGGTAATTATTATTATTTTTAATAATGTTTATTTATTGACTAGTTGCTCCTAGTGTCTGTACCTTTTCTTTGATGGTAGGATGAATCCATGATTCACTGTTTCTGAAGTTGCGTTTCAATTAATATGGCTCTTTGTTAGGGTTTAGAAAGAAAGGATTTTGACCATAAGGAATTGTCTGCTTTTGACAAGCTGATTATTGTGTTGATTGATAGCATTTATGTGTATTAGACTGCTCAATATGTTTTGCTTGTATGTTCTGATGATACTTGAAGTTCTGAGATAAGTGAGTATAGATTCGCTCTTCTCTTTTCTTTGAAGTTATCAATATAATGATTTTCTTGGTGGTATGAAACTTTGCAAGATTCTAGAGTTGTTTTTAATGTGATGCTTATCAATAATTTTTGCCCTCAGATGGATCAAGAATACTTGGAGGAGGATCATGTTGTTGAGATACTTCCTGATACATCATCTTCTGGGAAGGGTGTTGGTGGAAGTAAAGTTTGTGAAGGAGTAACATGTGGGTTCTCAGATGCAAAATCCAGCGATAAGGATGAAAAGGAACGTTCAGCATCCATGAAG
The DNA here is from genome assembly GCA_027405835.1 of Asclepias syriaca. Lineage (NCBI taxonomy): Eukaryota > Viridiplantae > Streptophyta > Magnoliopsida > Gentianales > Apocynaceae > Asclepias > Asclepias syriaca. Next base: position 3,189,512 of record CM049929.1, on the reverse strand, counting down.
AAACTTTGTATTGCTGCTCTCTTTGTATAATTTTATGAGTATTGAGGTTGCTGGAGGTATCAAAGCCAACAGTCTAGCAATTTTGACAGATGCGGCTCATCTACTTTCAGATGTTGCAGCTTTTGCAATATCTCTGTTTTCACTCTGGGCTTCTGGATGGGAAGCAAACTCCCGTCAGTCCTATGGATTTTTTAGAAGAGATCTTGGGAGCATTGGTCTCTATTCAGATGATATGGCTTCTAGCCGGCATCCTTGTTTATGAAGCCATTGCCCGTCTCATACATGATACGGGTGAAGTTAAGGGTTTTCTCATGTTTATTGTATCTGCATTTGGGTTAGTCGTCAATATTATTATGGCTCTTTTACTAGGCCATGATCATGGACATGGACATGGACACGGACACGGTCATGGACACGGTCACGGGGGTCACAGTCATGATCATGGGGAGGATGATCATAGCCAAGAAGATGAACATATCCGTAGCGATGGAGTGACTGTTACCAGACATCATCATCACCACCATAACCGAGAGGAACATTCCAAACATGAGGAGGATCATCATCCACATGAAACAGATGTTCATGAACCACTCCTTATACATTCCTCAGATGTTGAACACAAGTCACCTGGCACAATCAACAGAAGAAGCAGAGGAACATAAATGTTCAGGGTGCTTACCTTCATGTTCTTGGTGATTCTATTCAGAGCATTGGAGTGATGGTTGGTGGAGCAATCATATGGTACAAACCTGAGTGGAAAATCATTGATTTGATTTGCACTCTTATCTTTTCAGTAATTGTGTTGGGCACTACTATCACAATGTTACGAAACATTCTTGAGGTACTTATGGAGAGCACCCCAAGAGAAATAGATCCCTGGAGGCTGGAGAAGGGTCTCTGCGAGATGGAAGAAGTTGTTGCAATCCATGAATTGCACATCTGGGCAATAACTGTAGGGAAAGTGTTATTGGCTTGCCATGTCAAAATTAAACCTGATGCAGATGCAGACATGGTGCTGGACAAGGTCATTGACTACATTAAGAGGGAATACAGCATAACGCATGTGACAATTCAAATAGAAAGAGAGTAGGTAATGATCTTTTTAATGATGTATCATTGGGGTATAGTTAGCTTTATTTAAGACCTTGATTATTCTATTTTGCTGGTCTCAGTTTTTAAAGCTTCAGTTATATCTGTTTTTGGGTGTTTTTCTTTAAGTCAGTTAGTTAAATGTTTGGGTGGAAAATTGCTAAATTGGGTGTTCCCATGATATGTGCATTCTAGTTTGGTTTAGAATTCTTGATTTATTTGTCCTTGGTGGTAGGAATGTCTGTTCTTCCTTCATTCAGCTTTTGATTTAGATGATGGGTCACAACAAAGATTTGGTGGGATTGAAACCAAAACGTATTAGCAGCAATATCTTGTTGATATTTATTGCTATCTTAGTAGAAGGTTTGGTATTGGTAGTTAGAAACAAGTTTTCTCCTCAGGAATCAATAACTATTCATGAGTTTTGTATTTTTTAATTTTAGTGTCGTGGAAATCCTAATTCCTCTATCATGATCACCCACATATGTATATATATATATATATATATATATATATATATGATTGTGTGTGTATGTGTAGCGTTACTGGAGATTCGTGGTGCAGCAGCCAGCTTGAGAAGGAATTCTAGCTATGTGAAAACAAAGATGATAAAAAGTTCAAGAATCCATGTCAGTCCTTTTTGTTCGACTTTTAGCAATATAAATGCAGCAGCCAGCTTGAGAAGGAATTCTAGCTCTTTGAAAACAAAGATGATATTAAGTTCAAGAATCCATGTCAGTCCTTTTTGTTCGACTTTTAGCTATTTTTAAATGCATTTTGGGGAAAATTTTGCAATAATTTACTTCACGAAAAATGAAAAATAAAAAGAAAAAGAATAAAGCTGACAAAAATAGAAATTTAAAAGGAACGAAATGGCGGCGAAAACGCAAAATATTGAAAAAGTCTCCGGAGGTTTCTTGGGCCCCAAAATGTAGGCCGCTAAAAGCCCAATAGCCCTTTTGTTTTGGGATTCTATTTTTCTTCCTTACTTCACCACAGACTCCAACCCAAACCTCATCCGCCATTTCTTGGACCAATAAACTGCAAAAATAATACTATTTACATACATTTATTATTATTTATTAGATTATATAATATTTTAAATTCATTTGCTCAAAAAAAAAAAATAATCCTTTTTTATAGAAAATTTGTTTAAATGTGATTCTCTTAAAAATATCATCTAAAAACATTGGTGCCCCTTAGAGGGGGAAAAAACTCCCGTAAAAAATATTAAAAGAAAAATGGTAGGCAAAGGGGTAGAGAAATCCTGGACTTAGGAAATTGAGCCAGTCTGAGAAAATGGCAGACCAGTACCCCACTTACTAAAAGGTCGCCAAACCACGTGGACAGTTGACCAATCTTTATATATAGAAAACACAAAGCTCGCTCTTCTCTTCTATTGCAGCAACCAATCGACACGGCATCGGTTTGCGTTCTTTTCCTTCTCTTCTCTGCTCCTCCTGATCGTTATTATCGGATTTTTCTTCTTTGCTTCAATCAATCCAAGCTCTTAGGTATGCGTTTTCATCTTTACAAATCTCGAAAATCATTGATTTCTGGTGCTTGTGAATCTGTTTCAAATGTTTATACTGTCTTCGTCAGATTAGGGCTTATCGCACGGTACCTAAACATCAGCGGACATTTTTTACGCTTTTAGTTTCTGTTCCGATTAATCGATCGGATTTGTTTTATGTCGTCGTGGTTGTGCCTGTAATGGAGACCTTGGGATTGACTGATGATGGAATTCCAATATTTTTGGTATTAATTGTTGATGATTGTTGACTGATGGTAGTGAGCCTGAATCCTATTTGTATATTGTGTTCTCACAAATTAAGCTGTCTTCATTCTTCACTTCAGCTTCGTAGAAGTTACCTGTTTCTTCGATGAAATATTTCTATTTCATTAATGTTCTGTTTTTGCTCTACTTTCCATACAAGTTGGGAACATATTCTATAGAATTTTTAGAAGTTAATAGTCTTCTAGGATCTTATTTCAGAGCTTTGAAGAATTTTTACTCTAATAACTGTGCAGATTCGTGTAATCTTCATGGAGAGGATGCTAATCCCTCTTTATCTCATTTTTCGCCTCTCCTTTTTTCTATTGATATTTATTAGGAAAAATGAGTGATGACAATGACAATGAAAATGAAGCTGCACCATCACAAGCACCACCAGCACCACCACAACCATCACCGGCACCACCAATGCGCGCTCCGCGGTTGAATGAGAGGATTCTCTCTTCTATGTCAAGAAGATCTGTTGCTGCTCATCCTTGGCATGATCTTGAGATTGGTAATGTTGAAAATCAGAATGTTGTTCCACTGCTGAGTATATATATATATACACACCCGAGGAAATATCTCATCTCACTTTAAATTTTTCTTAATGCAGGGCCTGGAGCTCCACAAGTTTTCAATGTTGTATGTCATCATTTCCCTTACGAATTGAGATAGTATTGATTCAAGTGTAGTGTCCTGTCACTTGAATTTCTTTACCCAAATCATTGTTTAGTTAGCTGTATGCTTTTTGATAGCCTCATACATCTCATGAACGGATAGCTTATGTTCGGATCGTATGTAGGAATGTGGATTATGAAGGATCAGAAAGCAGTATAGCTTTATAATAAATTTTGCAACATTTGTGGATCATACGTGGGAATGTGGATTATGAAGGAATTTTGCAACACGTAATGTTTCGTTTTATTGTCACTTCTGACCTTGTAGGTTATTGAGATCACAAAAGGAAGCAAAGTCAAATATGAACTTGACAAGAAAACTGGTCTGATCAAGGTAACTTGAGGTTTCTAAAGTTATTTGCTCGAATGTTATTGTTCTATAAATCTATTAAATTCTGAGTTACTGTCCTGTAAATTCGTTAATCATTATTAGCAATGGATTCTTGCTTGCTCTCTCTCTTAATCATTCCTATGGTACTTAGGTGGACCGTATCTTATATTCCTCAGTAGTCTATCCCCACAACTATGGATTCATTCCTCGCACACTATGTGAAGATAATGATCCAATGGATGTTTTAGTCCTAATGCAGGTTTGCGAACTTCCACATGTTATTAATACTTCTGATTGCCTTTTGTGACAGACATCCAATGAATATAATAACTGATTAAACGCATCTTATAAAATTCCTTAGATCTCTTAATGAAATTCATCGACATATAATTGATGTATCTAACAGGAACCTGTACTCCCTGGATGTTTCCTTCGAGCAAGGGCTGTAGGACTGATGCCCATGATTGATCAGGTACTATTGTGAATCTAAAGACATTGTGGGCCTCCTTGATATTGCCAGAAATTAATGACAAAATATCTCATCTATGATCCAGGGAGAGAAGGACGATAAGATAATTGCCGTATGTGCTGATGATCCGGAATACAGGCACTATAATGATATTCGCCAACTTCCCCCACATCGCCTGGCTGAAATTCGTCGGTTCTTTGAAGATTGTAGGTGCTTTGTGTTTTCGTGTGTGGATATATATATATATATATATATATATATATATATTTTTTTTTTCTTTTTCTTCCTCTAGTTGTCCATTAATATTTCTGCCGTTTTCATATTTGTGAAGTTACTTGACGAGTGTGATGTTTTCTTTTTCATCTTTTAAGACAAGAAAAACGAGAACAAAGAAGTTGCAGTTGATGATTTTCTGCCTGCTGCTACTGCTGTTGATGCCATTCAATATTCCATGTAAGTTTTTACACGAAGTAGTTCCATGGTTGTAAGTAACATTTTCAACAAGCAAGGTTTGTGAATGGTTATAAATTCTGGGATTGTGCTGTTTATGCAGGGACCTCTACGCTGAATACATATTACACACATTGAGGTCGTAATTGCTGGAGCGACTTTGATCAATCTGTGTTTACTGCTGCTAGTTGAAGCAGTATTTCAAATTCTATTTTGTATCGCTTAAGAGTTTGATTTGTGTCAAGTGCATAAGCAGAGGGACGCTACACTCTTCCTTTTTCCTTTAATTTATTTGGGTTAGCGCTGAATTTGGAACTAAAGTTTTCTCAATTTTAAGTTAGTTTCTTTTCAATGCTGTGTAGCAAATTTAAATCTCAGAGTTTGAATTTAACTAAAAGAGAAAAAAAAAGTAATTTTTCTTAAGATTCAAGTAGGATCACTAAGGTTTAAACTGAATATTGGTAGCGCTCATCAGCTACACATGCATAACTATTCAATGTTCAATTGAACCATCAGTTTAGAATAATAAATAAGAAAATTGTAGTTCTGCTTAAGATCCTGTGTATAAAAGAAAATTCCAATCTATTAAAAAAGCTCACCTAATTTTCAGCTTGGGCGAAATAGAGCTCTGCTGACGATACCAGTGGCCTCAATATAACGATCCACACACCTTGAGATGCAGCTACTCTCACTCCCACTCAGACTACTCCCTGGTTTTGTGATGCACTTATCGAAACACTTCCCCCTTACAGTCTATGAAGCAAAGAAGAGAAATGCTGATGAGTAGAAGTGTGTGATGCTGATGAGTAGAACAGATTTGCACACACAGAGACATACTAAGAAGTAAGCAATACAAAGAAATCTATTCAGCCAAATACACCCTTTTGCATGAGAAAATCAACCAGGCTTATTGGGTTTCACATGTGAGCTCAATAACAAATTTCATACATGGTAGGATGAACAGAATAAATATGCCAATCCACTGAGCACATGTATCAGAGATGGCAACATTTCATGTAAGACAAGACCAATCTTGAGCTTGAGAAAGATTAGCTCTAATAGCACAGTGGACGAAGTTAGAAGACTTCATGTTTCACCCACGTTGTGATAATTATGAATCAACTTCACATGGTCAAAAGAATCCTACAAGGTATACAGTTACGTGCACTCCAAATGTTGCAATTAAAATATATATAAAAACATGCAGGTCAGATCAGTGACGGCATGACAAAATTCCCAAGATTTACTCCTCTTCATTAAAACAGGACCCATAATAGTTAATGGCTATTTGGTTGGATCATACTTGTAAGGTTAGAATGCAATCCCTGTAGCTATTATAAAAAAGAAAGAAGATGAGCTTTATAAAAGGGGAGAACAAAGGTTGGAAACTGTCTTCTCCAAGTTTTCACTTCTATTAGTTTTCAATTCAAATTTAAAGGAATATATATATATATATATTTTTTTTAAAATAAAATTTAAGGAATTGAATAACAAAAATTACTCAACCTACTAACCTATTATTCATGAGCTATACTCTTAGAAATTGATGAGCATGCTAAAGGGCAAAAAAACGATTCCCTAATTTTCATATTAAAAGTTGTTGACGAGTTGCAAGATCAATAGGACAAATTTTACAATAAATTTAGTGAAAAAGGACTGAATCTTCCAATACACCCAAAAAAAAAGAAGAGAAATGAAAATGTTTAACATTTACATTATCAAATGATAGTAACAGTATTTCTTACATTGGATAGGTTTTATCCCTTCCCCTCATCCCTGACCCCAACCCCAAAGAAATCTACATGAAATCTGAAAGGTATGCTTATTCTCTTATATTTTGGTATCAAAATGAACAATGACAAGCAAATACTCCCTCTGTCCCATATATGTACTATTTAACCCAATTTATGCATACGAAGGAAGTTAAATTTTAATCAAGAAATCATCTGTTTACACATTCAACCTCATCTATTTAATAAATTTAATTTTCCAAATACATTAAGCATATATTGACTTTCAACTAATTCAAGGTTTAAAGTCTTTAACGACACCTATGGGAGTTTTATGAAAAATATAGAATAGTTTGGTAGGCAATATACATTATGTAGAACAATTAAGTGGTGTAGTTTGAAAAAGAATAAGTTATTTAATTCATTCTCAAATTTATAATGAAATATTAAAAATTAAGAAAAAATTTAGGTCGAAAATCAGATAATTAATTTGGGGTTGAGGGAGAAAGAATTTTCAGTCAGCAATGATTCCTATTAAGAATTAACAGAAAGAGAGTGATCAAGAAATCTAATTAGAAACCATTAACAATTTAGTAAGACCACAAAACATTTTTAACATTTCTAAGCTGTTAATAGAAGTTTTGTGTTCTTTTTTTCCCTATCCACATATGCTTTTGTCAGTTATAGTAACTATAGATATAGAAAGAAATACATAGACAACCTCATGTATTTCTCACCTGTGCAGATGCTGTGTAATATATAGAAACTTAACTAATCCAGTTAAAGTCAATCAACAAAAGCCACATCTTATCACCTCTAATTGGAACAAATAAAACTGTCACAATGAACAATTTATTGTATTCTATACCTAATCCTTCCAACATTATTTTCAAATATAGCAGCCTTTTGTGTTCTTTTACCACAAATGTCCGCATTAATATTCCGCTAAACCTTATTGAAAAATTAAACCTGAATTCAACTAAGAGCAACATGCACAGGAAACACAATAAGGAAATGGTCATGAAAAGAATTCCATGAACACTGTATAGTCATATCTCAATGGATTTTGTGCAATCCATAAGAACATAAAGCGACTTTACAGGCTGATGTCCCAGACCGAAAAACATTGAACCAGAGCTGATACCATTAGCGAATGCACACCTTTGGAAATTCTCGCCAATTCTTACATAGCAATAGACTAAAGGAAAATTAGCTATGAACTAGATGGATGATACTAAAATGCCACTTAACGAAGTCTATTGGAGCATTTTGAATAGACACCACACGATTAAATAAAAAATACCAAAGTAAAAGTGAAGCCACGCAGAGGAAATAGATACCTCGAGGAATTCCTCGGCATAGGCCTGCGCAAGCTGGAGTTTGACCTGATCCATAAAGTCCGCCGAGGAGAGCTGCGGCGATGAACCACTTGACGGCGAAGAAAAGGAATCCATCGGCTTCAACTATTTCCGAGCTGTGGACGGAGAGAAAGAGGAATTCCGCTTAAACCCTAAGATTGGCCTCAAAAAGGTCAAAACCCTTCTCAGTTTTAGCTTAAAGTTTTTCTTTTCTTATAAAAATTGCTTCATTTTTTTAAGAATGGGTAATTTATAACAAAAGGCCGAATAAAAACTAGATAATGGGCTTGGGCTCTTAAGAGTTAAACTTTAATTAAAAACTTAATAAATCTTACGGCCCATTCCTTTTTCTTTATTTTGCGCTAACGGCAGAAAGTATACTAAATGGTCCAAAACTATATAAAAGCCTAATTAATTTTTAAAAAAATTTTGATACTAAATTTTAAATAATATTAATACTGAATCTTTAAAAAAATAGGTATAAATTAACCCAAAAAGTACTGATCCAAGAATTTTCCTTATTATTATGATATATGCATAATAGTAATATATATATATATATATATAAATATAAATTTAAGGTCTAAATAAATTTAAATAAAGTTTGAGAGTTTAGATTTAAAAAAATTAATCTAAAGAGAACAAATGTGAATTGACCTTTCATATCACAAGAAAAAAAATATATATATATATAATATCTCAAATTTAATTTTTTTTCTTTGATTTTTATTAATAATTATTATTCATATTTTAAAAATAAATTTAAGAAGGTAAAAGAAAAAAAAGAAAAAAAAAAATTATTATTCACGTAAGTGGTACCATACACATGCAGGTGACAGCGGAGCCGTGGGCGGAGAGAGACATCATATTTCATATTTCATATTTCATATTTCATATTTCATATTCCTACATTTTATATTTTTTTTTTGTACACTTGTAAGGAGAAAAAGACGGAAAAACATGATCACAGGAAGATTCAATTTTTTCTTTTTCTTTTTCTTTTCTTTTTTTTAATGTATAATTAAACAGTAATAAGGAATTAATAATAATAATAATAATAATAATAATAATAATAATATGTATATATATAGGCAGGCATACCTAGGTCCTAGCTACTGTGTGGTCCTCCGCCTACAAAACCCAAGTTGCGTTAACCCATCTGTTATCTCACCTCCTTTATTTATTTATTATTTTTTTAAAAAATAAAATAAATTATTATTACAAATTTTAGCCAACTATAATTACTGATCATCCATCCGTACCCTCACTAGGGATTTTAATTCATATCCCCCCAACGCATTATTGTGCTGCACCACCACCCTAGATTTCCATCTTTCTTTGTCTTAATTTTTATTTATTTAAACAAATCATATTTAAATTTTTATATAAATATTCAAAATCTCAAATTTGAATCTTCCATTCCATAAGAACCCGGGAACTCAAACATTTAATAAACTTAAAAATAATTATTGAACACTAAAAAATTATAGGAAAAATTTCGAGTTTGAATCTTACATTTTATAATATAGGAATCCGCTAGAATTTGAACTCTAATTTACACCTAAAATAGCTATTGGAGACTACAAAATTATTATAAAAGAAAGTATAATGTATTGTTGTTGTGGTTATAAAGATTTATTTGGAATTATGTGAGTGTGGAAAGACAAGAATACGTGTAATATAGAAATGTATCCTTTTCACAAAAGGTCCTTAAAACCATGGTGATGAAAAGGGTTATATATACTTTCTCCTTTTTCTCATTTATTTTTCATAGGGGTCCCTCTTTCTATATACATCTATATGTCTCTTTCTTTCTTCTTCTACATTTCTGCACTATGACATACATATATATTCTTATATTAAAATTAAATATATGACTTTTTTTTTAATATTGTCAATTTAGATTATCATTAAAAAAAATAAATAAATGCATGGCCACATACACACGAGAAATTTGACACGTTTCTTTTTAGATCGTGCCCACATTAATTACTAAATTTTATACTTTTTACTATCTCATATTTTTTTTTGAAATTATAAATTTTTTTTAGTATATATATATATAGGACAAGTTGTTTAGGACATTAATTATCAGGATCTCTACTAATTAATTAATTGGTTAATTAAATTTAAACTGGGATCTACGGTATTTGCATGAACCCGTGTTTCATGAGATTCCAAGAAAGACAAAAGAAGGAAGTGGCAGTTGCATGCATCTTAATTAATTAGCCTCGTAATTCTAGTAATTTATTATTTATTAAATAAATATAATAGTAATTAATAATCTAACATAACGTAAAGACTGGGTAATTTAAACAGCTAATTAGCCAATCATCTACGACTTTATATTATAATAATAATAATAATTAGAAAATGCTCTTGACTTTGGTCGCTAACATCAATTATGTTTCCCAGGTCAATCTATTTAATTCAGTTATATAAATTAGTGTATATATATATATATATATATATATAGTGAGAGAAAATTATTATCTTATATATATAGAGAGAGAGAGAGTAAGAAGAAGGAAGAGATAATTAATAATTAATTCGCACAATTAGATTAAGTGCATGTGATTCCTACTTTGATCAGTCCAATTAAGACCAAAGATCTTTAATCTTTATCCATCTCGGATTTTTTTTTTATATATATATATAAAATTAATATTTTTATTAAAAATATCATTATGTATTATGTATGCAATTAATTACTATAATCAAATATTATTATGGACAACTTTCAGGTTGGCTTGTCGCCTGTCCGGTTACTAATATGAAAGTTTAAATAATAATAATTATAATAATTTTCTGAATCAAGAATCTCTACATTTAAAAAAAAAATCTCTTTATATAAATATATGTATATATATATATATATATATATATATTAGCTTTTCCTGTAAATGGAATTAGTGATCAGTGAAAGTTGTGAACTGTGTGTTTGGTGGAGAAGAAGGTAGCAATGCATGCATGCATGCATGCATGAGGCAAACATATATATATATATATATATATATATATAGCTTCAGTAAATATGAGGGCAATCCACACATGTGATCAGAATAACATGGGCTGCTTGCATAAATATAATACATACATACATATATAATATATATATATATATATATATATATATATATATGTATATGTATATGTATGTATCCATGTTAATAGGATGATAAATATTTTATGTTAACTCGTTTGACTTTTAGATCATAATATTAACTCTTTTGACTAATACCTAAAAAGAGCTTATAAAATATATATTTATTTTCATGAGAAATACATACATATATATATATATATATATATATATATATGTATGTATGTATGTATGTAATGTAGGTATGTATAATACATCGTATATTAATTTGAATGTGGAGAATATTAGGGATGAGTCAAAATAAGTGGCACATTGATTCTGGATTATTTTATACATACAAAAAGTAAAATAAATAAATACTGAATATTAGTACTCCTTGTACATATTCTTTTATTTGGGTGATTGGGAAGAAAGCTATATAAATTAATATAATATCATTTTTTCCAATTAAAATATAATGTCACTCAATTTTAATTTAATTTAAAAAATTGATTATAGATATTAATAATCTAATTTAATATATATATATATATATATATTATATATATATATATTAAATATTACCTTGATTTAATAGTGGAAGTAAAAAGTTTCCTTATTGGGAGTATATATTGATGGGGTCTACATATATATATATATCGAGTAGTCCCTAATAAATTTGTATGAAGGAGATGTGCGCTTCTCTCTCTCTCTCTCTATATATATATATATATGTATGTCTATATGTATATATATATACATGTATGTGTACATATATGGTCATTTTCACCGTTTGGCAATTCATTCCTATATGTATGTAAACACAGACTAGATTACCTGCATTTTTATATTGAATATTAATTATTGCTGGCATCATGCCCACCGGAGAAGATTTGTGTTCCCTTGATTCTCAACTTTTACTACTTTCTATTATCTCTCTCTCTCTCTCTCTCCTCTCTCTCTCTCTCTCTCTATATATATATATATATATATATATTATATATATATATACACACTATGTATCTATCTCCAAAATATTCACCTCATAAAACTATACATACATGTATATATATATATATATATATATATATATATATAATATTATATTATATTCTACTTAATAATTAAATTTGAGTCAAAATAAGTATATAAAATGAAAATTTACAATTTAAGTTCTATGCTATGATTTCAATTATGCATAATACGAATTTGATAGACGAAATGAATAAGCAATAAGACAATAAAATAAAAATATCACGATTTACCCAGATTGACCCCAATTTAGGATTACGTACTGCAAAAAGAATTCACTATTATTATGTCTTTTTTCCCCTTTTAATTCGTTACAATAATATCACTATATATATGTTACCATACGAATACATAATACTGGGCATAAACCCTACATAATATTGAGCCTAAACCCTACATAATATTGGGCCTAAACCCTACATAATACTGGACCTAAACCCTCGGGCAACAGAATCCCCGAGGCGGAGCTTCGCCCCCAAACTGTCTTTGAAATATTTACCAACTCTAACACTATGTTAATTTATTTTATTATTAATTTTAAAAAATAATTAGAGAGTGGAATATCAGGGAATGGAGATGGGGCCTACTTTTTAGTCTGATTGCTACACTTTGTTCTCAACTAAAATTGAAGTGTAATTTCTTTTGCTGTCACTTCAAAGACTAATTTGGACTAAAGTTTTAATGTTAGATTTTGGTTCAAGTTATATTTTAAAGGAATTTGATCATGCATCCTGAAAATTTTTTATTAGGAGTCTGATTTTATTAACTCTCCTAACTACTAAATTAAATTGAAATGTAATTTATTCAAACAAAATTCTTCTTACACTTATATTTTTATAAGTAAAATTTGAACATGAAATTTTATGTAAGATAATTTCAATTTTTTTTCCTTTTTTTGTGTTCAATTGTCACATTTTGAATCTTAATTTAATCTAAATTTGAGCTGCGTTTGAATTTATTGGAGTGAAGCTCTTTTTACATTAATTTTTTCATTGGTAAAATTTTATTTATTTATTTTAGGGCATGCGGTGTTTTAGATATGTCTCAATTATAGAGGGACATTTTTAAATCAATTTACATATATAATAATCTGGTTAATTTGAAAAAACTCTTTCACTCTAAATTTTAAATACTTACATAATGAATCAGAGATTAAATTTTACCCTATTTAAATTAGAAAAACTCTTTATCAATTCAATTATATTATGAGTTGATAAAATTCGAGATTTGATGTGAATGGAATCAAACTTTTCTTATTTGAACGAATATGTGTTGGTACGAAAGCATTGATTTGTAAGATTAGAAGAGCTTTCGAAGTTTGGCAGTTGGCACACTCTTGTTATGTAATTTGGCTGATGAACCAATTTTATTTTATTTTATTTTTTGCAATGGATCAAACTGGTCCAAACACAGCATGGCTCTTCTTCCACTCTAATCCTAGGTGGTCCTCTATCACTATGATAGACTGTCCATCTCAATCACCCATTTGATCATCATCACAAATCCCACAATTCTATATTATATACATACATATATACACACACACATATATATATATATATATATAATATATATATATATATATATAATATATAAAATAAAAGATTTGATCCTTCGATATTTATTGTAAGTATAAAAACAAAATTTTCTCGATACTATTTAAATCAAATTCGAATTATAATGTAATACTTATTATATTATATATATATTATATATATATATATATATATATATCATGATAATTGCGAATTATAATGTAATACTTATTATATATATATATATAAAAATCATGATAATTGTGCTAATAGAAGTAGAATGATCTCACTCATAAACCTAAACTTAAACATTCTAAATTTGCTTGTACTTAAAAGTTTTGATAAGAAATTAATATATATATATATCTAATAAAACAAAGACATTTAATTTTAATACATAAAATTAAAGACATATTAATTAATCAAAAAAGAGGTCTAATAATTTAGAAACCAAATTAGATAATTACAGATAGATTATTAATGAGCAATTAGGCTAATTTTCTTTTTTGTATTTATTTCAAAGATTAGCCAAATCAAATTATGATGTATACCAACATCATAAGTATGAACTAACTAAAAACAATAAATTTGATTAAATAAATTAAATTATATTATGAAGATATAATTCAGATTGTAACAATCTCATTTATGGTTTGAGATGTTTTGAGTTCGACAAAAATATTTTAAAAATTTTAAGATATATATAATATATATATATATATATATATATATTTCTTACACTTATAAATACAAAAGGAAGACTAAGAGGGCCAGGGAGAAATTTATTGACACAAAAAACTTTCACACAAAAGCGAGACAATACGAACCAACCTTCTAAGCATGAAAAAGCCAATGTTTCAAGCTACTAAAGTCCTAAAGAAAGCAACTTAAAATCTCACAATAACCATTTCATAAATTAATTCTTTTGTAAATTTAATTTCTCCCTTATTATCATCCACTTTAAATTCCCATAATTTAATCCCATTATAATATAACTCATTTTATTTTTGTAAAAAATTAATTTATAACTTAAGAATAATAGCTACATAATTTTAAAAAATAAATTTTTTTTAAGCGCAAAATCAATTCTTATTAGGAAAAAAGCTTCACTCTAACTCTTACATGGACTATGATTAATCTAGATTTGACTCCAATTATCTCCATAAGCTGAATTTAACTCTTACTAAAAAAAGACATCACTTTAACTCTTATATAACACTCAGGACATGAACTGAATTTTTAATTTTACGTAGCATTATAATGAGTTTTTTTATTATGTAAAATTTATTCTAAAAAAAATAATAATAATCAAACAAAGAAAAACAAGTTGTAATTAGGGAGGGGATGATGGAACATTCATGCATGCATGTATGACTTTGTCGATATATATATATATATAATTTCTCAGGGTCACCTGAAAGAAATTCCTAGGCGTAAATTGAAAAGAGTAAAGTAAAATAGTAGAAATAATTAATTATCTCCCAAAACAAGAAAATAAAAATTAGAATTTAATTATTTATTTTAATAAAAAAGTAACAGTAATAACCTAGAGAGAGAAAGAAGGAGAGAGAGAGAGAAAGAAAAAAAAAAGTAGGCGTCGTAGAATATTATTATGCTGAAGCCTACTTACTGCTTTCCTTTGAGGCTAAATTATTAGCATGTGGGGGATGCTTGCTTTTGTTATTAATCAAATCAAATTCAGTTTTCATATAATATATATTTAATATCCATTTAATTTAATTTAAATATTTTAGGCTCGAGTCACGTTGAATATAAATTTCACTTATTATTTAATTGTTATAAAATAAAATATATTAACCGAAATAATTAAATTACTATATATAGATATATAGTATACTCAAGTATTTAATTTTTTGCAAAAATTCAGGTTCATGTTGATGGTCTAATTTTATTTTATTTTTATAAAACAAATAAGTATCAAAAGATCATAATTGTTTTGTCAACCAACTGTTCCATTAAAAATTATTTTTGGGCATAAAATTACTGCTAAATAGAATAAATGATTGTTAATCAAAACAAGACAGAAGAAAAAAATAAATAATTAAAAAAAAAAAAAGAAAAGGAAAAAAAGAGAGAATGAACGAATAGCAGAAAGCAAAGCAGGTCGATGACAGGGACGAGCTCACATGAGCCGATGCCAACCAGATAATTTGTGGGGCCCATCCTCTTCCCTACGTATAAAGTCTCCCCACCTTCTCTCCTCTGGGTAGTGTGTACCTCTGAAAGTCTGATAGAAGAATAAATTCAAGGAAAAATCCGCCTAACTTCAGAACCTTCCAGGCAGGGAGACTCACCACCAACCCCCCCTCCCCTCCTTCTCTTCCTCATCCACAAAAACCATTACCAGATTCTTCTCCTTCTTTCTTCTTCTTCTTCTTCTTCTTCCTCATCTATCTAATCTTCAAGTTTTCAACAACGGAAAAGAAGAAACAGTTGCAGTAGGAGCAGAGGATCGAAGAAGAAGTCGGTGGAAAATGGAAACAAAGTTTTCCAATTCTCGATGGAGAGTTCCGTGCCGGTGTCGTCGACCAGCTGGTCGAACACAAATCCACCGACTCTCCTTATTGTAATGAGAGCTTCTTATCGGATCCCACTCTTTTGTCCTTGTTCCTCAAGAATTTCTGAACCAAATCTGCTTTTCTTCTTTCTTTTTTTTTTTTTAACCCTAGGTTACTCTAGCTAGAGATGCAGTAACACCATACTGCGTACCCTGCACCTCTTCCTTCCTTTTTCTCCTTATTATATACACAGCATACAAACACACACATAAAAAAAAAAATATATATTTATATTATATAGCCCTACTTAATTTCCCGGTAGCTAGACCTGCGGTGGTGGCAACTGGCAACATCTCCAGCACCGTGTCTATTGTTTTTTTAGTGTGATTATATTTCCTTAGCTCTAATATATTGAGGATTCCAAATTAAAATCCCTCTCCCCTTCTCGGTGTTTTGTGTTTTTCTTGGATTTCGATCTTCACACTTTTTTTGGTTTATATAAAGTATAGATCTATGTATTGAGAAGCAGAGGCCCCAAAGTATATGCTCGGCAGATTATGAATTTCATGGCAAGTAGACAGGGATTTTATGAGGACGACACGAGGGGAGGAGTCTTACGCCCTTTTTCTCAGTCTTCTTCGACAACTACTTCTTCTTCTTCCTCGCAGCAGAAAGGACTCGTCCCTATGTCCTACAACCATTTCCACTTCCAGCAGCAAGGTCGAAGGGGTTGGGATGAGCCTCATACTTCCTTTCCGCGGTGCTCAAGCGGCGGCGGTGGGCAGGGAGTTTCATCTCAGCTTGACCTTATGATGGACTCATCTTCACCTACTACTAATAATGTTAATGGAGATGATGCTGATGATTCCGATGACCATCTTCTTAGCAGCAGGCAAGGGCTAGTAGATTCAACCGACGGCGGGCAAGGCTCTGGGTCGGGCGCGGGCGCGGGCGCTGTGCAGGTGATGATTGAGAGGGAACACATGTTTGATAAAGTAGTTACTCCAAGCGACGTGGGAAAGCTCAACCGACTGGTCATCCCAAAACAACACGCAGAGAAGTATTTCCCGCTCGATTCTTCAACAAATGAGAAAGGACTGCTCCTCAATTTCGAAGACAGAAACGGAAAACCATGGCGATTCAGGTACTCGTACTGGAACAGTAGTCAGAGCTATGTGATGACTAAAGGATGGAGCCGCTTTGTTAAGGAAAAGAAGCTCGATGCTGGCGATATCGTCTCCTTTCAGCGTGGTGTCGGTGAATTGGGAAAGGACCGATTATTTATTGATTGGAGGCGCCGTCCTGATGCACCTGATCACCATCATCACCACCACCACCACCTCCACCACCACCATCAGCAGTTGCATCCTCCAGTTCCGACTTTATCATCCCTTTCTCACCACTTCTCGTTCCACCCTTGGAATCATCCCTATTATTTGCAGCAGCAAGTTCCTCTTAGGGACACTTGTCAGAATTTCCTTCAAGTAAATGCCATCAATAACCATCCGTCTCATCTAAACAACAACAACAACAACAACAACAACAACAACAGCTATGGTGGTACTTACAGAAGTAGTACTGTAATGAATGGGAACCCATGTCCCAGTTCCGTACTCTATCTCAGATCGGCACAGGCAGGCGTAGCACCTAGCTCGCAACAGGTCGGAATTGGGATGGTACAATTACAAAGAGGGGGTGGGGTTGGTCCGGATGTAGGAGGAGTAGGGGTTGAAGAGCCAATGGTGTATGAGTCGGTGCCGGTTGTACAAGGGAAGGCAGCAGCAAAGAGGTTCAGGCTGTTTGGTGTCAACATGGAATGTCCCATTTCAGAGTCGGATGAGCAATTCGACATACTGTCCTCCACCGCTGTTCCTCACTCTACAATGGCTCCACAGTCTCACTTTTCCACCTCTTCCTCTTCTTCAAATATTCCTCCTCCTTGCCAGATGATGAGGCCCTACAGTGGAACCCCAGTTTTACAAACAATGCCTCTGACCTTCTCAACAAGGGCAAGGCATCATCCATGTCATTGGATTTCGACGTTTGATAATGAATGTCAACACACGGCTACACTACTCTACACATATATCCCGCGCGGCTGCTACTCTATAATCTTTTTTTGGTGGGGCAAAGGAAAAAATAGGAAAGTATTGATCCCCTTGGGATATTTTCTGCAGTACTGCTCCTTGGGCAAACACGTGAACAGGGAAAAAAGCGGTGGTAACGATAGAGCAAAGTCCCCCTTTCCCCACTCTACCCCGCCCCTCCTTCTGTGAGCTTGAAAAATTCAAGTCCAGATTTCCTCCATGGAGAGTAGCTGCTGTTCTAATTAACAATCTAATAGAGGTGGAAAGATTGCTGTTATTCTGAAGTACTAGTTCTTTTAATTACTCTTTTTTTTTTTTTTTATCTATATTCCATACTCTGAGGGGGAAAAAAATGAAAAACGAGAGAAAAATTATTACTTCTATATATTAATTATTGTTTACAGTGCAGACACATTACAGATCTTTGAAGGTCATGGTTTCGGGATATATAATGCTTTCTTATTTGTATGTAGGGCTTTGATTGCCTCAAAACTGTACTCCGCATATTCATTATTCTCTCTTAATTTGTTCTTTGTATTTTGTTTTGTTTTTTTTTCTTTTTTTTTTTGGATGGCTTCATTATATATATATATATATATTTACGGATGAACTACTGATCTTTTTTCCACACACACACACACACATATATATATACATATATGTATGTATATCTGTTTGGGTGATGCTAACAGGTTAATTCTGCTAATAAATAGCTCATTTTTCTCCGGGTATGTTGTATGAGATACCTGAAGGAATTGAAGTTCTCTCTTTTATTGCTTTTTTTTATTGCGTTTTGGTAGGTTTGTTGCCCTTGTCGCTGCTTCGTTGGGCACGGCTTGCTGCAGGGACTGTGCTGCTGCTGTTGCTGTTGCTGCAGAACTTTTAAAAGGTAATTGCATTTTTTCCTTCCATCTTTCCTTTCTTCGTTAGTAGTTATTTTACACACACAATTTATCATTCTCTCATCTTACCTTCTTCAAATATCATTTCAAATATCTTATATATATATATATATATCCAATACATATAATAGATATAATATTATATCAAGCAAGCTAGGTGTTCCCATTCCTGACCAAATGTAACTGGATTCTTTTCATCTTTCTTTTACCTGCATCTGCTTCCATAATGGCCTCAAAAAAATTCCCCTGTCCTTATCCTGGACTAATATATATATATATAATATATATATATAAATATTTTATGGCAACCAAGATCGTTATTTTCACGATTTTCAAAAAACACATGACTAAATTTTATTTTGGATAATATATATATATCTTTGAAAGTCCTATCAATACTTTTATATATATGAGAATTTTCTATATGCACGTTTACCCCTCGCTTAATCCCTTTCCTCCCAAATTATAGCTAATGGGAATAGTAGTAATTAACAACACATTAGCAAATCCCCAAACATTAATCCAAACCTGCCTTCTGCTCAGCAATTCAGTCAACATAATAGTACCCTATGAATAGATATCACTTTGGGGAGAGGTTCAAGATGGAAATTATCTGAACTATAATAGTACAAAAATGATGATAAGCTTAATAATGTAATGAATTAACTGTATGCATGATACTGTATCAAGCAGCACTTTTTATTATTTTCTGAAAAGAAAGAAAGAGAAGAAATTCATCTTCCAGGTTTTGAAACTACCCCCTCCACTCATCAAGATACTAATTTCAGAACAAAATGTCTTCCTATATAACCCGGTTCCTCAATTTATCTTCTTTTTTTTTTTTTGTACTTAGGTTGTGAAGAGCCAAGGTTAAATTGCATAGTTGAAGTACGAGGTAACTTGCTTCTTTTATTTCATCCCATCATGCTAAAATTAAATTTATTCAACAAGACCTAATTTCAGTTTCTTATTTGTTAAAAATTGAACATTTACTTGTCTACCTATTTGCTTGATGGTTAAATTAAGTTTACTAGTGTGTCACCCATGCAAAATAAAATATATATTATATATATTATAGCCAAATAGAATATATTATATATATTTCTTATATATAAAAACTACAACAAAACTTTAAGTGAATTTACCAAATAGAATGTAAGATCTTTAATTCTTGACAGTAACGTCATTAAGTTTCTTTATCTTAGTTTAGGATTTTTATGATTCTTATTCTTAATTATTCGAAAGTAAGGAAAATCAGTGGATTCATAGATTTTATACCAATATTAAAACATTTAATTATTTTCCTTGGAACCAACACTAATTAGAAGTGAATTTTAAGAAAATATCTTGTTGGGCATATATATATATATATATATATATATATATATATATATAGTAAGAGTTAAGTAAGAGGTATTATTTAAATTAATTAGAATTATATAAAGTTTGATACTAGATGGTCTGACTAAGACACTACAAAACAGTTACCCCAGGAACAGTGGAACCATGATCAAAGTTCAAATTTCCTAGAGAAAAGAAAAAGGCAACTATAAGCTAGGTACTGCCAGCTAGAAATAGGTGCAAAAATATGTTATTTCTTGGACAAATTTCCCCTCTAGGATAGAAAGTGCATAGAAAATTTCATTTTTGGTATGGAGTGGGAGCTCAAGAAATAACAAATACTTCTCCTAGTCTTTCCTTTGGTTAAGGATAGATCTATGTAGACACAGTTCTAGTTGTTTGTTTCTTTTAGGTAGGCTTGTGGAAAAGATTTGCCATTCCCCAATAAATTTATATATATATATTCTGTTAGAATGAGAAATGTGGTTACCAATCGAACAGTGCTGCAGTGAGGAAATCTGAAATCCATATCTCAGTTCCCTTATGAAGAATTCCATGTTATGATGATAATTATAGCTTATATAACTTGTATATGCTATTTTAGTGTTCCTTCCCATGTGCAAATATATTGTATCCCTTTCTAGCTAGGAATAATTGACTATGACAGTATTGGACTATAAAGGGAGAGAGTTAGTAAAGCTTATACTCTTTTGTTCTAAAAAATTATTATTATTATTATTATTATTTTTTGGTTTTTGTTTCGCATCCCTCAATTTTCTAAGTTATTCTTACTTAATTTATTAGTAACCTATTTTTAATAATTCTTTATTTCTTGTGAATGTATCTTAGATTAAAATAATTAACTTTTTGTTTGGAACGGAGGGAGGAGATTTAAGTTAAAAGAAAGACTCCGAATCTTCCTTACAAAATGTAATTAAGTATTTCTCGTCTCAGAATGCCCCTATTTATGTGTAACACTGAACAATGAGCTGGAAATTAATCATTTTGAATGTCCTGGGAATAAAACTTTTGAGAGTTTCAAGACATTTATATAAAGGAATATATATATATATGATCCAATTCTTTGGGAACATTATAAGCTACCCGGAAAGTCTACCACCTAACTTGATTCAAAACACACACTTATATATAGAAAATATGCAAGTGTGTGAAAGTGTGTGTATGTAGATGGATTTAGAAAATAGAAAGGTTGCTGCTGGTTTTTCTCTGTACAAAATCAGTGTATATTTATTACTCTCATGACGTTGTATTCTTATTATTATTATTATTATAAGTGAGATATTACCTTCAACTTTTTTGATCATGAGTGGATGCATATTTATGGTAGTAGTGTGTATTCAAAGTGGCTTGTGTGTAAATCCTTTATTATTTTTCATTTTTGTTGACTTTAAATAGCAATTGTTTCTTTTTTGGGGGTTGAAACAAGAATAGGGAGAGGAACAACACATAACCAGATGAGGATGGAGATAATTTATTTGCATGTCAATCAAGCTATACGGGGATTTTTCAGTAGTGGATAAAAAATCGGTACTTGATCTTTGGTTGTCTCCGGCATGCAGTACTTAATTTCCATTCTGAAGCAACCAATACCTACATTACATTAGTTGAGTACACTTGATGGATGGATCGGAGTACCATATATGCCCATGCATTCTTCATCTCTATCATTAAAACACACACACACACACACACATATATATATATATATATATATATATATATATCACTATATAATGCAAAAGTGTGTTGAAATATGTTATCATGCATGCATCATGCCCTTGGATGTTGAAACATGCGCAACTTGTATGAAATAATTACCTTTTTCTTGTAGCTAGAATGTCCAAGAAAGGCATTAATTTACTAGTGTGTAGCCATTTGTTTCTGTAATCATGATTTGGGATTGCTTTGAGTTTCTTATCTCTAGTGTATATAGCTAGGATTATGTTAACTAATCTTTGTTGTAATTTTACCTTTTGTGTCCTTGTTGATGATAATGCCTCATTCTTCTCTCCGGGCTATATAATATATATCTCCAGATTACTCAATGCTAACTATTTTCCTTTTTTCTGTATAGAAAGAAGGGAGAAAAAAACAAAACAAAAAAAGACAATAACATATCACCAAATTGTAGAGGAACGTAAAGTGAGGAGGACTTCAGAAGAAAAAAAAAGACAAAAACCTATATATATATATATTTACAGTTTTAATTTTACACACAGTGATCACACACAGTACAGGGTCAAAAAAGTAAAAGAGTGTTGAGGTTGGTTTTGCAGTTAATTTTTTTATAGTGTAATATAGCTGCGTTTTTGTCCAGCAGATGGGGAGCTCCCAATACCAGCCGACAGACGAGAGGAGAGGAATGGAACAAAAGCTTATAAATAAGCCTGAAAGGTACTGTGGAAGCAAAAGCCGGACATACGTACTTTTAGTATAAATGTATGTATATATGCATAATGCATGGGCAGTCAAAAAACTTATATAGCCTGTATATATAGCTCCCGGGACTCAGCTCTCTCTACCGATGACAGCTCACCACCACCACCACCGCCACCACCACCACCACCACCGTCGTCATCATCATCATCATCATGATGCAAATGTAGAGAAAAATTTCTTTTCCATTTTCAGTAGTCTGCTCTCGCTCCCATGCTTTCCTGTTTGCATCATAGTTTGGCTACCAAGTATATATATATATATAGTAGTTGTACAGTCACAATGGAAAAGGCAGCTGGACTGTGTGTGTGTGTGTGTGTAAGAGAAAGAGAGAGTTTTTAGAAGTTTGGGTTTTGTCCCAAGGTATTGATCCAGCAGAATACGTTATAACTTTTTTTATATAATAATATATTATATAGTAGCAGCTGAAAAGCAAGATGGTCTGCAACAAGTCAGCGTTAGGATAGGGCTCCATGTTGCCGTTTGATGATGCATGTGAGAGCCAGCCAAGGTTACCCAGCCTAGCTAGGCTAACTTGTATAAATATGTATATCTATGTCTATATCTATATATATATATATATATATATATTATATTGTATGTATAGTGAGAGTGTTATCAGGAAATGGAAGACATTTGCACTGCCTGCCCTTTGTCGCTGGCTGCCTTCTGCCCAGACAAACCTAACGAAACCTTTTTTTTGCAGTTTCCCAATCCCAACCCCCCAAAGAGTTTCTTTTCTTTTTTTCTTTTTAAATTTTTCCATTTAGTTAGGAAGCTGCCAGCTCAACTCACTCACTCACTCACAACACAACCAAATATATATATATATATATAATATATATATATATCCCCAAATAATAGTATTAATTCTGCAATTACTACTACAATGAATAGCAAGTCTTTCACAAAACATAGCTAGGCTATATATCTCCTGGGTTTTAATTCACTACATCTTGACCCATCCTATATACGTGGTAGCATATTTTGGATTTGCAACACAAATTTTAATTAAATAAACCTTATATAATCTAACTATATTATAATAATATTAACTTTGAATTAATTCTATTAAAAAATATAACGGTATATATGCCCAAATAATTAACATAAAAAACCAAATAAATATACATGTTGGGTATTCCTCCTCTCTTTAATGCATGAGATGAGGGGCATCTCATGCATGTTGGGTTTTCTAGGGTTTCAATCGATGATCCAAATATATTAAGTGGGAGTTTCACGTAAAATGAGTCTAAGCCTATAGGTTGGTCGATGGGCATCCCTTTTCCAAAGTAAGTAATAATGTTGTTAATTATATATATATATATATATATATATATAGCCTCTGTACGTAGTTGTAAGAGAAGGAGTTCGAGGATGCCACAGAAATTAAAGAAGAGTCAGCTGCTATGGTTATTATAGGGATACAACGCAGACCAAACACAATTATGCAAAACCATCTTTCTCTATCTCTCTCTATATATATATATATATATATATATATATATATATATAGTTATATGTATGTATTTGTTTTGGTTTATAGGATAGATAGGGGGATGTACCTAAACCATCAACCCCCTATTATTATTATTGCTCTCTACTAATACCCCTCCTAAATTCTATTCGAATCTCCTAAGGTTATATATTCTCTTCACTTAGTCAGCCCTCCTTTTTTTTTTTTTTTTTTTCTCCTCTCTTTTTTTGTGGACCCCACAAGTTACACTAATCAAATTAGCAATTTGAGATTTTAAATTATAAAAAATAAATATATATATATAAAATAAAAAAGAAAAAAGAAAAAGGAGGAGGAGGATGAGAGAGAAAGAGGAAAGGTGAGATAATATAGTAAACACGCAAAAATGAGAGCTAATAAAAGTAAGTAGTCCCCGCCCTATATGTATGATGGGGAGAAAATTATATGCGTGTTTGTAGCCCTTAGGCTCTACGACGATTGTTCTGGACCTCCTCATTCTCATCAATGAACCCACCTCCCCTCACCCTTTTATATATATATATATATATATATATATTATATATATATAATTTATTCGTGATAATTATTTTAAATCAAATTAAATCAGATTTTAGTTATATTACACTTTTTTTTTTGAATTATTTAAAATTAGTTTATACTTTATTAGCAACTAATTAATTTCAAATTAATAATCTTTTTAAAAAATTATCAATTTGATATATATATATATATTATAAATGATATTTTTATGCATGCTTACCGATGGACCATGTACGATTAATCTTTCCATGCTTTGCTTTAATTTTAATGCCACAAAAAGAAAAGATCATCACGTGATAAAGAGATTATAGAGACGCTCTCTTAATCACGTGACTTTTTTTTTTTTTTCTCATTAATATCAAAGCATGCGTCCTTTGTCGAGTAATCACTTATTTTCATTATAAAGTAATATATATATATATATATATATATATATAGAGAGAGAGAGAGAGAGAAAGGCTGTGTGGGGTGGGGGAAAGGGTTATAAAGTAGTAGTAGTAGTAGTATTAGTTCAAATTGTCCATCTAAGCTAGCCTTCTGGGGTGTAGTGATTAAAGAAAGGAAGGGAGAAGGGTTACTGACTTTGTAACAAATGTGTACATACATATATATATATTATATACACACACATATATGTATGTATATTTGAATGAATGAATGAGTGCAGGCAAAACAGGGCACAACTCCATAGAAGTGTGTATTGGAATAACTGATGAGAGAGGCAGCCTAATAGCTAATAAGCTAGTATAGAGAAGGATCGGGATTGAGCTGAAAGAGATAAAAATGTATATATATATATATATATATATATATATATTAATTATATATATATATATCTCTCCTCTCCTCATACTCGCAGATGGGGTTTATAAGTAGTAATTGTTTTTCCACAAAATTTGAAAAACTTTTGCATTTTTTTTTTCTTGGGAGCCCGGCCCGCCAGTGGTAACTAGCTACCTAGCTATAGCTATATAGAAAAGTTATAAAAGAAACTAATTAAGCATATATATATGTATGTATTTCTAGGGGGTGTGTGGGTAAAGTTGTACTAGTTTGTATGGTAGTAGTAGTGGTGGTGGTGTTTATTCACGTATATTAGTAGGTAAGGTTTGTAGACTGCAGTGACAGACAGAGAAAGATAAAAAGAGAGAAGAGAGGAGAGAGAAAACAATGACAGTGCGAAGGGTGGCAGCAGATCCCAGAAAACAACTTCGCAATTATAACGAAATGCATAGATATATATATATATATTTAGAGAGAGAAAGAGAAAGAGAAAGAGAAAGAAGGGGGAAGATTGAAAATAACGTGTCGTGGTGAGTATGCACAAGCATCTATAACAGCCGTAAAGAGAAAGATGATGCATTCGAAGCAAAAAGATGATCCAGCAGTGGTGCCTAAGTGTATGTGTGTGTGGACCTCTTCTTTCTTTTTTTTTTATTTTCTCTTATCTTTTTTTTTCTTCTTTTTGCCCCATCCCTGGATAGGGATGGCCGATGGAATCCCGTGGCACCAACCAACCCTGCCCCGCCTTCTTCATCTTCAAATACACACATATATATACATATATCAATCTCTATACTAACTAGCTAGCTAGCTAGCTCTGTATACTATTTTGTTTCCTTTTCCTTTTCATCACCTTAAAGACCTCAAAATAATAAATAAATAAATAAAATTTTGCTTGTTATATTGTTGGATTATCACAGGTTAACTCTCACAAAAAATATAATATTATCTGTCTTGAATTTAAGTCTATCTCATAATTTTGAATTTGAGTAACTTTTAAAAAAAAATTTATATTAATGAAGTTAATAAAATTTTTATATATATTAAACAATTATAACGATATCTTTAGATTTATATTTGAAATTTGAATTGATATTCTAACATACACACATTTCACTTATTCATCCTTTAATTTCGTGTGTATATTATTATATATATATTATAGATAAATGTGTTTATAAAAAAGTTGTATAGTTCTATTATAATCACAACTTTCTTCTTATATTTGGTATATAAGTATTAAAGTAATAGATGATTCTTGATCTATATATACTAAATGTGATATTAGTCCTATTTTTGTGATACCTGAATTTATATAGTACCCCATTTTATCAATAAACTTTTGTTACATTGCTTCTTATATATATATATAATGTTCTAAGTGAATTAATATATATATATATATATATATATTTTTTTTTTTTTTTTTTTTTTTAAATGTAGTTCGACTTAATTATTATAATTATATATTTTTTGTTATTTTTATTGTTATTGAAACTAGGGTTTAGACTAGAGTAAAGTAAAGCTAAGAAACAACTAGGTAACAAGTTTTATCTATATATTAAAATCATGGATATATACATACATACATGATACATACATATAATATATATATATAGATAGATAGATAGATGCGTAGCTATAATCAGTTTAGGAAAAAGGATTAAAGAGCTAAACTCATGGGTTTACAAGGGACCACGTAAGATTAACGTATTTTGGATTTCCACTCCTTCTATCCTTCTTTTCCATCAAAACTTTCACTAATTATTAATTAATGTATTAATTACTCGCCTCGTACTTTAATTATAAAATTCAGAATTAAATCTCTATTTATAATAATAAAACATATTTTGTGATCAAAAGACACTACAACGTAAAAATAAATTAATTGAAATTATATATATATATATATATATATATATTTTAAAGTGAGGTTGTAATAATTAATATATGGTAACATAGATGGAAAGAAAAGGAATGCGGAAAGGTCCCCCCGGGTTTTGTCAACATGGGCTGTCACTGTACTTTCCCAATCCCGTTCGACAATATCCCTGTGTTGTTCTATTCTCTACTGTTGCCACACCCACCCACTCCAATCCTCCCTCTATATATATATATATATATATATATATATATATCCTTCACTTAATTTTTAAACATACCTATAAATATATATTATTTATAAACATAAATCTCAGTTTCTTTTAGTGAAAGAAATTCAGAAGATTGAAGAAAAAAAAAAGAAAGAAAGAAAGAAAAGAATTGGGAAATGTTGTTTTTATTGACTAATAACCAAGCCCAATTGGTTGTTTCCAAATATATATATATAGAAAGTTTTGTCCATTTCCTTATTGAGAGAGTCCAGAATTAAAAAGACAGTCCATAGTTTAGTTTGGGCTAGGCTTTTTTCCTTTAATCCAACCCTAGTCTCACCACCTGCTTTTTTCTATTCATGAGATTTTTTCTGAAGAGTAGAGTGAAAATGGGATTGAAAACAGAATTATTGGTTTTTTACAGAGGTAGAGAAATACAAACAATACAAAACCAAACATACATAAAATAGAAAATAGAAAATAGATATGGAATTACATGAGAGAGCAGGAATTGACATTATCATCGTTAAAGAGATTACTGACTTTGTCATCCCCTCTATGAGTCGCCGGAAGACTGCGTGTTTTTCAGGAGCATTATAACCGTGTCTCCAGTAATTATAACTCTCTTTGAAATCTGTGGTCATATCCTTATAATAATTATTCGTCGACGTAAAGTACAGCCGGCTCCGGATACGGCCAGAATTCTGCCCTTTTTCCTGCCCTCTCACCGCTTTCAGCACCTTATTCCGCTCTACGTATCCTATTACCGTCACTTTCTCCATCTCCAGGTTTACCTCTACCGAATCTACCCCTGTCATTTTTTCAATTTCCCCAATTAATCAATCATTCACGACGATTTAATTCAATTGAGAATTTGAATTAAATTTTAGGAATTTTATAAAAATTAGGGTAAGTATGAGACCTCTAGTTTTTGGATGGCGTCTTTGACGACTCTTTCACAGCCAGCGCAGCACATCCTGACTTTGAGTTCCACTGTCTACAAAAACCATTCTATGATTCCTTTCCCTCAACAATCACAATATATATATATATATATATAAATATATATATATATATATTTCTACATTAACTAACTTCTATTGAAAAAATAAAATAAAAATTTATATATGGTTGAAATATGAATTCAGTTTCAAATATAAGAATTTTCCATACTTCATAATATGATATTTTTTGTAATTCAAATACAAAATCATGAGAATTTAGTCAACACTGATAATATCATACTAATAATATCTGTCTGCTCGATTTAGACTAAAACCATCCATTCTTATATACATATATATATTCCCCACTCTCCTTATCAAACATCTTATTCTTTCAAGTTTTGTTAATTACTTCATCAACAAGAAAAGAAATTCCATTAGCCAAAAGGAATTGGCATAATTACTATTCAATTCTAGGTAGGTATATATATATATATATATATATATTTGTAATTCAAATACAAAATCATGAGAATTTAGTCCAAAACTGATAATATCATACTAATATATATCTTGTCTGCTCGATTTAACTAAACCATCCATTCTTATATACATATATATTCCCCACTCTCCTTATCAAACTATCTTTATTTCTTTCAAGTTTTGTTAATTACTTCATCAACAAGAAAAGAATTCCATTAAGCCAAAAGGAATTGGCATAATTATTATTCAGATCTAGGCATATATATATATATATTATATATATATATATATATATAGGGGGCCTTACATGTTCATGAGAAGAAGACAAGCCTTGAACCTAACTACTTTTTCTTTTTCTTTACAAGATTTTTTCCATTCAAAAACTATAATCTTTCATGACCAGTTATCGATTTGTATGGTCCAGAACCATCATTTCTTGTCATCTATTCTTTCTTTTAATCACCATCAAAAACAACGTTATATATATATATATATAATCTAAAAAGAGAAAAGGGAAGCGATTAAGTTTGGCCATGCATGATGCCAATACCCAAAACAATCTCATGCACTAAGCCTTTTAGGTTAAATTTAATTACAATATACATATATATGCATGCAAATATAAAGAGTATATATATATATATATATATATATATGAAAGAGAAATAGAGAAAAAGAGATGAGCTACCTGCAAAGAAAGTGGTCGAGACTTGGACTTAGGCATCTTGAAATCTTGATAGTGAAAGAAGGAGAAGTAAGCGAGAGCTGAGACAAAAGACCCAAATAATCTCTCTAATCTATTAACCATTAATTCCAATCCAATACTTCCTTCCTTCCCTTTGATGATAATTATATATAGCTATCCAAGCCTAGAATTTCCTCTTTACACACTTACAAATTTTTCTTTAAAGAAATATTCCTACGAGAAAAGGCATCTCTTGCTTCGGTTTTAATCCCATGGGCTAACTTCTCTCGTACAACATACATACATACATACATATATATATATATACATACATATAGTTGCATGCTATAATATTAATAATAATATTCCGAATAAAATTGATTAATAATATTCCGGATATATTTGATTGACGTATGGAGTTGTGATAGGCACGTGAGTGGAAGTCATTTCCTTGTAAAAACATTTTTAAAAAAAATTTTGTGGAGAAAGTTATTTTAGAAGAAACTCCACGTTGTTGTTGAGAAATAAGTTTAGGAGAAAAGGAATGGAATGGTATCAGACAATTAAATTAATAATTGCCTGGAATGTGGGGCAACCCTCAAATTGGCTGCTGACGAAGAAAAAAGAATATATACATTTCAGCCCTCCCTCGAATATTAGGTAGACTTTGGAGAGATGATGATGGGATTAAGGAAGTAACATATACATACACACACACACACACACATATATATATAATATATATAATATATATATATATATATATATATATATTGATTCGTAAAATATTGGTCAAAATAATTTGGAGACTGAAATAATGGATTTGTGATGATTGATCATCGCTAAACTTGAAATATCGAATACCTGCAAAATTGAGAAGATTCAATGGGGTCGTAGATTCCCTGTGAACTCTCCAACAATTAAGTCAGTTTAAAAAAATATATAGTATAAAACGGTTTTGGATATCTGGATTTTCCCCTACTTACCTTCCTTACCTTCCTTTTCCTCTTTCTTTATAGTTTTCTCTTTAGAGAGAGAGTGATTGTAACGATCATGAGATCGTGTCTTCGTTACGATCGTTATGGAGAACGACTAGATCGTGGAGAGGTTGGGAAATCCACGATTTAGAGTGGTGCAGTTATAAATGTCGCTTTTTATTCTAGTCAACAGTTGTGGTATTTTCCTATTCTCTAAGTATGAAGTGGTTAGTCGCATGAGTAAATGACGCTTTTGTCCTTGTCAATTCTGCTAATATATATATATATATATATATATATATGGGGTTTCTATGCAAAAGGGAACCAAATATTCTCAAAATCTCCAATCAGTATCCCTATCTCCTTATACATATATTTATATATACATACATATAATGTTGTATTTATATATAATGATTCTCTTTAGAAGGCATATTTCACCAAAGAAATTATTACGTTAAAGTCATGGAATTAAAGATTGCTAATAACAATCTTATATATCTAAATTCATATTTTGACTATTTTAAATTTTTATGAAACGATTTACAATAACTATTATGATAAATCAAGAAATTACATGAATGTGCATGTATATTATAGATATATATATATATATTCATATATTCGATCCAACACTTGATGATGACATACAAGCTAGGTTTCTCTTTCTTGTCAAGACATCATATTTTTTGTTTCAATTAACCTCAACTTATCTTTTCTTATATTGACACATGCATGCATGTAACGGAATAATATATATATTATTATCATACATAATTTCAATGATAATAAATTAATCTCACTGAAATTCTCTAAATTTAGAGAAGATAATAATCAAAATTATCAAATTATCACTTGTATATAAATCAAGTATGAATATATTCTTTTCTTCGCATATCATATATATATACACTTAATTATGTATCTTTTTCCCTTTTTAACCATTTATAGCTAAGCAAAGAGGAATTAGCTAGCTCTCATGTATTCGCGAACTGTATATATATATATATATATATAAATGTGTGGGAGAAGAACAATCTTGTTGCCGACATGGTGGATAAACTATATATCTATATATTATATGTATTATGTGCTTCTTATCCAGAGTTAAATGACGACTCAGAAAAAAAAAAAGGAATGAATGCGAATTCGGTGATGAATCAAAAGTAATTATTTTTGAAAAAGGGAATGTTCCTTGGTTCACCACTGCATGAGAATACTCTGGACACAGGTGCTATACATATACATATACATACATACATACATATATATATATATATATATATAATTATAATTATATATGTGTATATTTTATTTTGTTAAACTATTTAATATTCGGAACATTACAATTAGATTTTTTTGAATTATAAGTTGGAATTATAATCTAACTTTTATTCTTATTCTTACTCTTATTCTCGTTGATATGTTTTTTTTACAATTTACTTTTTTATTGTGTGATTATATATATATAAGATATGTATATCTTTGACTTCATGCGCATATATTTTCATATGTATATATATATATATATATATATATATATATATATATATATAGCCCTTTAATTTGCTGGTAATAGCTAGCACTACAGAAACCATGTAAGATTCTTTAGGTTTTAGATCAAAAGTTTGATATATTCTCTGGCTTTCTGTAGTTATATATTTATGCTATGATCTTTCGTATGGCAATAAATTAATAATGGCTCAGATGATTTTTTTTTTCTTTTTTTTTTCTGTTCGTAGTGGACGTTGAGTCATTTTTATCCCTTATTAAAGAGTAACAGTTTAAAAGAATTTATGATTCATTTAATATTTGAAATTATTTTTTAGATTAATTTAATTTGAATTTTATTCGAAAGTCTCGTTTGATTAATTTTTATATAATGTCTATTTAATATTAAATTTATCTTTTCGTAGAATATTTATAATTAATTTTATATGATATTTACAAATATTAAATTTATGATTATTTTATTATATACTTAGTTTATATAAGTAAAAAAGAATCACACTTCATTGAGATCATTGCTATCATGGATAAGGCCACTTACAAGTTACAACTTACTTGTCTCTTTCTTGTTCTTAGGTTTTCTTTTCTTTCTTTTTTATTTTTTTATTTTTTATTTTTTTTGGATAGATATTAAGAAAACAGATTTTAATTAATAAAAATCTTACTTATAATTTTTAGATTATATAAATTTGAGATACAATAAATAAATAAATATATTAAAAATTAATAAAAAATTTATGAATAAGTTACATAGGCTTTAGATTTTCTTTTCTTTTTTGGAAAATAGGTTTTAGAATTTTAGTACTTATATGATTTTGTGTTTAAATTTAGTATATTAGGATTAGAATTATGAATTTTAGCTTTGAAATTTATCTTACATTAAAAGTATCCATGAACCGGTTCTTTATTCCACGAGAGAGAGAGAGCTTTTTACTTTTGGTTTCCTTTAATACGACGACGTTTAGTGGGATCTGGATAAAACCATGTACAGTCTTTTTTAAAAATGTTGACAACACAATTCTGCATCCGAATATCATCCGATATTTTTCTATATCAACGTCCAAGTACAATGATAATCATATATATATATCCAAAACTTAAATTAATTCCAAATGACATACACACACACACACACACATATATATATATATATGGAAGATATTAAAACACAAAGATAAGAACACCCTAATAAAAGTAGGGTTAAGTCAAATTTGTATAATTAGGGTAAATTAAGTTAAAATAATTAAAACTCAGAAAACATTTCATATCAATTGAATACAGAGACAGATATAACTTCCATGGTATAAGGGGGAGCAAACAACTTGTTCTCGGACAGGATGCCCTTTGCTTTAAGAAAATAAAGGGAAAGAGGTAGAAAATGGGAATTTGTGATGGAGCACCGAGTCATTGTCAGAACATGATGACAAAATATCGATGATGCTTGGAGGGTTTGTCGCAGAGATAGAGAAAATATGGATATTTTTTCAGGTTTTGGTCTCAGAACTATTGTGTCTTTGTGTGTGAGATATTTCACTTTATTCTTATTCTTATCCCCAACTCCAACTTCTGGACGAGAAATGAGAAACCAGTTGGGGACAAAACCAAATTTGAAAAAGTAAAAAGGAGAAAACGATGTGCCCAAGAATATCAGTTTTCAGGAGAGATAAAATATATGTAAAACCTCTGAATATATTTGTGTGGAATGAGCAAAATTACTCTGTTTTGGTTCAAAACAGAGGAATACTTAGTTAAACGTACTCGGTTATTTCCCCTGCAAAGTTAAAAGTTGTAAATAAAGTGCTGATCATGATTTTTTTTTTTTAATTATGAATAAAAGATGAGAAAATCATGAGATAATTCACTGTACAAATACAATACAATCATACAGAGAACAGCCATTTTGATATGATAGCAGCGAAGAAATGATGAATTTAGCACACGAAAATTAAATTTAATAGAATCATTAGAGGAGAAAAAATGAGCAAATTCATAATTTATATATATAGAGAGAGAGAGTGGAGCAGTTATAGTAGTAATTCACAGGAAAGGATCATGAATATGGACAAAATTACAAAAATCCCAAAGCAATTCCAGAGAAATCGAAGGTTTTCCCATCGATAAATCTCAAATTGGACATTATAAATTTACAGTAGGCACCGCCACCAGCTAAAATTACAAACAAAAATTCTCAGGGAGGAGTCGGACGGAGAGCATCAGAAGTAGTATGCTCAGAGTGCTGTAGCCCTAGTCCGATCGAAAAGGTAAGGAGGAGGAGGAGGAGGAGGAGGAAGAGAAGCAAAGGGGAGATTGCTGAGGATGAGAAAACGAACTCGTCTGGGAAAAGGAAGAGGAGCCCTGTGAAA
Source organism: Asclepias syriaca (assembly GCA_027405835.1). Taxonomy (NCBI): domain Eukaryota; kingdom Viridiplantae; phylum Streptophyta; class Magnoliopsida; order Gentianales; family Apocynaceae; genus Asclepias; species Asclepias syriaca. The sequence goes on along the minus strand of CM049929.1, from coordinate 3,154,822 downwards.
CACTTCCCCTAGAACCCTCGCCAGCAACACCGTGTATTCCTCCAGCAGATCCGCCACTACTGACACCAGAATCATCAGGACAATATTTTTTATCGAAGCAAATAATGTATTAGGTTGGGAGATTCGATTTTGTAGCAGAAATTCCCCGTCTCTGAGGTTTGATATTTATGTAGAAATGGTGAAAATGCTGTCTGGGGTCTCTGTTTTCTGGGTGCGGACGAAAATCCAATTCCGCTAAAACAAACTTACAACGGCGCTGTTAAATCAGAGGCCAAAACCAGACCAGCAACCGGTAAAAAAAGCAGGTAGTTTCGAGAGAGAGAATCTATAATTTATATAATCGGGTCATCCACGTGGATACTTCTCCCAAATACCATCTCATCTAGTTGTGTGTGTGTGTGTGTGAGAGAGAGAGAGAAATAAAAAAACTACTGGTAAGTTCTCTCTCTCTAATTAAGGGCTTAAACAATCACTATAAACTACTCTCCATTTTCCCCCATCCTTATCCAATATATACATGTAAATATAATATTATATATATATTATATACATATATATCTGAATCCAGATACAGCCCACCACCACATGGCCTTCTCCACTACAAAAAAAAATATATTCATTGTTTACACACTATTAATAAGAATTACTCCTTCCTACATATGTCATCCAGATTCACCAATACTATTATAATAATAATGGTACAAGACTCAACCAGGCAGGGCATCTAGGCTAGCACTATAGTTTTAAACAAATAAAAAATAGCCTTCAATTAGTAAATTAATACTACATTTTCAACTGTACAAAGCACGGAAACTAGGACACTGGAATATGCTGAAAAAAATCACAGACAAGACTATAAGTATGTAGAAGCTGACAACATAACCTCTTGCCATCTTGGTGCCACAAAAACCAGGCATTATTAGTCTACTTGGAAGCATTGAACTTGTTGTTCTTGCACCATTTCTGTCCGTATCCTGTTTATTGTTTCCCAACCCAAATTCTCCTGATTTGCCTTCTTGCTCATGAGCAACTTCCCTCTGCTCACTGTTTCCCACATTGCAGGTTGACTGAGAGTCAGAAACCTCACTTTGTCTCGCCTGCACGTTAAAATACAAATGGATTGTTTATAATTCTGAACTTCGGAAAAATAAGCAGTATAATGGACAACCAGTATTCCATCTGAATAAATTAATAATTCGTGAGCCTCACCTCAAATGTAATTGACTTTACTCGCAGTCTATCGCTAAAACTGATTGCATCGCTGCATTCTTGGGTGTGATCCATGAGCAGACGGAGTCTTCTTGCTGCAGTTCCCTGTGTTAAAAGGTTTATGGGACTTGATTGATCGTCTTTCTGACGCTTGCGTGTTCTGATACCAGTTTCAACCTCACCATGGCTACTGTCACGAAGTGCCTCTTCCTGGCCCGGCCACCAGTTCACGGTACCATGATCAGCAGGTTTTGTGTGATCAAAAGATTGGTCAGTACTACAGAGAGAATGTGTTACAGGATCGAGGGATGAATCAAATTTTACAGGATATTGATCACAAGTTGCACTTGAATTACTCAGTCTTGAATCTGGATCATGGTTTGATGCTTGAGCATGGAGTGATTGTGTTGCCTTCTTAACCTACAGATATGACATAAAATGAGTGCTGCTAGCATACAACAATAATAAGCACCTATAACAAAAGGAAAAAACAAATAAAAAGCACAAAACAGACTACAATTCGGAAATTAGCAAATTTAGGGTCACCTAAAATCATGGGATTAAATGCAAGTTCACAGTAGATAATCTAAACAAAAGAAGGTGGTGCTTTACCTGCTCCGGGAATGTATCGCTGTTCATATCAGAACCATAAAGTGGAAAACTTTCACTCTTAGCTAGCCCTTGATTAAGCCAATCATTATTCCCAGATGATAGGATCATGCTACCAAAATGCGAATAACGACGACACACATTATTCTCAAGGTCATCTAACAAATCTGTTAAAGAAACATCCTGTTCAGAGGTACCATCTTGGAAGTGCAATCCATTGTGATTACTGCCAAAGTCGTCAGCAAAGGGTGAATCCACACATGCGATATCTGTTTTACAATCTGCATGTAAAGGAGAAAGAGCCTTCCAATCGTGATCATCAACAAAATCTTGCTTTACGGAGACCCCTTGAAGAGGAAGAACCTAAACAAAGAGTAGGATATGAAGTTTCATGGAGACTTGTTTGCAATCTTCGATTGAAATAAGAAATTTCACTCAACATTATGTTACTCATACCTCAGCTGCACCAACAGCTGCACCTGTTGATTGATCATCAGCATCTGACATGCAACTTTCAACAGGCAGATAACTGTTAGATGCCATTTCATATGCTTTATCGGTCAGCCTCCTCTTGATACCTTCTGGTTGTTTTCCTACCTCCATATCCAGGAGTGATTGTTCTTGAAACAGATCCGATGATGTGTCATCGGGTGAGGATTTTACTGTGGTAGGAGAAAAACCAGCGGGTTCAACTTCATCAAATTTACAATTATCAATCTTCTCTTCAGGCTTCCGAAATAAACGACAAAGGACATATGCACCCTGTATAATAATGTAAAGGATGAGCAATCTTAAATCACATATTCAAGAAGCTAAAGAAGAAAAATTACCAGCAACTAACAAACCACCTAGCCTACTGAGCCCAAAAAAGAAATCACCTAGTTCTTTCAACCCCTTGGGATAAAAAACAAAATGAAAAGGAAAAATCATGACTATATGATAGACAAACCTAATGCACAATGGCACACAACCTAAATTAAAAATTCCAATTTCTTTGCAGGCATCTCTTGAATTATCTATTAAATTATTTATCATTAAAAATGTCAACTCACTGGCCTCCCAGCCAGACACTGCAGGAATATGCCTCCAACTGAGGATCACTGTCTCTAAGACCAACCTAGTTCTCCTGAATAATTGAATGCCTACCCAAGGATACATACTACAATATAAATTGTAGAAAAAGATATTTCTCATCAAATTCAATTTCCACAAGATTCTTTTGACACTTCTAGTTTGACATCAACATTATCATCTTGCCCTTACTACCATCTACCTCCCCTGATAACTTAATCAGCAGTTCATGTACAATTCTTAAGTAAAACGAAAGGAAGATCCTCCACATTAAAACATAGGAAGCTTTCAAGTAGTATGTTTATCTAGTCTCTAAAATTTGATCTCCACTAGAAAAGAATATACAACTGCATGCAAAGTTGCTTTTTCGTGGGAAAGAAGAACAGAATCAGCATTGAGAATAGGTTTGTCAAGTGCAAACAAACATCTAAAACTTCAAAATGTTTGCGCTATAAGATTGTGGAAAGACTAAAAGCAAGAATAGCCTATTAAAAACAGAGACACACATATAACCCAGGGATACTTGATTTCTTGAATGAGAAACTTAAACAGAAATGCAATCATCAAAGAAATTTAGAAAAAGAATGAGAGTGTACAAATTAAAATAACTAACCTGATCAGAGGCCGTTCCATCAAGATCAGGTTCAGTTGCATGATATTCATGCATGATCCAATTTGTGCGCTTACCTTCAGGGGCTCGACCCTTATAGAAAACAAGAGTTTTCTTCCTACCAATTAACTGGGGTTTCGAATGAACAGAAGGGGATGATTTGAGGGACTTGATTGTACGATCCTTGCCAGTAGCCTTCCAGTAACCAGCATCAGTGGCCCTGTTAGAGCGATGTCCATTTGGATACTTCCTATCACGTGGACAAAAGAAAAACCATTCTGGATCTTCTGTCTTTATAACTGAAAGACCTGTTAAACAAACAACAAAGTTTTAAAAAAAAAATGCATCATATGCAACTCAATTTTGATTGCAGAAATTGAAGAGGACCCCTTTCACTTCATGGGAAAAAAAATCCAAATCCATAATATGCGTGGACAAAAACTGAGCCCTAAATACTTTATCTAATAAACATGCATGCTCATCCGATTACAATCACATCCACAACAACAAAGTAGAACAGTAAAAAAATTAATTGTTCAGGCTTCGAGTAAAAATCTAACTGGAAAAAAAGAATGATACACCAGAAATTGCGCGTCCAGAACAAGGAAAAGCAAAATCAATATTGCCGATATATTTACGTACAGAAAGGGACAGGCAGAGCCACAGAGGAAATTTAATCTCTGCGTGAGACCCATATTGTGACGGAAAAATGCAAAAGAAGGAATTCGATACTCCATTGAATATAACAACATTGATTAATATGAAAAAAAAACCAAGAAAAGGGGAAGGGGTGGGAGTGGTGGAAGGAGAGAACAGATTCCAAAATGCAGAATTTTCCTTTTTAAGATGGAGAAAGAAATTTTAGCAAGTATAACTACCAAACAGAATGATGACAACAACAAAAACAACAACAACCAAAATAAAATAAAATAAAATAAAATAATAATAATAATTTTGGGGGAGGGAGGAAGGAATCGAATCAAACAAAAAATAAAATAAAAATGGTATGACAAACAAAGAAACATAATAAAGCAGTCTTATTTGGTAAGCAAATAAATACTTCAAAATGAGTAAAGTAGAGTAAAGAAAGAGGGAGGAAGGAAGAAGGAGAAGTACCAGGTAAATCCCAGGGCTCCCATTTGCAGACGTCAATCTCCGGAATGATCTGAACCTCGGAATGACGGCCGTTGATTTTAAGCCTGAGGTAATGATTGATGAGTTCGAAGTCGGTCGGCCTGAATCTGAATCCCAGCGGCAAGGATTCCATGGCGAACAAAAAAAAAAAAAAACCACTCCGGCCGGCAATTCAAACCAGCAACAGCAAAACCGTCGCGAAACTCGTACAATTTCTGTGGCGTTGTGTTTGTATTCTCGCTACTACAAAATTATTACTACGAACAAATCATTAGTTTGGAAAAAGCGGAAACATGAATCTGGATTCCCTTTTTCTTCTTCTCCTTGGATATTTCTTCAATCACACAGACCCACACACCACACCACCACCAAAAAAGAAAAGAGGAAAAATGGGACAAAGACTAGTTACTTTCCTCGTTGAGGACAAGGCAAACTGTAGCATTTACTTTCCTCTTTCTCACCTTTATTGTTAGCAGTCCAGTAGAAGTAAAATTCTCCTTTTTGTTTTCCATTTAATTTCTTTTTCCTTTTTTTCCTCTTGGCAACTGCAGCCTGCAGAAGAAGAAGTAGGACTACACTTTTCATTCATCATTTATTATTATTAATTTCTAAAGAACAATTTTTTCTTATTTAATTTTATGAATAGAGATTAATCGCCATAAAAATGGTGAGACACGGGAGCCCATTTCTTTTGTTTGATCAGACTTCCAACACCAACCGTGGGAATACCAAAAGCAAAAAAGCAAGCTTCTTATTCACCGTAGCCCATCTCCAAATGACGGCCCAAATAATTGCCCTCATCATTCCATTTTTTTTTTCTTTTTCCACAATATTATTAAAGATTAATTCACTCTAATTAAAAATTCTTTTTGTGTGGGAACGACCAACTTCTAGAAAAAAAATGGCGATTCCATTTCTAACTACACTTTCTTCATTCGAAACCAAAATTGTCTTTCCATATAAAAGGTAAAAGAAAAAAGATGACCATTGCGCTTCCATATTTGCCATGCGCATCTTTTGTAAAATGATTAGTCCAAATGTTTTTTCTAAACACTTTTAACTCAATTTTTCTAAAGTTAATGAGAATTTTACTTTTGTGAATTCAAAACTTAAATACTAATAATGCAGATAATTAGGATTCCAATTTATTCACCAACAGTAATTAGTTAGGGAATTAACTATACTATTTTACTTCTTAAAAAATAAATCAAAATGGGGAAAAAAAAAATTCACAGCTTAACAGAGAACGTCTTTTATTCATTATATCACAAAGGGATAAGACGGACTGAAATCCAGAGGAAAGAAAAAAAAAAGCATAATAACAATACACACCAAGGAGTCTCAAGCTCATATTTTACACACACACAAGTTGGTGCAGACTTCGGGTCTTGACACCTTTATTCTTAAAGCGGTTTGAGAGTACTTTTCATATATCACACATAAGACGTTCGTGCGTCTAGTGACGGGAACGGAACGGAACGGTTGACGGAAGATCTAGCGGCGGAAACTCCGGGGACGCGGAGTCTCGCCCTCGTCGCCGTGAAGCTTCACGAGGGTATATATAGATGCACCGGCGAAGCCTCCGAGTATGGGTGCCACCAGATACAGCCATATTGACTTGTAATTTCCTGCTGCAACGGCCGGTCCCAGAGTTCGCACCGGATTCATTGAAGCACCACTAGATGGCCTGCCAAATTGCAATTACAACAAACTTCAATCATACAGTGTGGACCTAATTTATTTTATAGCAAAATTGGAAGTATTTTTTCTCTAAAGTGCCGCAGTAGGCATTGAAGAACTGAAGAGAATCAGAAATATCTCAATTGAATTCAAAATATCGGCTAAATTTTCATTCAATCTATTTTCATGAGGCTATTTGGTAACCTTTTCAAAAGTTAAGTAAACAATGCATTAAGTATTTGGTTTTGTGAGATATGTAAGTTTAATGAAATTCTGAATATTTTAATTTCTTTTATATATATATATATATATATATATTTATTTATTATTTATTTATTTATTTAATGAACTGTATTTTTTAATAATTTTGAACGAAATACTCTTTCCTTTATTTACGTGCCCCCAAAAACAGAATTCTCACATTTTATTAAAAAATATGCGTATATAATTGATATATTTTTAAAATTTCTTATTCTTTTGTTTTTTTTTTTTGTTAAAAGCAATTAATGAGAGTGTTCATTATTAATGCAATAAATTATTTTCTCACCCGGCAATAAGGATGTTGAGCATGACTGTGGCACCGACTGCAATACCTGCTAATTCCCCAACCTATCAAAGAAGAAATAAAAGGTATGTGTGGGAAGTTTGGAATGGATTGGACGGATTCGTTAGTTATAATTTCATTAGATTCAGTGGTAACTCGAAATATTATGTAATATATATTTACCGCCCGCGTATCAGTAGCCACGGCAGTGACAACAAATAGGAGATTGAACGTTATGATGAACTCGAGGGCGAAAGCTTGTCCGTCGCCGACCGAAGGAACGGTGACGCCACCGGACATGAAAGGGCGATAAACCCCTTTGAGAGCAAAAGAAGCGCATATGGATGCAGAAACCTGTGCGGCAATGTATGCCGGAACTTGAACCCAAGGGAAATGTCGAAGCGCAGCGAAGGCGATTGTCAGTGCCGGATTCAGATGGGCGCCGGAAATGTGACCAGTTGACAGAATCACAATCATAACGGCAAGCCCAGAACATGCAGCGTTCCCAATTAGCGTCTCTGCTCCATTGTACTTTTGGTTAACTATGGGCCCAGCCGTTGCACCGAATATCAGTATGAAAGTCCCCACGAATTCGGCTCCAAGCTATCACGTTGCCACAGGTCCAATTAGATGATTTTTTATTTTTTCCTCGATATGAGTTTTTTATTTAGTCAACTACTAACAGACACTGTTAAATTTTATATACAATAAACTTCTCATTCTTTACTTTTCTCTTATTTTTTTTTCTTTTTTTTATCTCTCTCTTAGTTTTATTTCAAAGTAAATTGAACCAATACAATAATATGGAATATTAAATTTTGAAAAAAAAAAACAAAAAAAATAAAGAAAGTATATATATATATTTAAGGGAGAAGCATTTTTTGCATTAATGATTTTAAAAAGTTTCAACAGAAATATCTTTTTGAAGTAAAAAAAAAAGAGTTAAATAATAAAAATAATACAAGATATTATTATTAACTGGTGGTACATCTGACCTTATTATCAATTGTGTCCATCCATTTTTTCCTTATTTATTTGTACAATTCATTTTTATGAAAAATAATGACTCATTCACAGGGCAAAAGTAAAAGGCTATTTAGAATTATAGATGGCGTTAAAAGAAGAAGAAGAGAAAACCATGGGGATGGCAGAAAAGACATACAGAGTGACAATAGACATGAATGGAATGTAATTTACGGAGAAGAAAGCAAATAAGAGAAGAGACTAGAGAGAGTAGTACCTTGCGAGTGAGGGAGATATCCGGTGCGGGAAAATCGGCGAGACACGTGTGAGGTGCGCCCCACGATGGAGCATCCAATGGCAAACACTTGCAACGTGGCATTGACTTACGATCATATGACAGCGAATCCACCCGAAGCGACGAGAATAGTGGAGTAGGCGTGCCTGGCGTTGCAGGTGCCGACGCTCGCGGAGTTCCCGACTCCGATTCCGCCATTTTTCCTTCTCGACTGCCCCTAGATTTCCTTCTTCCTTTTTTTTTTTTTGTTTTTTTTTTTTTTAATTATATAGGGGGATATTTATATGATTTGATACTGGAGGAAAGATACTATTACATGATTTTCAAATTTTTATAATGGTTGATCTACGGAAGCCTGTTTTGAATTCCAGCCAGCTCAAAAACCCCCAAAAGGATTCAGACTAAACAGTTGAAAAAAAACTAAACAATAGATTTTTTTTTTTTTTTTTTGGATGGAAAGAACCAATAAATATGTATTCACTTGAATTACATACTGTATAGGTTTTTATAAATGTACTGCTAAGGGATACAGAGATGAAGGATATCCAGATTCAACAAAACTAAGAACAGATTGGAGTCAACTCCAGCATTAACTTCCTTTTTTTTTTTTTTTTGAGTTGCAGAAATCAAACAGAACGATAAATCAATATGAACAAAACTTACATGATCGGAGAGGTTTTTTTAAAGGTACGGTTAAGGAATACAGAATGTAAACTGATCCAGCTTCAAATATATATATATATATAGATAGATCTAACGAAGACTATTAATTAGCGGAAAGTTTAAGCAGATCATGAACATCAAACACCAGAAACAGAGATATATTTTTGCCCTAATTACAATGGCAGGAATGGAATTGCGAAAAGGCGGAAGAAAAACAGAGAACTGATATGATACTTAACTGCAAAGAAGCATCTCAAGGTGAGCAATAATGGATCTGATGACAAGAAGGGCGGCCAAGGTGTTATGTCATTCAGTACATACATATATATATATATATATATATATAGACAGTTGCATATAAATTAAAAGAAGGGGCAATCTCGTCCAGGACGAGCCAAAAAAAAAGAAAAAAAAAACAACAGAAAGTCAACAATGCTGGACGGAACTGTACAAAGAAAGAAAAAAGAAAAAGCTTCCTAAATCCTCTTCGTAAAACTTCCTTTCCACTGTTACAGAACCACATGTTACCACGTTACCGCCATAACACAACCTTCTCCTCTTATTTTTCTATTTTATTCATATAAATCGTTATATATATATATTTATTTAAGAATATTAAATAATTAAGGGTAAATTATCTTAGTAGCACTTGAACTTTTCAAAAATTCAGTTTTTGCACCTCTATTTATTTTTGCTTTGAATTGACACTCGAACTACCAAATATCACATGTTTTGCACTTCCGTTTAAAATTTCCGTCAACCTTTATTTTCTGTCTATTTATCAAGGACATTTTCGTCTTTTTAATTTTAAAATAAATTATATAAAAAAAAACTTTTTCCACCCATCACTCACTTTCTCAATTTCTTCAGGGATTGTTCCTGAAGAAAGGGAGACGGAGAGGGAGATTGATGTGTTGTCTTATGCTTACAGAGACACAACAGCTTTAGCACGAAGCAGAACAATCGAGGACAGCCAGAACAGGGTCGAAATGGTAAACAACAACAGAATCAAGGCTTTGCCTGCAGAAGTTGAGGGTCTATCCGTTTGGTGAATTGGGTATTTATCTAACGGAGCTGGAGCTCCGGGAAACTGCTTATGAGATTCTAATCGAAGCTTGTAGGAATTCAGGGGCCAGTAGGCCTTTGACTTACGTTTCCAATTATGGGAAGAATTTGGATAGGACTACGTCTATTTCTTCTTCTTCGCCGTCGTTGCAGAAATAACCTTTATTTAATTTAAAAATAAATTATAAAAAAAACTTTTTTCACCTATCACTCACTCACTCACTTTCCCAAGTTCTTCAGGGATTGTTCCTATCAAATTGTTCATGGAAAAATCAATATCAGTCAAGTTTAATGACTGTATTGAAGAAGGAATTGAACCTGATAATTGATTATGGTACAATAGAAAAAACTCTGAGATTCTTCAACAAATCCAAATGATTCGAAAGACTGGCAAAAGTTTCCGGTATTTCTCCGATCAGATTTGCTCTGGCCATCCAAAGAAACTTCAAATTCCTCAAATTTCCGAACTCGGCTGGTAAAGCAGCAGGTGAGAATCCGTTATAAGATATCCTTAAATTTTTGAGTTTGGATAAATTTCCAATTTCAGCAGCAAACTCTTCAACCTAGTCAATATGCGTGATAAATAGAACAATTTGACAAGAACAATCCATGAAGAAATTGGGAAAGTGTGTGATGGTTGGAAAAAGTTTTTTTTTTATAATTTATTTTTAAATTAAAAAGACGAAAATGCCCTTGATAAATAGACAGAAAATAAATGTTGACAGAAATTTTGAACGGAAGTGCAAAACAGGTGATATTTGGTAGTTGGAGTGTCAATTCAAAACAAAAATAAATAGAGGTGTAAAAGTTGGATTTTTAAAAAGTTTAAGTGCTACTGAGATAATTTACCCAATAATTAATTATCCGTACAACTAAATTTATAATAGCAATCAAAAATTCAAAAGAGTAAATTATAATATCAATATATTAATGATGGTAAAGAAGCTCGTGTATTTATATATATATATTAATTACCATCGCCTCATAAAATTTGATTTTTTAAGTAATTTTTTTTTCTTAATAAAAGTTTTATGTTTTAAAATAAAAAAAAATTTAAGTATATTTACTACCAACTAATTTCATCAAAACATAAAAGTTAATTATATATATATATATATATATATATATATAGGATGGTAGCCAGCAAGCAGACACACATGCATGCGATGTCATGTCTTTCCCAATAATGCATCGTAGTAGTAACAAAAAACTCCAAAAGAAAAAAAAAAAAAAACAAAAACTCTAAAGTGAGTGCTTTGTCATTGACGGGACATATTCATTGACAATAATAATAAAACCACTAACAACCTGGTGGTAGACGTTGACATTCATCTCTTAAATACATTATCTCCCCCCATTTTTTCCTTTCATTTTCGTTGACAAAAAATAATGCTAATATTAATATACACTTTATATATTGCAAAACTATATTTATAAATATTGTTTATATGAATTATATATATATATATATATATATATAAGAAGTGAGAGGCGATAACATATTACTTGAAAAAATTTATTTTCTTTAAAGAGAAAAAATACAATATATAATAATTGAAGAATAAAAAACATTTCAACTACTAAAATATTAAGTACGGAACAAAATGGACAAGTGAAATGTACTTATTATTATTATTATTATTATTATTTTAACTTATTTGGTTTTTGCAACCATTCCATTATTAATAAAATTATTGATTATGCCATGCTTTAACCCCACCTCCACGGCGTTGACTTACTTTCATTCATATCCACCCCTTTATAAAATTCTCTCGTACTCTAATTTGAAAATTATATATATTATATAAAAATTATTGTGAATTTAAAATTCCATTAATTAAATTTTTTTACATTAAAAATTAAATAATATATTTTTATTGTAGTTTGCTTAAAAGTGAACAGAAATAAACAAAATTATTTGTTTGTTTTGTAACATTTATATTTTTTCTTTTTATTTTTTTAAGTCTAAAGAAAAAAGGGGTGGGAATAATAATATACAATATTGGGGTTTTTTGCTTGGGTGGAGGAAGCCATGATGACGATTGTTTTCGTGGCATATCCAACTTCATTTTAATATGAGATTTGTTTTCCTTTTTCTTTCTTAAAAACAATATACTGAAATTTCGTGAGTTGTATTATATATATATTTACGAAAAAAAAATTGAAGTATTTTTTCTTTATAATATTTTAAACTTGTGATTTAGATCAAAGAATATTTTTATTTAAAAAAATCATGAAATGTTAAATTATTTTTAATATGATGGAGTGGTATTTTTTTTTTTATTGGTTAAATCTCGTACTATTCAGAGCTATCATAAACTCTTTGATTTTCGATTATATTTGTAAAATTTAATTTTTAATTAGAAGGAGATCTCACTTTAATTAAAAATCAAATATTAAATCTTCTAACATTTACACGAAATATTTTTTTTAATCAATAAAATAAATTGATAAAAAATATTACATTATATTATAAATTTTATATTAGATTTACAAACATAATTCAAATTAAATACATAATAATCAAAATAATATTTAAAAGAAAAAAAAAAAAGGCAAAAGGGAGCCTCCTCGCAACAGAGAATCTCTCTCACCCAACAATCAGTATAGCTTTACGTAATTAAGTTAATTTGTGGTCGCAAAGCAAAGAAGGTACTTTTAATTAAGGAATACTTCACCAATAATCCGCCGCTCACATGCCTGATTATTGATTACTTCTCCTAATAATATTTATTATATATATATATATATAATCGTGTATGGAATACTTTTTACTTTATATATTAATTATTATATATATATATATATAAACAATCTTATATGGAATACTTTTTACTTTGTATATATATATATAAAATATATATTTATTCAAATATAAAGTTGGATTAAAATATTAGTATAAGAATGATTGCATATGAAACAGGCTTAGTGGTTTGACTACGAGACAAATCATTGCACGCAAACTTCAAATCTTCTTCCCCAATAATGGATGATTTCATTTCAGTTTTTTGCCAAAAATGATTCTTTGTCAAAAAAAAAAAAAAAAAGCATATTCAATGTATTATGTACATTCCGAATTCAAATATAGTTAAACCTTTTTATCTTTTAGAGAAATTATCAAAGAGAAGGTTCAAATGAGAGAAATTTCTATCTCCTTTTATTTCTTTTTCCGACTTGGGACTAAAAAAAAACAAATCCCTCCTTCTTCATTTCCTTTGGGATTGTGAAAGGACCAACCCATCAATTTACATATATTCTTTTATTTTCTCTAAAGTAATATTTTTTGTATGAGTATCATGTTGGGCTGTCAATTTGTCTCCCAAATCTGGAGATAATTGTCTTTGGTAGATGAAGAGTCTAGTGTCTTGCAGAGGATGCAAGATAATTATCCCTCTTGGGAAGGAACGATGGGTCTGTGGTCATTGGTTTGAAGGGAGGATTGTGACGATATCAATCTATGTTCTACATTTGAAGATAATGCTAGATGTGACTAGCTTATAAGAATAGCACTTAACTCCATTAGTAAGAGACCTTTTAGATGGTTATCAAGAACAAAAGTAAAGACTTAAGCTCTACAATATCATATTAATGTGAAATTAAGTAGTGAAAGCCTAATCTTATGGATATATTCGAACCCAACATATCATAAATTATTTCATATTCAAATCATGGACGAAACTTTCATTAATTTATGGACAAAATTCTAAAATTTCATTATACGAGAGTGAGGGGTCGGGGAGATTCAGGATTGGTGAGTTGAAAATAATAAATACTTGATAAAAAAAGAAAAAGAAAGGAGCTGTTTGATAATCTCTGTTGGTTCCTCTCCTCCATTCTTTTTCTTTCCTTATTAATTTCCAAGTGGAAAAAATGGAAAGGAAAGCAGTAAGAGCCACTGAGCTACGCTAACTTTTTATTTTGGCAGAGATTGCCAGTAATTCAGCCAATCAGCCAGCAAAATACAATCATGCAATCCCGCACCACTAGATATTGGTCGAGAAGTTTCAGTCCCACTTCCCTTGGACTCTGTTTTTCGTAGTCGGCAATATTTTATATATATTATTATAAAGACAACATGGCCGACACAACAGCAAAACCATAATTCAAAGAGTTTTCTATTGAACTTAAGTAGCTAGTTGACAAAAAACATTTATTTTTTTTTAAAAAAAGTTTTATATTGACATTAATCATGAATATAAATTTATTCCCAGTTCATCTTTTACTTATTTTTAAAATTTTTAAAATATAAAATCTTAAGTGTATGTTATATTTATAATATTTAACTATTAATATTTTAGTTTTAAACATCCCATTCTAAAAATATTTTAATTTTAATAAAATTTTATTAGAATTGACCAAGTTTAAAATGTAAAATACTAAGTTTTACTGAGTCTAATTTCTCAAGTATATATTTAAACTAATTTTATAACAAACAAAAAAAGCATAAAATGCTGGCTGCTTTAGAACACATGAGCAGGGTTTACAGCTATATACTGAAAGAAGACTAATAGAACATTGTCCAATTGGAGGGGAAAAAAAACAAAGATTTCTTCAAATTCTACATTAATGTAGCATCAAAATGCATCTATAAAAACTACCAGATAGATTATCATCACTGCAAAAAATTAATAACAATAACAACAAAATAAAGAGAGAAAAAAAAGATTTCCTAAATATTAAAATACAAATAAAATTAATTACCACTACTGCTTAGCTTCTGCAGTCCAGTAGCTTTTGACGGCAACCAGTATCTTCTCTGGATCGAACGGTCCACTTTCGTGATCAAGAATCCGACTCTCCCATTTCATTCCATCTGTCACGCTTTTAATTCTCACCAACACCTCCACCGCATCCCTGAATATAACCGTCCCTTCTGGCCTCAGTATTCTATCCATCTCAAGCAGAATGTATGTCATGTCACACCTTCATCACAAACAACAACAAAAAAACACACCTCCATAACATCAAAACAAGATCGAATCCACTAATTTTCCTTATTCTATATATAATTATATATATATATATATATATGTATGTATGAAATTACCTGCTCTCGTACATGCTAAACACACCACTGGCGTGAATGAGATCATAAGTTCTGGGATAGGTCGAAAATGCTTCGCACCAGTCATGGTAAGTTCCAATAAAGCCTCTTTCGTAAATGATTCCGAGAGTATCGGTAGAAATAGTTGGGACTACATTCATTACCCATACCGGATATTTGGACAGCGCTGCGGCGAATCCACCAAGGTGAGCATTCATGTCCATCACATTTCTGTATTGTCCCTGGACTAATGGACTCACTATGCGTTTGTAATTTGCCACTCTTTCCTTCCAAATTCCGTTATCTTCTTTCAATTTCTCTGCCGTAATACCTGATATTGAGCCACTGCTAATCCTTGGGGGAACCGTGAATGCACGCTCCGGCCATTTTTCTAAACCGCCGCCTGCCACTTCCTTTGTGTTGCTTACCTCTGGTAATGCACTTATGCACGTTTCCATATCTTTATACCTTCGATTACAAGAAGAATTACTAATTAGAAAAATTTTTCCCCCCAAATTACATTAGGCCCCTTTTTTATTATACATTTACAATAAAATACCCACTTTATTTTTTGAAGAGAAAGAATATGATTGATTACATACCAGGCAACATCAGCATTTTCAAGTTTACACATTGGGGGAGTATGATAAACTGCTCTGCTCTTGATGCAATTAACATGGTTTATGGGCTTTTGCCAGATAGAAAGATCATTCTTCTCCACCACTTTCTTCCAACACAGACGTTTGGCAACATCCTCAATTGCATCTTGTTCTTGCTTCAAATCTTCTTGGGATCTTTCCCAACCTCTCCAGTATTTCTTCCAACGAATGGGAGGACCAGACAATATCCAGTACCCACCTGGTCTAAGAACTCTGTCAACTTCAATCAGGTAAATGCCATCTGCAGTCAAATGGCCACAAATTAAAAATGAATTGATAATAAATGATATTTATAAAATATTAATTGAAGGGAAAAGGTGAAACACCATACCGTACTTGTCCCAAGGGATCAGACAACGGGAGCAGTGTGCCATGTCAAAGGCCCTGGCTGGATAGGGAAGTCTTTGGGAACCCATGACGCCAATCATCGCTGGTACGCCTCGTTCCAAGGCGAACCATACCTGCGCTTCATGTGTATCTCTTGGAGCAAAAGACATTGCAATTATATTCCTCCTCAACAAGTAAGCACCCCAACTCGCAACCTTTTCAGCACAGCAATTAATAATAATAATAATAAATCACTTGAATTTAATACTAATATCTCTATTTCTAAATAAAACATACCAGTGTAGTAAGTTTTTTCTCGTGTTATATATATATATATATGATAATCAATTACTATCTTTAAAAAACAATTATCTAATTTTATGTCATACAACAATAAATTTTTTTTTTCCTCCCTAAACTCCCGCCAATAATTTTTAAATATTTTTTTTTTATAAAACTATCTGAATGCAAAATTAAGACCTCAAAAATTATTATTTAAACTAAAAAAAATTAGAAGTGAAAGTATTACATTACACCTTATTTAATAGTAAGTTTAAATTTAGTAACAAAAAAAATGTTTCCCGAAAAATATTAATAATACATAGACTTAATTAGGGAAATATTATAAAAATTAGTCAATTAATAAAAAAAATTAATGGAACGAGAAGGAGCTAGCGACTCACCCCGCAACCAGTGTCAAGTGCAGTACGGATATTTCCATTGCTAAGAGGGATGAGTTCATCAATGTCGTCAATATAAGCATCAGCGCCGCGCGGAAACATGGTGCCGCCGCCCGGAAATCGGAAACGATCGCCTTCCATTTGGATCCAGTTCTGGTTAGCCTTTTCAATACTAAGATGTTTGTGAGGAATATTGGCATACCACGCGTAATCTCTACTCTGTGGCCATTTAAATGGCGTTCTGTAGTTAGGCGGAGCGGGTATTAAACAACGGAGAAGCTCTTCCTTCTCGGGACAGTGTCTCTCCCTGTATTTCAACATATTCCGGTCAAATTTCCTACCTCTACGCGGATCTTGGCAGGGAGTGTATTCGGTGAAGGACATATCACAGGACAGAAATTGTTGAAATTCCTCGGAACTGTTGATTTCTAACTGATGATGGCTTTCGAAATCCAGTGGAGCAGAGATTGATGAGGTAGAAGTAGTAGTAGTGGTAGTATCATCGGAATTCCCCTGTTTTTCAGTAGAAGAAGAAGAAGATCCGACATTGCAACCAACTCTGTTGAAAACGTCCGATTGGCTGGAATTAGGACTCTGCCAAGCACCAATAACGTAGAATAAGACGCAGAGACCGCTCACAATTAGGATCCAGGTAAGTCGTTTTCTCTTCGTTTCCAATTGATGAGGCTTTGGAGATCCAATATAATCCTTCGCCATGAATGAATCAATATTTGAAGACCTGAAAGGAATGAAGAGAAAAATTGAGAACAAAATCAATTGGGAATTTAGGATTTCTGCAGGCTTGAACTCTGTAAATTAGGTATTATTATTATTACCTCCGTAAAATTACTTTTTATTTAAGAACTCCTTTAAGATCGCTGACCAGAATCCTTATCAATTTGGCAGAACATCATCATGGGGTCCGTGAAATAGTAGTAAAAAGGAAAAAAAAAAAAAAGTAAAAAAAAAGTAAAAGTTCCTCTCCTCTCTTCTCCACTCAAAATTCTAATAATTGGTTTCTTCCTTTTTCTTAGGCTACGAAGGAAAAACTGTCGCCATAGTGACTGAAGTAGATGGTAATGGTAGTGGAACTTTACAGGTAAAGAAGAAGAAGAGATTCAGGATACTGGTGGAAGAAGAAGATGAAGGTGAAAGAGAAGAGGAGGTGTAGAGTGAGTGAATGGGGTAAGTAGAGAGAGAAGTACGTGAAAATCATTTTAATCCACAGAAGAAAATTATTTTCCTGCATAAATTTCCTGAAATTACTCTCATCCCCAATTTTCACTTCCCGTAATTGTAACATAAGCGCTACTAAAAATCGGGGGTCACGCCTGATTTTGTTTAATACATATGAATTTATTATGTCACAATGCAAATATACTTAAATTAAAGTAATTAGGTGGATTTTGATATATAGGTAGGTGTGTATTATTATTATTATTATTTTCTGTTCAATTTATATTTTATAGAATTGGTGGAAATTTGAGTTATAATAGAGATTTTATTTTATTTTTAATTTTGAACCTACAAAAGCACGTGAAATAAAAATAAAACGAAGACAAACACATTTTTTTGAGTGGAAGTACATAATTTCTTTTTAAATAATAATTGAATTAATTTTATTTTTTTCTAAAGCTTTTGAAAGTTGTAATTTATGCATAATTTATTAAATATTTTAACGTGATATATTTCTAGAGAATTAAATACTAATATATATATTTTTGAAAAACAAATACTAATATATATATATATATACAATTTTAAATACTAATATATTAAAAAAGTATTTATGTTTAATTTAAAAATATTGAAATATTAAGTTGATATTAAATTTACAAATTCTAAAATATTAAAATTAATATTAAAACATTAAAATATTTTAAACTTCATATTAAAACATGAAAAAGATTGAATTCAAAAACTATATAATATGTATACATCCACTAACAATTACTATGGTTAGCTTGTAAATTTCTTTATTTATTTATTGTTATTATTATAGTTTTCGAAAATTTAAACAAAATATTTCAATTATTGAAAATTTTATTAAAAAACAGAATTGAAAATTTATATTCAGTTGTTAACATTTATATTCAATATAAAAGTAAATTTTGTACTCACCAAATTGATGGTTAACATTGATGTTAACACATTGATGTTTGATGTTAGAACAGAATAAATATTATTGTTCTATTATTATCACATTAATATTAGAAAACATTTAAATTCAATATAAAAGTAACTTTTGTACTCACCAAATTGATGGTTAACATTGATGTTAACACATTGATGTTTGATGTTAGAACAGAATTAGAACAGAATAAATATTATTGTTCTATTCTTATCACATTAATATTAGAAAGAATAAATATTAGAACAAAATAAATATTATTGATCTATATTTTCTGTGACTTCTGTTACTTCCTAACCCAATAATATTATATTTAATATTGTATTTTTAAAATTTAAAAATTATTATATTTTCATTAATAATACAATTTTATATCTCATTTAAATAATCCTAATATTAAAAAGTATAAATTAAATAAGGATTATATATTATATCTCCATCCAAACACGCAACAAGTATTAGTTAAAATAAATTTCTTCATTCATCAACCTAAACATTTACAAATAATAATAACTAATAAAATCAAAATATGACCATTTTAATTCCTAATTAATTAATTAATTTTTTATTTGAGAAACATGATCCTTCAACACTTTGTGTCATCAAAATGATATAAATATAACTATATATATATATATATATATATATATATATTAGAAACGCAAGGGAATAAGACATAATAATATTGATCAGCCAACTTACTATCACTTGAAGTCTGAGAATAAAAGCTGATGAATTCATAGAAGCACCATGTAAATAAACAAGTTCTCCACCACCATGCTGGAACTGTGCTTCTGTCTCCATTGAGGTGAGGGGAAAAAACAGATCTATCCCTTCCTCCTCGAACTCGTCTAGTGCCCGCTGTGTGTTACAGTGAACGATGGGTAGTCTGTTCATACAACTCTCAACTCAAAAAACAATGTCTGTTCCTCTCCATGGATGAATTAATGTCTAACTTTACAGCACCTTCAGAACTTTGGGACGGGACTAAGGCCTCTCTTTAAAGCTTCTACACATTATTTTCTTAGCAGTTTTAGTAACATTGTTCAAAGTTCATAAATTAAATAAATTGGAAGCAGCAATTATATATGAAATACTTACAAACTAGGGAGGATGGAGATCATTCATCGCATGCCACTTAACAGCCTGTGAAATCTTGGTGCAATGCTGTTAAGATTGCTGTCTTCAAAAACCTTGATTAGTGATTGAAGTACTCTGCCAACAAACTCTCTCTTCTCATTCACATATATTTTCTCTTCACTTTCAAGCTGTATGGTTCTCTCTTCAAGAGCAGAGCAGAGTCCTCTAAGCCACTCCTCGAGAAACAATGCTTTCTAGATATTACGAATAATTAGCCTCAGTGGATGGGGATTTTATGTTTTTTGTAATATACTTGCATATAAAGACAAAGGAGGAAAAAGAAGAAATATATATATTGTAAGATCCTTAGATGAGCATAGGAGAGTACATTAGATGATGCCATAAGCAACATATGTTGTGTTCAAACACATCTAAATGCTTACTTTTGCAAGAAACTCTTGGACAGGCTTATGATCTGTTTCAGTAGCAAGCAGGAGAACATGGAGCATGGTCGCAGTCATCTGTAGCAACGCGACATAAAGTTACAAAGTCAAATTAGGGTTCTGACAAATGAAGCTATCATCATGATAGTAATCTTACCTAATGAAGCATCTGAGTCACTCCACAGGTACTGCAATGTCTCACACATGATACACAACCAAAATTGTACACCCACAAAAAAGTCCAGTTCTGTATCAAATCTATTAAACTATAGTAGAGGATTGTCTATCATTTATTCTAATTAAAGAAGCTGCCATAATCAATGGGAACACATGAATAACAACTATAGGGACATGATTGTCACCATAAGAGCAAACCAAATTAATTACTCTTTCATAAATTTATCCACGGTTGTCCAAGTTTTATTAGTTGATGAAACTACTTAAATATGTCCAGATAATCAGAAGTTTCTAGTTCAATCAGTTGCTGGAAATTCCAAAGAACGTTTTAGGACATTGACCTGCTTTTCGAGTGCAGCCCTGTATTTGAAATTAGATGGCATTGATATGTGATCTGAATCGAGATTCTCCAGTACATGCATCACACCTTGGAGCACATCAGAAAAGGATCTTCCATAATCTACATAAAACAGATATAGAATAAGATAAGAAAAAAACAGTAAAGTTCCACATTAAAAAAAGAAGACAGTAAGTTGCTTCGTGGGAATGAAGTCAGTTATCCTATGGAAGTCTGTAGAGGAGGGAGGAGCTTAAGATCTAGGTTGGCCTTCAATCTTGCACAAGAACATGAAACCAAGAGCTATTCAGCAATGCTTAAATTTGGAATATAAATATGACTAAATGTAAAAGGCAAAAAGAAGCAGTCCGAGGGCAATGTGGCTAAAACTGAATCGAATTCAAAGTTTATGATTATAACATGAATTCAGAAATCAAATCAGCTTTAGAACTTCAACATTAGATTATACTTGTGAAGCAATAAAAGACCATGATTTCAACTAAAAGGTCCTTAAACAATATTTACCATCAATTCCACTTGGGACAGCCAAAGCAGCAGCTGCTTGTATCCTGATCTTAAAATTTGTAGAATCACGCAACAGCAGCAAAAGAATACCAAAGACTGATGGAGCCCTGCAGAAAACATATAAAGAAATGTTAAACTGTCACTAGGGGAGTCAAATATCAATGACATTGCATGAGACTTAGTAATAATACAGATCAGAAACATTCCACATTCCCAAAAGAAAGTGAATGATCAACATAACAAGGCATTCAGAAAAGTAGTAATCTTCTACTCTGATCTGCATATATTGTTACCAGGATATTAAATATTTTTTACGCAAAGTTTTGTTATATAAATAGCTAGCCAGCTATTTTGGTGTTTTCAACTGAAAATCATAGTACAACTTGAAAACAAATGCCCTTTTTTTTTTTTTTTGTAAGCTCAAACACTTAAAAAGTTATATTCTAAAAGTAAAAACAAAAACAGATTTAGATCTGAATTGGAAAAGCTATGGGACATAGTTTCTGCTTCAGAATGAAAGGAAAATGTCTATCCTTGTTCGGTTACTGCAATGGCCAATACTAGGGTGAATACACAGTGAATAGAACATGTATCCTTCTATGTACAAATCAACACATGCACTCAGCATGTCGTTACTTACCAGCCCATGTCTTGCAACTTCAAGGTTCTATTGGAAAATAAATTGCTTAAAGCATGACAACCGTTCCACTGAACCTGAATGAAATTCCAAAATACTTGTCAACAGTTTAACAAATAGGTAGGTTAATTCAAATGAAGCAAGCATGCTGTTATCTAATAAGTAAATAAAAGCCTGCCACCTTTTTCTAACTTTTCATATAAAACTTTGCCTGTTCTTCTTAACTAATTTCAATCATTAATGTGTTCATCAATTATTATATAGGGTCCACCAATTCACAAAAATTATTAAAGTCAGCCCTAATTAGTTTTGTTTGTTAAAAAGACTAAAGGAATCCACATGACAACTTTCATTCTTGTTTTTGCCCTCCAACTGCCAATGATTAAAAAAATTGTCCTTATATTAGTTTTGTCCACTAAAGAGAGAGAGAGAGAGAGGGGAAAAACAGAAAATTCAAGAAAGTTTAAGGGAACTGACACTCTGTGTATATGCAGGAATTTCATAATGGCAAGAAGGAAAAAAAAATAGCCTATAAATAAACTATAAGTTTGTCAATCTTTTTGACAACTAATGAAACATACCTCCATTATAATTTAACTTTACCAAAAATTAATAACAAGAAAAATTTTATTAATTACAGAATAGGCTTCATAGTTATGACAAATAAGCGATGGTTATGTTCAATTTTAGGGTTATATTAGACATTTGGAACATCCTTTTCTTTTTCTACAAAGGCTGGGAGTGAATAAGAATTACCTTAACATTTCCGGTTGTAACACAAGAAATAAATGCCTGTACCATCTTTCCCAGCCAAATTGATCCTTTTGAAGTAGTTGGTTGGAATGGAATTGCACTCTCACCAGTATTTTCCTTTGACAAGTGTTTCAATGAGGAAAGTGATAAGGTCATACGGCCTACTTCATCATTGCTAGCATCCAGTTCACTAGCAAATTGGATAAATCTTGAAAGGTTGCCAAGAGCTCTAACAGCATTTGCTTTGATCTGTCCAGAAGAGAAGAAAACCAAGGAAAAGATAAGTTTGCACTCTCATACCAAGTACAAGCATGTTGATTTTCTTTTCCAATGTGTATTCACTTGTACAAACATGTGAAACTATTTCGCTAAAAATGGAATTATCAATAAACAGGACAATTTCCAAGAAGGGATTTTTGTGGACTTCTATTTCTACCTTATCATTATCATTTGTCAGATGTAAAGCCCTGTCAATAAGTAATTGAATCAATTGCGAGCTCGCCTTTGAATCTGTCATATAAGAAAAGAGAGTTAGAACTAGCGTCTCCAAGAAATAAATGTCATGATTGGAAATAACAAAGTTTCTTGAGATACAACTATCAAATCCATTTAGCAGAAAACTTCAGAAAAGTTACATAACCATTCTCAAAATTAGGCGTATGGACACAATGTCGGATGGAATCAGATATGTTTGCCAAAGCCCAAGATGCTGTAATCCGCACCTGAAAGTCATGATATAGGTAGGTTCCTTGCTTAATTGAAACTCTGAGCTATAATAGGTAAATGAAGAAAGAATATATTACTTTACAGTCAGAAATTCTACCGAAACCAATGAGTCACTAGTGTTGCACAGAGCAGCAGAGACAAGCTTGTCAAGGATCTCTACACTGTATAATCAAAATTCTTTAGATAATTATATTTCAGTAATGGTATTTTTCATAAAAAGTAATGAAACCAGGAGAAATAATACCTGTGAATTACTTGTGGAAAACATGAAATGACTCCAATGGCACGACAAGCAGCTGACCTTACAGAAGGGATATCATCATTCACAGCTGCATTCAGCTGGGAAAGTTTCAAATGTAATCATTATATGTAATCCTATATACATGGGATAATGTAGCAGACAAAAAATTTCCATGAAAAATCTTACACAAGAACTAAGAATAAAGTCCTGATCTTCCTTTTGCAAGGAAAAGAAAACAGGTGAAGTCAATCCAGCAAAGCAAGTTATAGCTGCTGCCCTTACCTTCAGAAGGGAGGGAAAAAAAATTATATTATAGACAAATTGTAGACTCAAGAATATAAAGTTTAACCATAAAATTCATACAATATGAAAAAGAAACAAATAAAATTAGTTCAGAAAATTTTAAGATAATAAACTCGGGATATTCAGAATAATTCTTATTTTCATAATCAAAATAAGCTCGAAAGTTCAAATTAAACATGGAATAATAACACAAAATGCATGTGTATTATGGAGGTGGCCTTCACATTGGAGGGAAACAGAGATACTTGAGGCAGTATGGCGGGGTTAAAATGGAGGTAATGTTGCTGAAGTTCAAATTTTGATTGAATTTGCAAAGGACAGTTTCAACAACCCCATAGTCCAGAAAGTTTGAGACCTCCAGTTGGTACCTCTTGAGATATCTCTGTCACTACCATATATAGAATAGGGTATGCTGCTTTAGAAGTTGTATGAGAATTGATATTGTGTATTGGAACTCACCAAAAACAAAGGAAGAAAATTTGTGGAGTTTAAAAGTAAGTATATCAAAAATAGTTTTTGAATACATATATTCTCCACTATCCCAAAGATATTTCAATCTAGAACATGACATGAAATTAAGCAATTACTGAAATTTACAGAAATATGTCACATAATGAATAATTTATCCTCCAAAATCATTTAGTGATTTGTATGAGTGAATAAATCAAATAAGGTAGCTTTCTAAAAAGGTAAAAGATTTCTTATTGATTTAAGAGATTGCCAAATATTTTGAAACAACAAAAGTAAAAAAAATTAACAAAATTTTTAAGATGGAAGAAATAAATGGAGAAACCTATGAAAATACCTTGAAAAACATGTAGCAGTGCACACAAAAAATAACTGAGCATATTGGTCGATTAACTAGTCTAGTTCAAGTAACAGAAACACAGGACTACCACTAACAAAGGCGGAATATTACAGGAGCAGATGCGGTCTGTTAAGATAAAATAGGAGTATTAGTTTATTCCAAAAAGGAAGGACAAGAAATGGGATGAGGAATACTCAATAAAATAAACTAAGAGCTAATTTCCAATTTCTTTGTTAGATTTGTCAACCCAATTTCAACAAAGCACTAGGTTCAATCCCAAAAAGAGAAGAAAGAAGATAAATCTATTTCAAAACTGATTTTTAAAGATTTGCACTTAGTTTTGTCCATATCAACCCAAACACATTCCCACAAGCAGCCATAGAACCTCAGAGAACAAACATAGACCACAGAGAAAATGTGTCAACCGACCGTAGCAGAAGGATGCCTAAGGATACAAGGCATGTGCTTGAATATTGTTTCAGACCACTGCTCAACCCCAAGGAGACATATTTCAACCTCCTCCTTAGAAGTAGAAGGGTCTTCAAATCCATGAAATGGAGCAGATGAAACTGTCTTAGTTTTAATACAATCAGATGCAAAGGGGCCAAGAAGGAATTTATCATCTGAAAGATCCTCGGTTCCCTTAAAGCCAGAAACTGCACGAAGACATTCATCCAAAACCTGTACAAAAGTTATGCCATACCATTAATTTAAGATTTATAACAGCGGCAAGTTGAGAAAGAGTCCCAAGACATAAATATATTTAAACTGGATTTGTGCCTATATGTGTGAGGACCACCAGAAGGTCAGGAGGTTTAATTTTATTTTTTTTCATTCCACAGCCAAACTCAGCCTCCCAGTTTCCCACTGGCATAGGAACAATGCCCTGTGGCATATCTACAGAATGAAGGCATCATCTGTGGAAAACAACCCCTCTTGTTCAATAACCAAGACCACACATCAAACAGGAGTAATCTCACTTAAAACTTAAGCTCATCAGACTCAGAGTTAATAGTTCGTTTCCTTCAGGTGGTAGACAACAACGGATAAAAATTTCAAGAAAAAAGCATTAATAAACCATTAATAAAAGGATAAAGCTTCTAGTGCTAATTTTTACTCAAATACATATTTCTGGAAATTATTTAATTGAGAACAGAATGAGGGAATAACTGACCTTGATTGCAGCTGTAATTAATGTATCCCAACTAGCCCCGCCACTGTGTCCAACACTATTTTTCCATAACCTTGTTGGATGATCAGGTGTAGAACTTAAAAATCCATAGACAGTAGAGGACACTTGTTCCCAACATGAAAAAATTGTGGTTGGATAATTATGTGCAACAGCTCTAAGGGCCTGCAAAAGACTATCCACAGAGATGAAGCACGGTGTTGAATAGGAGTGTGCATAGAAAGTGAAAACTTAAGCTATACATAAATAGCAAATGTTAAATGTTAATTTGCATTAAACATTCATGAATTTGCTTCCTCCAGGATCTTCATGAATCAGAAATATAAATAATTCAGCCATAGAACACTTCATAAAAAACTTTCTGAAACTGAAGATCCAGTCAGATGCCAGTACATAACCTTGGGAAAACAGAATCCAGGAAGAGCTTAAAATTTTTTATTACATACATAGAGTACTTTTCAATTCCTTGTGTTACTAAAATGAAATCCTGGGAGAGCTCAATATCGTCAATTATGAATACCAAAAGTATTCCATCATTAACAACTAGTTCTGGAGTTTAGAGGAGAAGAGAAAAAGGGAAAAAATTTTAAGTAGGAAAAGAAAGAAAGTTGTTTGGTAGTTTAGGAAAGAAAGGAATAGAAATGTTTTCTTGCTTGAGTGTTTCGAGAAAGGAAAAGAAAGATATTTTATAATGATTTTTTACCATGATCACCTTTACTAACCATGTTAAGAAATTCAGCCATTTAAAGAAAGAAAATAATTGTAATAATAATAAATTTTTCTTCACATCTTTTATTTACTTGGGATATGGGGGTAAATAAGATATTATATACCAGCTTTTAAAAAGGTAAAGATGATATATGAAAAAAAGTTTCTCTCAAAACTTTGGAGAGAATTTTCTTCACATCTTTTATCTTTCTTTTGTCCACTTAAAAAAAAAAAAAAAAAAAAAACTCCCAAATTAAAGATTGTCTCCTTTTTTCCCCCTCCCTTTCCTTTTTTTTTTTTCCCCTTTCTTTCCTCCCAAACTAGCTGTAAGAAACAGAACTTAAGTAGCCAACAGATCAAGAAACAGCTGTTCAAAAAGTAGGAAACACCTAAAAAAGAATGATTACATGGAAACATAGGGTGTAAAAGAAAAGCAGAGAGTAACACGTGGAAGTCCATAATCAGCTAAATTCTAATTTTCAAAATACCTTTTATGCTGCAGCAAATTAAGCTTGAGACAGGAGTACTTATATTTTCTAGTGGAAGTTCTCAATTTTTATTATTTGGAATTAAAAAAAAAAAAAGCATAGTCTCTTGCTCAGTATTAGAAGATGCCAGAACCAAAATATTCATATATGTATATTTTAGTGTTGCTGCAGAAACAGTTGATCTTGTTTATGGTTTTTCCTTCTCAGAAAAAGCTTAAAGTCTAGCAGTTTTCAATTTCCAGATGCGGAAATCCTGGTCAAATTGTGCATAACTGTAACAATAGAAACAAGTAATTGCACACCTTGAACACAACAGCAACAGCAACAATTTAAGTTTAATTATTTGTATTATTACCTGAAGGGCTTCAGAGTTCATTGATGGGCTAGTGACTGGATTAGAGCATCTGAACAATATAGATAAAACACCAGATGTATTTTGCACCTCAGAGAAGCCTGAAGACACATCAGAATTAACCTTTCTATCAAGTTTAACAATAAAAAATATCAAAACAAGAATCAGACATGAGATCTATGTGGATGCATGTCTCAGCTGTTAAAGATACAGATATTTCTGTAGCAAAACCACATAATTTCAACAATCCCTTCCACTCCTCCTTACATGACAGTTCTATTTCTTGGGACAAAAATCTATCTCAAAATACAACACACAGGAAGTAGATAAATCAATCCTTTTCCCAAACCTTTTAACCTTTTTCTGTCATGCCCAAGGATACATTCTGGATCGTGGGTGGTCAATGATGCTAGAGATCTTCCCTCTAAGTATTTGTCTCATTTGTTCAGTGAAATTCAACTTTATTTAAACAGAAGGAAAACTAGAAACCCATTCTTCCTTTCACTGTCAACAATGATCCTCAATAACACTTCTAGATAAAGTGCTAAGTTAAGATGCATTTAAACAGGATGTACCTTTTTTTTTCTTTTTTTTTTTTTTCCCACAGCACCATTAATTCAAGTAAAGGTGTGAACATCGTGATACCACAAGCAAGAAACCAGCTTTCCC
This sequence comes from Asclepias syriaca, assembly GCA_027405835.1. NCBI lineage: Eukaryota > Viridiplantae > Streptophyta > Magnoliopsida > Gentianales > Apocynaceae > Asclepias > Asclepias syriaca. The sequence goes on along the minus strand of CM049929.1, from coordinate 3,126,702 downwards.
TCAAGGAAACTCATCAAAAATTCACTACCAACCAAGTTAACATTATTAATGGTTACAAGGAGAAAAATGAAAAGAGCTCCCTGCATGACTGCAGTACCTCATGACAAGAAAGATTATAGCTCAAGAATAGCTGGAAAGATTGTCTTAGCATCTTATTTTTGTTTTATCTAAAAAAAAATATGCCAACAAGTTAAAGAGGAGAATGGATTAAACTGAATTAGCTTAATTGGCTTTTTCTCATCCTACAATTATACAGGACTGCAATTCACATTAACTAATCACACTATGCAAGAACTCCAATATGCAACAGTGCTATGCAACATCTGAAGTCATTAAATGAGAAAACAAGCTAACCTCCAGCAACTTCCTCCAAAAGCATATCTTTGATTTGAGTTGAGGGAGGCGACACAGACAATGCTACTGTCAAGCAATCAAGAGCAGAAGCCTACAGAAGATAAAGGCATGATAAAGTTTCTCCTTCAATCTTTTTCTTTCATTGTATGGTTGGGGAAGGGTAGTTGAAGAGTCAGTGCCATTAAAAGAGAGATGAAGAATGAATGAGAGCATGGTGTATCATGAATAACATACCACAAAGAGCAATGTAAGAAGAAGATTCATAAGTAAGTAATAGGGTTTCCGCTGAACTCAACAAGGGGATACATAAAAAATACAGAATAAAAAAGTCATTACAAATAACCACTCTTCCCGGACAGGTTCATGAACAGCACACGGAACAAGTTAATGAGAATTGGAGATTTTGTTTAAATGGTTTAACTGTTTTACAAATGTACATAATAAGAAATGGATCATAACCACAAACACACGAATACAAAAAGAGGGAGAGAGATCTGGTAACCAATGATGGTAAGGAAGGAATTACTTCCTTGAGAATTGAAATCTCAGTAATTAAGACAACAAAAGAAGTTGCCTATAACACATTCCATTACAGAAATCTTCCACTTTCTTCGCTATAGAAGATATCCACTAATAAAAGTAAGGCCAGAAAAGCAGTTAATGGTAACCCACAGAAAGGTTTAGAAAAATTATTAGAGAAAGTCAAAACAAGAAAGTATCAAGCACAAAGTTACAGTAGACATCAATGTAAGCTTTGGCTACGTGATGGCCTGATAGACTCTGTCCTTAATCAACCAACTAGCTTTGCAGACAAAAAGGCTCATCTTATCTAGGATAGGCTGAATATAGGGATAGACCCAGTAATGTCCAAGTACATTTATGATCAGAAAGGAGAGGTGAGTTTATTCAGGCATTGCATCAGTTGATTAAGGGACATGAGAAGAAATGTGGAATATTAGACTTGATTGACGACATAGTTACAAGCAGAGTTACTTACATTAGCTGGAGTTACATTTGTCACATCCAAATAAAAAGTGACAAATAGGTACACAAAACAACTGAGAATACACAAGAACCATATTAAGTAGAAATAGATTAAGAATCTTCTGCATCTACCGAAGCATATTTCAAAAGCCTTTAAATATCATACTAACCAATAAACTTGTCCGGTCACTTCGAAGCAAAAAGTCATCTTCAATCCTTGCCTGAAGTGTAGAAATAACTGTAGGCAACAACTCAGGAGGCATTCTTGAATAACTGCATAATACAGATCAATAGGCATCAATAAATGGACTGAACACATCAAATTAGATGTGTGTTATGGACAAACATATCATACATGTATATGAGTCAGTACATAAACATTTATGTGGATATCTGAGTCAGGAAAATGAACAGAAGAGGACAAATATTTATGCTAAAAGTGCACTCTAAATATTTATACAATAGTTTGGTTAGATATGGTTTGTTCACAATCATGAATAATGGTAAAGACATATTCAACATAACCAATTTTAGAGTGCACTTTTAGCATATTTCAGAATAAATAAAATTTTGGTATGATTATATGTTCTTGTTGAAACTACATTGATAGAACCAACAAATACCACCACTGCTGTTTTGCAAGTATATCAGCAGAAAAGTGATAACATAGTGAGGAGACAAAATGAAACTTTAGAAAAAAAGGAACTTTCCTATGTACTAGCAGTCATCAAGGGCTAAGGACTCTTACGGCGTGCAAGACAACAAAGGTACCAAAACTTTGAAAAGGGATGCCAGCAAAGCTCTATTTTTCTCGTGTTTCACCAAGTATAGAGTACCTATTCATTGCACATGAAAGAAATAAAATAGATAAAGAAATAGACATTTTAAAGGAGACTAAGGAGCCAAATCATTTTCAAAAAGAAAATGGTAGCAGGGTGCAAATTCAGATGGTGCCAGAAAATGACAAATGTTTTCCCAAAACCTGTATGTAACTGCATCAAAATCTGACCAAGGGAGCTAGAAAGTGCTGTAAAAGATCCATGCTTGGTGGAATCCTTAAATGCTGCCACCTGAAGGACAACAGAAGCAGCTCCATCCAATGTTGTTGCAATAGTAGCTGCAGACATTAATCGTGCCTAGGCCACAAATGTTAATATGTGAATTAATCACTCATATGCAGAGTCCCAAAGCATTTGATATTTCATGTGATATCCAATAAATTGAAGACAAATGCCTATAATAAAAAAGCACAGACAAATCAAAAGACTAAAAAGAAAAAAATAAGGGGAAAAAAATGTAAGGGATGGAAGATAATGGCCAATTGATTCATCCTGCAAAACAGAAATAAGAAGGGAAAAAATTTGTATACATGTAAAACTACTGCAATTACTTTGTAGCAAATGAACATAAGCAATACCTTCAAGTAAGGATCAAATAGCAGGCAACTCATCAGGGTGGCCTCATATTTCCTGCATAAAACAGAAATAAGTTTTTCCCCTGCTACATAATTTGGAATAGATGGATGTTACATCATAAACCAGGTGCAGAAGAAACAAGCACAAAAGTTTCACCTTGGCTGTAGAACATCACTACAGGGAAAAACCATCATCCATTCGGCAGTAAACAATTTAGGGTCGGCTTTACTAATATCCTTCCAATCAAAATTAACAGTTAGCAGCATAAGATATTATAATCACTGACATTCACAAAAAATTTATTAGTAGGTCAACAATCAAGGAGCAGGAAGTTCATAATCAACTAAGAGGATTTTTACACTAGAAGTAATGTAGTTATATTAAATAAGAGGCATTTCCTTTGAAAGATGCAGACTAGAAACCAGTAATACTATAAGCACCTCTCAGATAATTTAAGTACTCTCTAGGTTCAAAGAGGATACACACAACATATACAGAAAGATGATACACATGAAAAATCCTACTGCACACATCCAAGATTCCAATCCCATGCAACAAGGCCTGATTTAAAGCTTAACCTAATGTAGTCTCTGACACAAAGTTTGTATTCTCTAGGTTATTTATTAAAAAATAACTTCCCATCTGTTCATGAAAGTGAAACTTCACTAAAGTATTATAATAGATTCAATAAGTATTTTAAGTATTTTATTTCCAAAACCTCAGAATTCCAAGTCAAATTCCCTTGCACTATACACCACACATCTGGGGCCAGCCAAATGGTTTTTCAATGACTGACAATGAAGTTTTAACATCGAAACACCATAAAATTTAGTGTAATAGCAGATGCAATAAAACATATAGAAACCTGAATACAAACTATGGCAGCTAGTCTTGTCCGATCACAATGAACATTGTTAAGATCTTGTCCTGGTCCATCGCCATCACTACCATAATCTGAATCAGATGATGTATGATAAACTGTTGAAGATTCGGGCTCTGAAAGTGAAAGAGATTCTCCATCATTCAGCCCCAGACTTTTTGGTTCCTTCTTCCGCAAATGTGGAGGCCTATACGGAGCAAAGTTTGATTTACTTGATTCCGCAAAATTTAGGTTTTTCCCAGTAGAATGAATGTTGTTTCTCTGAGAAACCTCTGGAAACACTACATAGCTTTTACTGGAAACACCATAATTCAAAAACATCTTCAATGATGCTATGAAACCAGCCACCTGAGGAAATGCCAAGAACAAGAAAATAAGGAGAAAGAAGTATATGAAAAATATCATAATTTGGTGGTTCAAATAATTTATGCTCTACCACCAGCCAGTTCTTACATGTGCGGACAGAGATCCTTTAGGATCTACAAGAACCAAGTGTAGACAATGCAGAACAGAGTAATAAAACCTGAAGGGCAGAGAATAGATAATTTATGAGGATAGAGACAGCTTCCAAAAGAAGTAAGAATAATGAGAGAAAAAAATTGTACGCTGTCATGACACTGTCTCCTGTCGAGAGGCCTTTAGCTAAAGCATCCATCGTTTTTCGTAGCACCTATTAACACGAGAAGAGCCTGCTTTAGCCACTTAAGTTTAGCAACTGCATTGGTTATGAATGGTTAGCTAGGGATGGCAAACAAGCAGAGTTAACTAGGGCTGGTAATGGTAACAAAACAAGTTCAAGTTGTGGGACAAACTCCAGCCTAACAAAGTTGAGCATGAGGTTCATTAAGAATCACCTAAAATGCTCAACATGTAAACTCAAGACTTGTGCTCATACAAATAGTTATGAAAATAAGTATATAGAATGATATAATATATTTTGCTTCAACAAACATATTCCATATGTTTCATCACATATGCATGTGCATATATGTATGGGTTAGTACATGATATTGCACTTGTCAACTTTTAATCTATGAGTGGTTAATATATCTATTTATATATTCTGTAGCTTCATAAAAATAAACTAATATCTTAAAATCCTCCAATTTGATTTTCATATTTACCTCATATCATCTTATAATTTTTCTATTCTAGAATTCTCAACATCAGATTCTCCTTAAGTTACTTATTGTAGAATAGTTGTGCATTAATTTATAGTTAGTTGTGTCTAGTTCAAGCACAGAGTATGCAAATGATAATAGTTGGTGAACAAAATACAAAAAGAAGCATTTACTTAAAAAGACTAAATGCATCTGAACAAAATGAAAATAGGAGTATAGCTTTCTATTGTTTTACATTCAAACTTGATTTGTTAAGTATTTCTTGGTATTTCCCCATACAAAATTGCTTGCGCTTTTGTTAACATTGGCTTTTCTTACAACAAAAGGGAATAAATATAAATTGTGAGAACCTTGTTATGAAATCTTCCCTAAAATGTGCTGCTAAATTGTCAAAATTCTGCGTTCGAGCTGCAAGAACCTGTGCTCAACCAAATCAAGCTGAGCTCAAAAGGTTCTTGGTCATATGAACTCAAGCTTTTATTAGTTTTGGGCAAGCCAATGCCCAAACTCGATTGGATTCATCTACAACTTTATTGCAAACTAGCATAAAAAAAATGAAAACCAGCACACCCACCTCTATTGTTGATTGCCAAATGTCAACGGTTAAAGAAGCTCCAGCTCTAAAATATACTTCACCAATCATGGTGAAAGCAATTCTTTGAATTTCCCATACATTTTGATAATAAGCAGATAATTTCAGGTTGCCACTTGAGAAATTTGAGTAGCTTGAATCCATTTGGACAAATGCAATCACTATGTGAAGGAAACATAGTAGTTCTTTATTCTCCAACGACAAGGTTGACCTTTGATAGATCCCCACAAGTAACCTGGGAAAATATGCAAACCTTGTAAGCCTCATCATTTTTCTAAAAGAGCAAAAGATACAAATTATGTACTGAACAACAGGAAATCAAGGAAATACCTAACAGTCTCTAAACATTGTTTTATTGCTTTAATCACACCACCATTAGCTGTGAAAGCTTTAACCTTGCCAAGAGTCTCTATAATCCTCCTGAAGCAGTCAAGGGATAAAGCCCATGACTTTGAATTGATAGTCAAAGAAACACGACAGCTAACAACATGGACCTGAATTAAAAAGAATACAAGACACTCCATTACATATCAGAAAGATGATCGTACAGAACAATAGGTATCTTTTTACACACTTTAATTATTTGTTTGAATAAATTTCCCTACCTACATATAGCCAAGAATATATCATTGGAACACCAACAGAAGAAGAAAAAAAAAAGGACAATATGAAAGGTTTCTACTTCCATAGTTAAAAGTAAAATTCTTTAGAAGAAAATCTTAAGCATTTTTTGACTATATTTCACCACTTCTTGGTAAAGTATAAGAGTGACAACAATGAATTTAATTCATTTTCCCTTTCCACATTGCAGAAGATTTGCAAAAGGAAACCCTGTCTTTCTTTTCAGCATATGTTGTAAGGAAGTGAAATACCAAAATAACCAAAACGTGTGAAACAAGATAATAAGGGAAACCATAAAATATAAAAGATAAGCATGGCAAAAGAAATAAGAAACATGGAAGTAAGTCGCATAAGTTAGATTATATCCTAAGGCTAGTTCATCTTCATTTTCATGTACTTGGCGTATTGTACAGTTAGATCAGGGATATAAAAATTTCAACGGTTAAAAGTAAAAAATTGTGAGTTTCCAAAGCCATGCAAATCTGCAAAAGCCTGAAACTGCCAGATGTTCTTCAATATGACATCTGAGTAGTTAATCAACGTGTTCTTGTACTTCAACATAGTAGGAAACTGTCACCGTGAATAACGCGACTATTTTAAAGCTTGCTTGGGAGATCGGAGGAGGAAAGAAAAGAAGGGAAGTGTAAGTTGGGATTTAAAAAAAAAAAAAAAAAAAAAAAACAACAACAACGAATTATTTGGGAACTATCTCCACCCCAACTCCAATTTTGAATAGAAAATTTTTCTAAAAACAAACCCTTGTTTTGCTTTCCTTTCCACGTCTTTCCTCCCAAACTACTTCAAGAAAAATATCAGGGGAGCAAAAGATGATATATTTCAATTCATCAACTTTTCCAGCCAAACGGGCTTCAAACAGACAAAATATTCATGCAAGAAAAAATATTAGGTTGCATAAGAAAAGATAGGTAGAATATTTTATTCCAATACTGATCAAATGCAAAGAGATAGAAATCTGCACATTAAAGACAGAGAATACAAAATTAAAAAGACTTACAAAATGTGACAGCTGGAGGAATAACTGAATCAGTTCGTCGGAAATTCCAGAATCAGGAATATCACAAGCAAGTTCCATCAGAAGTATAATGTCGGCCGTAACCTAAAAGCCCACAGAAATGACAGGTTATTAAGCCCCTTTTTCACTCTACTCTCACCTCCCACTTTTCTTTTTTTGTTTTTTCCTCATAGGTCTCAAGATTAAGGAGCAACACAATCATAAGCAGATGCAGTTGAATGAAGTCAGAAAGAATGTATATATGCAGCATATAACTATAATTACCTCCTGAGGAGGCATCTTCTGAGCTGCCGCAATGAGATTATCCAATTGAGAGAATATATGACGGTTGAGGAGCTGAAGAACGATGGCTGGACGAGATGGTTGAAGTGATGGTAGGGCTTGAATTTCGTCTCTCAGCGACAGAAACGATGTTCTCCATGATCTAATTAACGATGAAGAAGAATTTTTTGCTTCCAGCGCCATGAAAATGGCTTCGCACTGAAATCTAACAGCCTTTGTAGGAAATACTGTCAATCTGTAACTATATATATATATTTTTCCGTTATTTCCAGAAATATATTATCGAAGAGGAAATTTGTGTCCCCGTTTGGACGCGGGTATAAGAGGAAACTACCCCTATCTGACCATAGTTTAAAAAAAGAACACCCCCTACATAGCCTACTCCTTCAGCGTGCCACTCACGTGCACTTGGAGTCCAAAAAGGAGCCCAACTCATAACCAAGAGGCCCATCAATTTCTTTTTCACTCAATTTATATTTTAGTTTTAATTCGGATAAAAAAATGTAAGAAAGTGTATAAATTTCACAAACTATGAATTAAAATATTATATAGACAGAACGTCTCAAAATTTTTTAAAATAATTAATGTAAAAGTAACTAAAATTTGTTGATTCAAGTAAAAAAAGTTTAGTTCTCTATAAATAATATTTTAAGTTTGAAAAATTAATATTTATTAGTCAAATGAAAAGAGTTTAATTTTCTATTCACAAGTTATTAATTATTCAAATCTTATTTGTGGAAAAAGTGAGAGAGTTGTTTTCAATAATAATCTGATCGTAACTCAACTCCAATTTAGTAGGTGCATCAATAATTTAAAATTTAATAACATATAGTTTTTTCTTGCAAAAAAAAAAAAAAAACCAATTGAGTGATGAAATCGTGAATTAATTTAGAAATAAATTACTTAAAGCTGTCCTAGACAATCTCGTGCATTTAGGGAAAAAATTAAGAGAATTATTTTTTACAATTTTATATAAATAGTCATCAAATTATAAAAATTTGGTGATATTAGTCATTAAATTTTATTTTTTTGAATTAGTCCTCACATTATAAAAAAAAATGTGACATTAATGTTTCTGCTAAAAATTCATTTTTGTTCACTATTTAAATATATTTAATTATAGACATACATAAATAGTTTTCAAATTATAGATGTTTTGTGACATTAACCCTAAATTTTTTTTTGTAAAATTAGTCCTCAAATTATAAAAAACTGTGATATTGATCATTTCGTGTTGATGTCATTATACTATTTAAATATATTTAATATATATAATTTATATACATATATATTCAAGTAATATTTTAATATCATTATCACATATATTTTTTTTTTTGCTATTTTTATCTTTTCTTATCTGTGTTCTTTTAGTTTGAAAAAAAAAATCGTATAATTTTTGTATTATTTGCACAAATTAATTTTTTTCAAACTTTTTATTTGTTGGGTAATAAAAACAAAAAAAGTATGGGGGGAGAATAAGGTGGAGAAAGACAAAGAAAGAATTAACATGAAATGATATTATATTCATAATATATTATATATCATTGAATATATTTAAATATGGTAATGATATAAATATTTTAAATTTTTAAGGAAATAATTAATTTTATAAATTTTTTTTTAAATTTTAGGACCAATGTCACTAAATATTTATAATTTGAGGATTATTTATCTCAATCTATTGTTAAATATATTTAAATAATGTAATCACATAAATACCTTTAAAGTATTTTTTTACGAATGATTTAATGAAATTTTTAACCGAAGGACCAATGTTACAATTATTTTATAATTCGAAGACCAATTTAACAAAAAATAAATAAATTTAGAAATTAATGTTACTAAATCTCTATAATTTGGACACTATTTATACCCATTTGCCTTATCTTTTGACTTAATTTTTGGACCCTTTTCCTTGGGTAATATGAACCGGGCCGAAAGCCCACTTAATAGATGATATTATTAGCGTCATGGAGCCGCTACTGGTAATAGTAATCTGATTTTGTGAAAAACCAAACACGGACTTCCCCTGTACGGACCAAAATCCCTAGTCCACCGGTAGTAATTCATTCCTTCATTCCTTCGTTCCCCAATATACTCTTCCGATCATCGTGTAACTCTCACACACACTCTCTCTCTATCTCTCTCTCGCGAGCCAAGTTGGAGGGCTTTTTGCCCGAATCTACATTGAATCTGAATTGTCGCAGATCGGCATTTGTATTGTCAGTGCTCTAATACTCAGCTACATCGAAATCCTAGCTTCCTTTTTGAACTTGTTTATGCGGAATCCAGTCGTCTTTTTTAATTTTGAATTCGTAATGAATGATTAATTGGCATGTTCTGTAGGTAAAGTTATGCTTTAGGTTAAATGTTGAGATTAGGTTGCGAAAAGTCTAGAACGGCTTTAATGTTTAATCGTGAGCTTAGGCTTTCAAAGTACCCTTTTAATCTTTACTCTTTTATTTTTTTGGTTTTATGAAGAGATATGTTTGATAGCTGGGTAGTCAAATACGTTGTGATATTGGTTAAGTGATTTAATTGCAATAGTTTTATTTATTTATTTAATGAATTATTATTTCTAATTAGTTCTGAAATTCTACTTCAGGGGCTGGGGGTGACATTTTGGATTGAATTGAATTGAGGAAACCTTGAAAATGTTTGGTTCAAGCCGTAAGTTCTTCTCCCTTTATCATTTCTGTATTACTTGTTTTTATCACTGGTTTGAAGGTTGTATTCCTTTTTTTAATCCTTAAAACTGTAATCAGATGGAGTTATTCTTATTAGTATTGCAGTCTAAGTTTGATCTCCCCACAACCTTTTTTGGGAACTCTGCTTACTATAGTAGCTTTTTGCGCATGTTCTATCATAATATCAAGACTCATGCTATTTGAATACTAATTTATTTTCTGAAATTTTTCTATATATGGGGTTGGGATGAGAGAAAGAAAATTTAGTGGAAATGACAGGAGTATTTTTTCTTTGTTCCGTGACATCTTTTCATTGCATTAACTACTGCGGAGATGATTTTTGCAGCTTTTGGGCAATCATCTAGTAGCCCATTTGGGTCACAGTCAGTTTTTGGGCAGACCAATAATGCAAGCAGCAACCCTTTTGCTCCCAAACCCTTTGGGAGTACAACTCCTTTTGGATCACAGACAGGGAGTTCCTTTTTCGGTAGCACTTCGACTGGTGTATTTGGTAACACAGGTTCATCACCTTTGGGTTCCACATCAGTCTTTGGTGCTTCATCATCTCCTGCTTTTGGAGCTTCATCATCTCCTGCTTTTGGAGCTTCATCATCTCCTGCTTTTGGAGCTTCAGCGCCTGCATTTGGAGCTTCAGCGTCATCGTCTCCCGCTTTTGGTAATTTATTATTGTCCTTTGGAAGTCTGTACATTAGTGAAAATTTCAATGATCTTTCAAATTGAAAGAGTTCTCATTATGAGAATGCCAATAAAAACTGAAAACTTCCAGTAATCCCGTCAATGTTGTGTGAGAAACAAAGCAAAAGCTCCTGGTGAAATATAGTATTGGTGCCTTTGCTAAGTGCTTTTTGCCTTTGACCTTGTAGCCCTCAATCTTATTTTGTTGCTCATTTAACTAAATTTTGTAACATTCTTCTGTTTTGTTGTATAATAAGTTTCTTGTGCTGAATAAATAGGTACGTCTGTCTTTGGTCAGAAGCCTGCATTTGGTGCCTTTGGATCAGGAACTCCTCAAGCAAGTCCATTCGGAAGCTCTTTTCAACAATCACAGCCTGCTTTTGGCAGCAGTCTATTTGGTTCATCAAGTCAACCTGCATTTGGGACTCCTAGTACTCCGGCCTTTGGTGCCACAAGCACTCCGGCTTTTGGTGCCACAAGCACTCCGGCCTTTGGTGCCACAAGCACACAAGCCTTTGGTGCCACAAACACACCAGCCTTTGGTGCCACAAGCACACAAGCCTTTGGTGCCACAAACACACCAGCCTTTGGTGCCACAAGCACACCAGCCTTCAGGTCTACAGTGAGTTCACCATTTGGTGGCACTGGAAGTGCATTCGGGGCTTCAAGCTCTCCTGTTTTTGGATCCAGTACACCGGCATTTGGTGCCTCTTCTGCCCCAGCATTTGGCGCTTCTAGTTCTCCAGCATTTGGAGCTTCTAGTACTCCGGCATTTGGGGCTGCAAGCACAGGTGCATTTGGTGCCTCAAGTACTCCATCTTTTAGCTTTGGGTCCTCTCCAGCTTTTGGGCAGTCAGCTTCTGCATTTGGGAGTAGCCCATTTGGAACTTCAACGTCACCTTTTGGAGCTCAGAGTTCTCCATTTGGTATGTTGTCCAATGTGTGTATATTGTTTTCTAGATTTTCTTTTATTTAGACTTGAACAATATTTTTCATAGGCCTGCGCTGCGTCTTTCTATGTTGAGATTTATTCTTCTAAAAAATGTCATACAGGGGCTCAGGCCACCACGCCAACATTTGGGACCTCAGGTTTTGGACAATCTACTTTTGGAACTCAACGTGGAGGAAGTAGGGTTGCACCTTATGCACCGACAGCTGAGGTGGACACTGGCACACAGCCAGCTGGGAAGCTTGAATCCATATCTGCTATGCCTGTTTATAAAGATAAGAGCCATGAGGAGCTTCGGTGGGAGGACTATCAGTTGGGAGATAAAGGTTCCACTTCTCTTTGACTTCATAATTTGCAATTTGTCTGTAGTTTTCAGGATCTAACTACACTACGTTTTTTGATTCTTAGGAGGACCAGCTCCTGCTGGTCAGTCAACGGGTGCAGTTGGTTTTGGTACTTCTGGATTTGGATCCTCTTCAAACCCAGCATTTGGGCAGTCATCTGCAAATCTTTTCTCGTCTTCAACTTCTTCCAATCCTTTTGCTCCAACAACTCCAGCTTTCAGTAGTTCAGGCTTTGCATCTTCATCTACCCCTGCATTTGGTTCTTCACCTTTTGGAACATCAACAACTTCCAACCCCTTTGGTTCGTCAGCATTATCGACCCCCTCCCTGTTTACCTCATCAAGTCCTGCATTTGTAGCTGGCTCAGCCCCTTCACTTTTTGGCCCTTCGAGTTCTTCAGCATTTGGACCTTCTACTTCAATTTTTGGTTCTTCATCAGCTCAAGTACCGACTCCAGCATTTGCTTCTAGCTTAAGTTTTGGAAACACACAGTCATCACCATTGTTCCAGTCTTCAACTCCTTCACTTGGACAGACAAGTTCTCCATTTGGACAGACTACATCTGCCTTTGGACAGACTACATCTGCCTTTGGACAAAGTACACCAGCTTTTGGTCAGTCAAGCCTATTTAGTACTCCGTCAACTGGGTTTGGTGGGAATTTGTTCTCGAGCACTTCAACTTTAGCAGGAGGGTTTGGTCAGACAACTGTAAGTCAAAGCCACTCTCCCTCTCTTCTAATATACAGAAGAAATAGAATGTGATCCTTTCTGCTTATATTTCCTCGTGCATTTTCTATAAAGCTATTTATTTTCATAAATTCAAGTAGCTTTGAGGTTGTTGAGTACATGCTCTGATCTTATAATTTTAGAAACATTTGTGATAAGGTTGTGAATTTGATGGCTCACCTTAAGACATAGACAGGAATAACAAGATTATGGAGATCACTATAAGTCTATGAGGTACTTTTGGACAGATTTATCTCTTTCTTCTCTTTGGGTGAGAGTGGTTTTGGAGATGACATTTATAGATTTACCAAAAGATTGCATGGTTTGACCTTTATCCTTTGTTTTCTTTCTCTCTTTTTTATTTTATTTATTTATGTTAATAACCTTTTTTATATTGAAAGAAGAAATGACAAACAATATGTCAGTTGAGCCTGCTTTGGTTTAGTTAGTTCACTCTCCACCACAAAATGGGTGGCTGAATTTGACTTTCCATACGATTTGTGTTCAGATTCAATTACCAGAGACTAATTTTTGGGAAGTGGACTTCTGTCAAAGTGCTGCTTTTTTATAAGCATCAATAGGATTGTTTATGTCAGCCATATTTTGTAAGAAGCATTGAAGTGTTGTTTGGCACATGTTCTTTAAATATTTTGATTTATGTCTTTTCCCAAAAAAGTGTCATAATCTATGGGAAATGTGTTGATGACAGAAGCAACAATTCACTGTCATAATCTGATTTGCTGAATGATTATCTATGGCGCCTTTTTCTTTAGCAGTCTCTCTAGAAGGTTTCCTTGGGTTTTCCTCTTCCATATGACTTATTTTTGATATATCTAATAATGATTAATATTCTTCTTTGAAGCCATCCCTTTCTGTGCCATTTCAAGCTGCACAGCCAGCTCAGACTTCCAGTGCTTTTGGAAACTTCAGTCAGACAAGTGGATTTGGTGGCACTTCCAATATGTTTGGTCAGAGTACCTTTGGGCAACAACTGTATGTATCAACTATTGTTAATTACTATTTGCTGAGTTTATTATTAACAGATCATCCAACCACTTATATGTATGCTTTACTGCTTTTTATTTGAAAAGATGTGTACATCATAATTTTTCACTCTTCCTTATAAGGGACTGATCCTCTTTACAAAAATATTCCCTTACTCCTTTCATGGTCTCTTTCTGTTCCAAACCCTGTCGCTTCTACACGCAGATACATTTTGAGTATAGTATATTTTTACTGGAGATGTGTGACTATAATTTTGGCAGCGTTTTATTTGACTTCTTAAAGCTTAATATTTCAGCTGGAAAAAAAATATCTGATTCTAGCTTTTGATAGAGGATTTGAACATGGTTTCAATGTTAATGATTGTCTATGATCTCATCCAATTTCCTTTATTTTTTACCCTTTTCTCAACAGTATGGCCCTTGATTTTTTTGAATGACCACTGATGTTGAATTGGTTTAACAGGCCAGCTGTTCAGAACTCTGTGATGGTTCAACCAGCTCCAACAAATCCCTTTGGAAATTTACCAGCACTACCTCAAATGTCAATTGGACCCACAGGATATTCATCGTCTATTCAGTATGGAATTTCTAGTCTTCCTGTAAGTGTACTTATTTGGAAATATTGCTGTGAACAGATCTGAATCTGAAGTATCTGTCTAATTTGCTTAATATGACTATTTTTCATATGTAATTTTGATAGCTCTCTAATTTTGCTTTGATTATGATGCCTGAACAGGTTGTTGACAAACCTGCTTCTGCTTCTGTTAGAATATCGTCATTTTTAACATCTAGACATCATTCACAAAGGAGGTTCAGGCTACCTGCAAGAAAATACCATCCAAAACCTGATGGTCTAAAGGTGAAAATCTTTTTAGTAAAACTTGCATATGATGTATATCCTTGAGTATATTTTTTGGATGATACGCATAGAAATTGGAGAATCACTTATTCTCTACATTCAAGTATAGGTTGCATTTTTCAATGATTATGAAGATATACCTACTACACCCAAGGCAGATGCACTTTTTGTTCCAAGGGAGAATCCAAGAGCATTGGTGATTCGCCCGGTGGTACAGTGGCAACCCATAATGAATGAGGTGAAAGCAATCACATCCAAAACTCCTAGTGCAACTCATGAAAATGGTATGCTTTCCTTCTATATTATCTTCAAAAAACTCTCAGAATGAAATTTTAAATCAGAAACTTGAATCAAACAAAATTTGGACTTCATTTAGGATGGTAATATTTTGGGTCAGAATATCATTTTCTCTTTTGACCCATGAATAGTCATTTGAGCAAGAATATTTATTGGTTAAAGCTGCTGTGTAATCCACTATAATATATGAACCATACCCTAACTCCCAAAAATAAGGCTGAATGTGCAAGTTAGTTTGAAGTGGTACTGTGAATTTGTCAAATCATCCTATGGACCCTCAATGCAGTTTCACCACTTCAGATGTTCCCCCATTTCCTACATTACCATCTGTGCATTACCAAATCGGTCACTTCTATTTTCCCCTTCCAACCTTAATTTCTTCCTATACGTCCTGCTGATAATTGATTGGAAGGACTATAAGCTTTAGTTCAACAATGTTGGTGTTGTTAATCCTACCGTGTTTGAATTTTCAATTCTGCATGCCTGACAAAAAGGCTGATTTTTACTGTTGTGCTATATGCAGTTGTCATCTAGTGCCTACTATTGTGCAGTCAAATACAGCTGCAAAATTTACTACCTAAATGGATAAAACCAAAACGTCTTGTTTTATAAAGTCACTCTTTGACATTTTACTATTGATGCTTTCTTATAGTTTTAGCTAATCATTATTTGTTGAGACTTGGTTTTTCTGTATGAAACATTCATGTCCCACTGCTGGATTGAAATGGAAATTCTTATTCTAATCCTCATTCTCTCTCTGTCTCTGATCTGATTCAGATCAGACTATTAGTCCTAGATATATATATAGTGTCCCAGAAGATGTAATATTCTCTTTTATTGGATTAATTAGCATCTCTAATTAATTAAATTAAATTTACCAGTAAGACATGTGAATAATTGAATATTTCTTTCGAGGTAAAAGGCTCTTAATTTGACTTCAGTATATTATGTTTTAAAGAATTTCTATTCCTATTAATTCGGAGTCTTACTCATGGGATATTGTAGTTGTTGTAGTATATCAGATGTCCTAGTTTTCGATGTAAATCCTTTTGCTGGGTGCATAATATTTCTCTGTCCTTTGTATTTAGATGGAACTGCTGATGGTGTCTCAGCTCCTATTAATGGGTCCACTGACAATGGAGAGAGTAAGCACCTAAAACATTTTTTTTTTTGGCATTTAATTTTTTATGTTGGTTGTCTTAAAATATTAAATCAGTAAGATATTTATTACTCCTTTTCTCAAGTTGCCGACTAATCTAATTGCCTCATACATTCCCAATAATCCATTATATTACTTATTTTTAATTATATTTCAATAGATTTAGGCAATTCATCAATTCTTGTGTTACCTCATTTTTGGATGAAGGAAGTATTAGGCTGCATTTAAATAGAATAGGAAAATTACAAAATAACAATATTTTTTAATTTAACATTTGAATTTAAAAGTTAAAACTTTTATAGTTGAATTTTTAAATAAGTAAAAATTTGTTTAACTTTAAAAAGAAAAATTGGTGTCCAAATGGAACTTTAGGTTTCTGTTCATGTGTGATTTTGTTTTGTTAAATTCCAATCTCTACATCTGTTAGCTATGAATATAATAAAGTTACATTGTGGTCCATTAACTTGTCTCTAGCTTTTTTGACAAGAAATATTATGCTTAATTGGTTGTCTTCGTTACCTGTTCAAATGAATCAGGTTCTTTGGATATTAAAGGTATCATATATATCTATATATATTTGGTATTAGATTTTTATTTTTTATCATATTGTGGCCTATTATTGGTTGGTGAAGCTTTTTTAAACTGCTGATTTTTTCTTAAAAGTCTAAAAATTAATTTAACATTTTTACTTTGCACATTTTAAAGGAAAATGTTGTTTTGAACGTCATTTGTTGGGTCGATTTTCTGAAAACATCTTTTTGAAGTTAAAAGTAGTTTCTCAGATATAAATATCTGCTTATCTGATATGCACTAATAACAGGGCTTCAATGATATTCATTTCCCTTTGTCTTTGGCTTTCTGAAGTTTTATGTGAATTCCAACATTCAAGTACTTGAAGCTGGAAATTTAGATTATTTTTCAATCCTCATTGTTAATAGTCATTGTAATGAGGTTTTAAGTTTTACTTGCAATTGAATATGTCAATCTAATGTGGGGCTTAATGTGAAATAAAATTGATGAGGAAGAATAGTTTTGGGGAGAATGTGAATGCCGCAGAAAATTTTCAGGTCAATTCTGCATTTTTTTTTTCAATGTAGAGAATTTAATTATTAATTTGGTTCCAATGCAGAAGATTCAAAGGAAAATGGCTTTGAAGAACAAATTCATCCTGTCAAACAGAACCTGAAACCTAATGGTGCTTATACTTTTAATGGTCATCGAGCTGGTGAAGCAGCAGCTATTGCATACGAACATGGTGCTGATATTGAGGCACTGATGCCAAAGCTTCGTCACTCAGACTACTATACAGAGCCTCGAATCCAAGAACTTGCGGCGAAGGAAAGAGCTGAACCTGGATATTGCCGACATGTGAAAGACTTTGTGGTTGGGCGACACAGCTATGGTAGCATTAGGTTCATTGGGGAGACAGATGTGCGGGGTCTTGATTTAGAATCTCTTGTTCAGTTCAATAACCGAGAAGTGATTGTATACATAGACGAGAGTAAGAAGCCTCCTGTTGGGCAAGGGCTTAATAAGCCTGCTGAGGTGACACTTCTCAATATAAAGTGTTTTGACAAGAGAACTGGACAGCATTACACAGAGGGGCCAAGAATTGAAAAGTACAAGGAGATGCTTAAAAGAAAAGCGGAGGATCAGGGTGCTGAATTTGTTTCTTATGACCCTCTCAAAGGAGAATGGAAGTTTAGAGTTAGCCACTTTAGCAAGTACAAGCTTAAAGAAGAAGATGATGAAGAGCCTGTAAGTCCTCCTACTGGATGCTGAAAATTAGTCACACCATGTGTATGTTTTAAGATGGTCCCGTTTTGAGTAATGGATTTCTTCTTGATGCTGCATATTATGTATAGAATTTCAACAGTTTTGTTGCCCATTCTAGTGACATGCTGTGTGTGGTGAGATTTGTTTTGTTGCAATTACTTTGGGTTGTGATTATTCTGTTTGTAGCATTTGTTTTGAAATCTTTATTATTTTTACTTGAAGTGATCTTCCTTTTCTCAAAAATATATATATATTACTACTTGTGAGGCCTGGGTAAAATATAACTTTTAACACTTATACGTCACTTAGAGGTTTTTAACTCTTACATAGTTTACAAAAATTGTCGGATTCAGTATACAAAAGAATTATTTTTCTCTTTGCGTGCCGGTGTATTATGTCATGTGCAACATTAATTAACCACAAATTATTGTTTTTCCTGTTAGCAGTGCGATCGCAACTTAGCAGGAGATTGGTGAAGTTGTGGCTCCATGGTTGGAATTGCCATCCTCTTCAACTCTTCTGCATATCTATCTTTGTGAAAAGATTTTTTTTTTATAAGGGCAACTATCGGAGGGATTAATTCAACTTATATGTGGATAATGTAAAGGTAGGACTAAAAACTATTAATGAATTGAATTATTTTTGTTAAAACTAGTTCATTTTAGTAATGACAGTAATCTAAGATTATAAATAAATGAATTAAAGAGCATTTGAATACCATACACAAACAAGCTCATTATCCTCTTTATTGAAGATCATTATTGATAGACCCCTCATAATATTTAGTCAACCCATATAACACAAAAAGGAAAACATCTCAAACTTACAAGCTTACTAACTAGTCTATTACAAAAAGAAAAATCATTTTGGATTTGGTTTCACTTGAGGGAGTTTGCAATATCTATCACAAAACGATACTTCACATCCTTCTTTATCATTCTCTCCAGAGCCTCATTTGAGTATTCAATTGGTATTTTTTCAATCTCTGGATAAATTTTATGCGAAGCACAGAACTCCAACATTTCTTGTGTCTGTTTCGTTCCACCAGTTACACTGCCTGCTACGGTTCTCATACCTGCAAAGAGTTGGATAAGTAAACCATCATCTTTTACCAGATAAATGTAAGATGTCAAAACGATTTGAGGTTTTACCCAGAATTAGGTTTGCCGGACTGAATTTCACTTCACTGGGGAAACCCACAAGAACAAGGGTACCCGCTGTCTTCAACAGTGATAAGTATGGATCAAATGGAATATCCCCTGAAGCTGTATCTATTATGAAGTCTAAAGATTTAGACAGTGTCTGCATTGAGGTTCAAGATAAAGCTGTCAAAGTTTGTAAGAAAGCAAGAATAGGCTGGCTATAAATTTAATCCCGCAGAAGGAATGAAAGATAACAGAGAGAAAAGAAATTGATAAACACAAATAGTCACTTTCCATCATATGCTCTTGGTCAGATGAGACTACAAAATTGTCTGCTCCCAGAAGTTTTAAAGCCTCGTCCTCTTTTGACACACTTGTGCTGAAAACAATTACTTTCAGTCCAAAAGCCTTTCCAAACTTCACTGCTAAGTGACCAAGACCACCTAGCCCAATCACACCCAAAGATTTTCCAGGCTGGTTCATGTTGTGCTGCATCATGGGCGCGTAGACAGTAATCCCAGCACATAGCAAAGGTGCTGCCAATTCAAGTGGGTAACCATCAGGTATTCTAAAGCAGTACCTGCAGATGAATCAAGAACTTGAATTAGGGGGGAGACTGTTTTCTTTCTTTGATCTTTGAATTGGGGAGGATGATACATACATACATATATACATATACATACATATATACATACATATATATATACACATACATATATATATATTTATTCACCTTTCATGAACAACAATGTAGCTAGAGTATCCCCCTTTAGTCACTGTACCATCTGCATCAATACTATCAAATGTCGACACTGCTCCCTTTGAGCAATGAACCTCTAATCTATCATCACAATATTCACATTGTCTGCAAGAATCAACATAAGTTCCCACTCCTACATGGTCACCAACCTTAAAGCCCTGAACTTTAGAGCCCACTTCTGTTACAATCCCCGCAATTTCGTGCCTGCAGGTTAAACATAAGAATCCACACTTCAGTTGGAAAAAATAAAATAAAACGGGGGCATGTGAGGTGGAGAAACTATATCTTCTACATAATTTGTCACCAGAATTACAATTGCATAATCAAATAAATCCACGTACCCAGGCACCAAAGGATACTTAGAAGTTCCCATTTTATTCCTGGTCCAAGCCACATCAGCATAACAAACTCCACAAAATGCAATATTTATTGAAACATCATAAGCACCGATCGCCCTGTTTAGAATTGTTAGTTTAGGAATTATAAAAAAAAATAAAATTGTAGTAGTGAGGTTTTTTCAAGAATTGAACAAAAACAGATATTTCAAAGAAAACAATACTATCAATCAACCTTGATTTTCAAAAACAAAATAATAATAATAAAATAAAATAAAAAAAATGTCCAGGGTAAAATGACAGAACACAGATATTCCTAAAATGGGGATCAGAGTCGCATGAAATTTAACAAAGTCATGCAATCCAAATTAGCATGAAAAAGCTGGACCGGTAAAGCATTCTAATAATTCCCCCGAGAAGGAAAAATTAAAGACAAACCTTCGGTTAAATCTGTAAGGAGAGAGTAGTCCAGACGAATCTCTCGCTGCCCAGCCGAGGCAGTCGCCACCAGCACTTGCAGTTGCAGAAGACATTTTATTTTTAACTCAAGTTTCTGAACAAAAAAAACAAAAATGACACTAGTGCACTGGTAAATTAAATAATAATTAAAGAACAGTGCAATAAAAAACAAATTGAAATTAGTAATTGATGATGGATCCATTTGAATATCTGGAGAGGTAATCGGAAAAGCTTACACCAAAAGATTCTTTCTACTGCAATTGAAACGATCAGAGAAGTGGCGCCGGGCGGCGCAATGAACTTGATCTATGAAACCTCTGCTATTTCTGTTTATATATATATGCGATAAGATAGTCAAAGAACTCTAATATATGCTTATTTTTCTGAATGCATATTTATGGTAATCAAATGTAATTTACCTTTTTATCCTTTTCCATTTTCCTAATCTCAATTTTTAATTCCCGCTTATCTTATTGAAGGGTATTGTAGTCATTTGACATTTAAAATCCCCATTCATATTAGTTTTTCCGAAAAAAATCAAATAAAATAAGATATATCAATTAAGAACCACCCGAAAAACTCAAAAAAGAAAAAGAACCCAAAAAATGGATGTCTGCTCATATCCAGCAATACTTCGACAACCATTACCATTTCGACCTTCACTCACCTCCAAACAATCGCTTCAATTCCCAATTTCTACACCAACAGAATGGAAAATCCAATCCAGATTTCAGCGCTTACCTCCGATCTCTGCTACTCTAAACACTCCCAAAGGCTTCGGACCCGCGGCGAAGAAATCGAAGAAACACAAAAAGGGCAACAAATCCGACGAGGACGAAGATGAAGATGAAGATGAAGACGAAGACGAAGATGAAGAAGAGCGAGAAGAGGACGTTATACCAGAGATCGTGACGAATCGAATGATGAACAGAATGGGATTATCAGTAGGTATTCCTTTATTTATAGGGCTATTGTTCTTCCCATTTTTCTATTATCTTAAGGTTGGATTGAAAATAGATGTGCCGAATTGGATACCTCTGTTAGTTTCGTTCGTCTTCTTTGGGACGGCACTTTTGGGAGTTAGCTATGGGATCGTGTCCTCTAGTTGGGATCCTATGAGAGAAGGCTCACTGTTGGGTTGGAATGAAGCTCAGAAGAATTTTCCTGTTTTCTGGCATTCAATTTGGGGTGGCGGATCTAAGAAGAAATAGAAACTATTTCATTTTAGCCATAGCTTCTTGCTTCGTTTGTTCTATCAAATTCCTTGTTTTATTATTATCTTTGAGCAATTAGTGGACTTAGTTAACTATAGAATAAGTTTTAAAAAAAAAATCATTGAGAAGAAAATAAGATTTTTCTAACAAATTTAATTTAATTTAATTTAATTTTTTTTTTTGAAATTTCAAGTAATTTTATCGTCCAAGGAAGTTGGGCTTTTCAGTTTTGGCCCAATAAAAAAGCTCTTTATTTCTAATTTATGCATTGAGGAATGGCCTAACAGCTCGTCCGTCTTGTATTCTATTTCACATTCTCTAAGTAATAATTTTGTCTTAGATTATCATTTCTTTAAAAAAGTTTTAAAAAATGTTAAAAGTGAATGGATTATATTTTCATTTTGATTGTTTCTTACAAATTTCTTATAAAATTTTTAATTATTTTATATTATAAATTATAATAATTCTTTAATTCATGTGAGATGAGAGGGTTCAAACCTCCAATCATATATGTATTTGTATAAAATTTGAGATAATAAGGCACTTTCTCCTTAGTCCGGTAATTTGAAAGAGTTGTAAGTGAATTCTTATGTTTCTTTGTATAAAATTTGAGGTAATAAGGCACTTTCTCCTTAGTCCGGTAATTTGAAAGAGTTGATAAGCGAATTTTTATATTTCTTTTAGAGCAGATGATCGAATGTTCGAATTTTTCTTGAAGCTGTTAGCTCCATGTCTCGATTAGTTTACCAAAGGTGAGGACCTCTCGAATAAGAGTTTGAACTTTAGAAACTTCATGTCTCGATTAGTTTACCAAAGGTGAGGACCTCTCGAATAAGAGTTTGAACTTTAGAAACTTCATGTCTCGATTAGTTTACCAAAGGTGAGGACCCCTCGAATAAGAGTTTGAACTTTAAAAACTTTTACAATTGAGTCCAGATTAATCTCACCAGGACATCGACATCTAGTGGGTAGAGAAAAAAAAACACTTTTTTTCTCCCAAAAAGACCAAATCACATTTAATTAGTGTGAATATGGATTTAGTCTAATAGTGTTTTCCCATTATTTGAGACCACCTAAGAAGAGGCCAAATCGACTAGAACTTAATTAGTGTGAATATGAATTTAGCCTAATAGTATCCTCCCATAAAATCTACGAACTTAATTAATGTGAATATAAATTTAATTTAATAATATCCTTTCATTAATTTAATTCATACGTCTTACCCAATAAAAAATATTGCTAAAACAACAAATGTGCACAGCACATGATGATCAAGAAAGTACAAAAAATAAATTTTATTTAAAAAAAAGGGAACCACCAAATTTTCCCCAAAAATTCTGGATAAAAAGGCGCCAGTGTTTCCACTGTTACTTAGTGGTGAAGGACAAGAATTTCTAAATAATATATATATAGAGAGAGAGAGAGGCTATAAGATTCACAGTAAGTAGCTTAGCTTTGTTCTTTTCCCAACGTGGGGGTTATACTTATATGCACTACTCTACTTTTCTTCACAAACAAAAAAAACAAAAAATTCACAGCTTTGACTTATCTTGAAATAGAATCTGATCCCATTCTCCTCAGAAATGGAGATGCAAAAATAGTGCAGTTTCTCAGTTCTAACAGTGAATATATACTGAATTGATACCCAATAAAATTCTGAATTTACCGATGTGGGATCTCTCATCTCTCAGCTCTCCATCAGTTCATGCACAATACTGCTACTATTATTGTCAGTCCCTATAAAGAAAATGCATGGCAAACCCTACTACATATTACTGCTAGCTTTTAACACATACACACAAGCAAACAAGAAAAAGAAATATCCAAATTGGAATTCTCCATTCATCTTTTTCCTGTTATCTCCTCCATTCCATGCAAGTCTCCGTACACATATTTTTTAATATATATATATATCAGTAGTTTATCTTTCACGGAAAAATCTATCTAATTCAAAAAAAAAAAAAAAGTTTTAATGTAAATATGATTTACCATGTGTTATAAAATTGATAACAATTTTTCTAATTTAAGTGAGGTGTAAATTCGAAGTTGTATATACTTATGCAATTAGGTTTTATCTAATTTGAATAAATATTAGTTTAAAAATATCTCGAGTTATAAAGAAGAAAAAAGAGAAGAAAAAGAAAAAAGAAAAGAAAAAGAGATTCCCATCATAAACTTTTCTCGAGATTAATATATATATATAATATATATATATATAATTATGTATGTATGTATGTATGTATGTATGTATGTGTGTGTACAAAAACAGTGAAGGAAAGGAGTAGCTGATGTCTTGAAACAGGGCTTGTTCTTTATATATATAAAGCGTGCATGCATGAAAGGGAGAAAGAAAACCCTGTTCCGAACGTAAGGTGTAAATTTGTCTTTACCCTCAGAAAGAAGCAAACTGTCAAAGTTATATATATATATATATGTATATGTGTGGATAAAGGGTATAAGGGTTATATCTTGAATGTATATATATATATATAATATATTATAATATTTTTTTTTTTTTTCTCCTGAGAGGATTTATCATTCATTCATCCATCTAATTAAGAAGCAGTACTAATAGTGGTGTGTGTGTATGGTTCCCAGATAACATTAGGTGAACTGAGTACCGCTATGACCAGTCACTGCATGCAGAGAAGAGAAACCAAAAAAAAAAAAAAAAGAAAAAAAAAGTGTTGTGAGTTGGTAGTCTTGGGCAGAGATAAGCCAAATATACATATATTTTTTAAATAAATAAATTTAAAAAAAAATAAAGAAAGAAAGAAGAAAAAAAAAGGGGGAAAAATTTCACAGAGGAGTGTTTAAACCTGCTACTGTCGGTTTTGTCAGCTAAGGTAGCACTATTTTGCTGGCTTTGGCAATGTGGGCAATTGTGCTTTAGCTTTAACCAGTGATTTTGTCTGTCCCTTAGCTTTATTCCATTGGGGGCTAACCTCTCTTTAAGCAAAGAAAAAATGCTTGGAATAACGAGACAAATCCTTCCTCTCTCTCTCTTAAATTACTTCTTCGTTTTCTCTTTCTAGTCAAATGGGATTTTGCCACGTGTCAAACCATGAGCAATGGAGCTTTTCTTCTCTCTAAAAGAATTAAGAAGATAGAGGAGGAGGGCTCCCACAAGATCTTCTTAAGCAAGAAAAGCATAGTCAAGGTCCAAAGAAAGTGCCTACTCAATTCCCTTTCTTCAATCAATTTGATCTTATATATATGTATTATTCTTACATTTGTGGAAACAAAGTTCAAAAATTGAATTTTTCTTTTTCTGTTTTGTGCTTTCTATTATTTCACATCTTTTGTGTTCTGATATATACATATATATAAACATCAGCAGAGAGCAACTAACTGTATTATAGTCGTACCTAGCCATAATGTTGTCTACTGCCAAACTTTAATTCGAAAGAAAAGGATTTTGGTTGCCTCTGATGTTTATCGTAATTATTACCCTATTATAGAAACATAGTCCAAAGTTGCATGTGGGATCTTCATTACCTTAACTTGGAAACCCCCTTTTTCTCCCTCTCTTTCATAATTCTTCTATTATAATTTCCAATCATTTTTTTAATTAATCTAAATTTAATTTCGTAAAATATCATTAAGATTCATAGTATATAAGATCAAAACACAAACACACGAACAAATAAAAATAATTAAATAAGACACAAAAATTTATATAACTTATATTCATTTATACTAAAATTATATTTATTGTAACTTGTCTTTATTAGGGTTTATAAGTTATGTAAATATTTACAAAAAGAATTAACTAAACCTAAAAAATCAAAGTTAAAGAATTTATCTATACAAACTTGAGATAAAAGTGATGACGATGTATACATATGTATAGAATACGGTAGACATTTTGGCATCAAGAAAGTCTTTTTTGTCATTTTCTTTGCTTACATCCTGAATCCTTATTGATAATGAAAGCAGATAAAAAAAATGGTCAAATTACCAAATTATGAGGAAAAGGATCAAAGAGGAAAGAAAAAAAAAAAAAAAAAGAGAAAGATAAAAGGAAAAGAATTAAAAGAACTCATATGAACATGGGAACAAAATAATGTATAAAGTAATGCACAAAGGTAATAAGAAGAAGAAGAAGAAGAAGAAGGCATGCATGAAGAAAAGAAAAGCATTTTGGGAAGAGAAACTTTGTTTTAACGTTAGGAATTGTTTGGCAATACTTATATATATATATATATATATATATATATAAAACTAAAATTGAATGAGAAGTTATTATTTGTTTTCCGAAAAGTGTTTATTTATAAAGATATTCAGCGATCATCAATCTGTAAAGTGAAGATCAAAACCGATCTTAAGTCTTTCCCTATTTCCAATGCCGGAAAATACATACACATACATACATACATATAGATATATATACATAAGATATATAACATAACATATATATAATATAATATATATATATAGATATATATATATATATATATATATATATATATATATATATATATATATATATACTTTGATTCCTCTCTTACTTCCTTTTCTTTGAATTTTGTTTGATTATTTTCAAAAACCCTTTTTTTTCTTGTATTAAAAAATAAAAAAATTATCGATTGATTTAAAAGAAATAGTATGATAAATATTTTCAATGCGTGTCTGAAACTATAACTTAATTTTTTTTAACAAAATATTCTATAATGTGGATGATGAATATAATATATAATCTAATATTTTTTAAATTAATCGATAAAAATTTTAATTGAGTTATCAAAAAAAATTATAATATATATATGAATAATATTGGATTATTTTTGTATGTATAATGAAGATTTTGAAATGTGTTTGAGAGGGAAAACTGTTGAATCTATGACTTATAAAGACATTGTTCTCTGCTATTGGTCAAGGAAAGGAATCATACAGTGGAGTAATTGGATTGTAGAATGGGTCAGAAAAATAGAAGAAAAAAAAAAAGTAAAGGAAAAAAAAAAAAAAAATTACAGGGGGGTTTTAGGGGACAAAAAGAATGAAAAAATTGGAATTAGTCCTGTAAATATTTTACATCTTGGTCCCTCACCACTGTCAAATTGTCTACTCTTTTTTTTTTCAATATTTAATTAATTATTCTATTAAATGTTTCCACAAGATAAATTTAATTTTTCTTTTTATTAATTTAAAATTTTAGAATAAAAATTGATATTAAAATTAAAATAAGAGTGGTTTATAAATTTATATATAAATAAAAAAGTAAATAATAATGAATAATGATGATAGAATAGTGCTTTTGATCTAAAAAAATCATTTGCTTGAAATGGGTAATTCCAACTCCAAATCAAAATCAGAACCATTGATGAGTCAATCAGGCCATAATTGTCCAGAAAATCCAACCAGAATCTGCCACGTGGATATCCTCTAAAACACGATAGCTTCTCCTCTCACACGCACTGCCGTATATAACATCACGTAGACATGTGGGCCCATCTTGTCCTCGTACATCAAGACCATTCACTGATGATGGACCCACCGCATCATAGTACAAAATTTTAAGGTCCCACTCTTTATGCACTAGCGTACAACACCTTCAATGCGCAACTTGCAATATTTTAAAATAATAAAAAAAAAACAACAGAAACAGACGGAACTTTTTCCGTTAAATAACCACGAGAGATGACGGCGTCATTTCCATCTATAAATACACACAATTCTTCCCTCCCTTAATTCTCTTCCTTTGTCTCCATTCCTCTTTTGTTTCCACTTATATATCTATATATATATAAATACTCCCCACACACACACTCTCTCTCTCTCTCTCTCTGCAGAAATACATTTAACGTGAAAATTGGAGCTTAGAATCTGAAACTTTCCATTTTGGAGTGGGAGACTCGATCGCCGGCGAGAGAGCTGTAATCACCGGATAATATTCCCGTTTAAGAAGCTGAATGCATGGGATTTTCAAATTGTTTCCTCTTCAAGTCCTTTCGTGTCTTCATTGATTTGGTTTTTGATTTGATTTGAGTTCGTCGGCACTACTTTCATTTTTTGCTCCCAAGTAATTCCAATTCCAGAACCAGAAGAACCAGAGAAGAAGAAGAAGTCGGTCTCAATCTCCACAGTTGTTTTTCATCCATTTAGTAAAGGTACTAATAAATAAGTGTACATTTCCATTTACTTTCCCCTTTTTTGCATGTTTCCATGTGGTTAAGAACATTGAATCTCCTGTGTTCGCTCTCTTTGATTTTTTTTTGGGGGAAAAAAAAAGAAGAAAAGTTCTGGAGTCGTTGTCTGGATTCCATAACAAGATTGTTTGAAGATAATCTTCGGTTTTTTTTTGCAACAATGTTGATAGAGTCATTCTTCTTCTTCTTCTCTGAAGTCAAATATTGATGTTAATGGAGAATGGTAGCTTGGAGGAGGAGGGAAAGGAGATGAGAGAGAAAGGAAGGGAGAGGGATGGCATAGGTAGGTCGCTTTCAAAATAGAGTTGAGTACATTTGTTATTTTATATTATTAATTTTATTCATTCTTTTGTGTCTGTGTGTCTCATTGAGTAAACGCTTTCATAACTCGACATACATTTCTGCATTTATTTTTCCTTTTCTTCTCTTTTCTTTTTATAAAGCCATTGCGCATTCATTCATTTCCCCAATTCAAGATTCTGTACCATACTCTGTTTTCCTCCCTCTGTTCCACCCCCACAACTCTCTGTTTCCTACGATCTCTGTATATATAAATATATACATATAATAATGTACGTATAGGTTTGTATGTGCATATATATATATTTGGGTTAGAGCAATGATTTGATTTGATATGATATGAAACTGAAAAGAAAAAGTGTGAATCGAAATTAACTACTGTTGCTACTACTATTACTATTACTATTTATTAATAAATGTTGATCATGAAAATGATGATTTCCAGTATCCGTCAGAAACTTCGGCTCAGAAGCAAATACTACCAAAAACAAAATCCATTTTATTTCTGCTCTTTTTTTTTCCCTTTGCTTTGTTTCTTTATTTCGTCTGTGTCTGTGGGTTAGTCTGTACATTAAAGCACACACCGCATCCGACCACTTTTAGTTTTGCGCATTCAATTATTGACTTTATTTTTCTTTATGAAAGAAGAACAAAAAAAACTGTGAATAACTTAACAATCATCGAATATTATTTTCGCTTTTTTTTGGGTCTTGCTATTTGAGATTTTGAAAAATGGAAAAGTAGCAAAAATCA
Source organism: Asclepias syriaca (assembly GCA_027405835.1). NCBI lineage: Eukaryota > Viridiplantae > Streptophyta > Magnoliopsida > Gentianales > Apocynaceae > Asclepias > Asclepias syriaca. Next base: position 3,097,811 of record CM049929.1, on the reverse strand, counting down.
CTCGAAAATTTTAATTAGGTTTTGCATAATTTTTGAGATTGGGAGAATTAATGGAATCCTATTATTTTGATACTCAGAATCTTATTCCTGTATATTTTTTTTTGCAGCTTAAAAAAATCCCAACGAAAAAGAGAAGAATATGTTGACGTGTATTACGTGTTCCAAACAAAGAACAGAAGATGAAGCAGAGGAAGGCGCGCGTGGGACTCCGAGTACAAAAGAAGCCGTCAAAAGCCTGACGGCGCAGGTTCTAATCCTACAACCCTATTTCTTACTCCTCCAGTCTCATTTGTTAATATTATTATATATATATATATATATTATGTTCAAGTATATGTTTTCTGGTCCTCTCTCTCTCTTTTCCTTTCCTTTTCTTTTCATTTGGATTTTTTTTTATTTGTTATTTGTTATTTTTTGTTATTTCTTGGTTGTGAAAACAGACAAAAAATCCATATCCAGTACGATGCAGCTAAAGTGGGGTCCTATATGTATTTTCTCTTTATGCGATTTTACACTGTTTACATGGTCTTCCTGTATGGGCCCCACTGAGATAGTTTCTTTGGTTGTTGTGCGTCACTGTGCATTTTTGGAGAGGACTCGAATTGAAATAACCATTTTATTACATTTGCCTATAAAGATTACGGAATTGTTTTGGTGGTTTTTTAGGTGGAAGGAGGGAGGGAGTAGGGACCTTGGTTTTGGTGTGAGCTTTTTTTTTTGTTATTTACAGGAAAAAAAAAGGGTTTTATTGTGGTTTGATTTTGGGATTCTTGAAAAAGAAAGAAAGAAACAGTAACATACACACACTACTACCTACTTTGGGTATTTGGTCCATGATGACCAAAGAGAATGAATGAATTTCTTTTTTCTTGTGTGTGTATTAGGGAGGAGGGGTGGGACTGTCTCTTCATGAGATAACAGGTAATGAAACTATTGGCATTATAAGCTTTTGAGGTGAGGGTAGGTGGGTTAAAGATAATGAATGACTTAGTTGATGGGGACATGGTCACGCTAGTCCTTGGATCATGTGTCCGAATATCGGTCCCAATGTGTTTCCCTCATCTTTCTTTCTTTTTAGCCTTTTCTTTCTTTCTTTCTTTCTTTCTTGGACTTTGAATAATCAAAGATTAATCATGCCCCAATATCTCCCTCTATCTCAATCCCCAGTAATGACAAAATCATCGTAGGAAAACTCAGTTTTAAAGGACAAATTCTTGCAATATCCAAAAAATATAAATATGAAATATTGTGCTTTACATTTATGTATATATCTATAATTTAAGAAACAAAATGAATTCCTTTACTGACTAACCCATATGTGATCAGTGTGTAATATATACTATTATACTATTTCTTAGTCTTCCACTAGCATTATTGATTCCACTAGGGTTTTTAATACTGGCAGGCCTACTTTATTTTGCTTTTACTAATTAGACAGCCTTAATTAGTTCTTATTTCTTTTTTCCATAAAAAAAAGAAAAGGAGAACTATACAAAAATACGTTCCTTTGCGTCTGGCACTCAGCCACTCTAATCTATTCTAACGAGAGTAGTCTAAATGATTGCATTCAGTGATTACATTGGGATTGGAAAGCAGAGAGTAAGATCTCTTTGTCAGCAAAAAAGCAAAGCAAAGCACTATCCAGCTAGTACTGTATTCACAGTCCCCTCAGTTATGGGTTAGTAAAGTTAGTAAAGCTGTGAGATTTCAGGTCTTCTGGGGTACTCCACTCTCCCATTTCCATTGTGGGGTAACAATTTTCATTTCTTCTCTTGTTAGAAATGGGATCTTTGGTTAACTTGATTTTAGTTCATTTCCTAGAAGTGACAGTCATATCACATATGCAGATTTATGATCGAATCTCTCCTTTTCCCTTGCCTTATGGATATAATGAAAAAGAAGTCTAAAAGCCCATCATTTTGTTTTAGTGTTCATAATAAAATTGTGTTGAATAATAACCACTAATATTTTATAAAAACAACTAAACTGAGATTTTTTTTTCTTTTTTTTTTCCGGAGAGTGGACACTGTTTGTAAATAGTAGTCTAATCCAGATTTGATTTTCTTTTGTTTTCAAATATATATACAATTTGGGGGTTATAGTCTATTCCAATTTCTAATGGTCAATTCCTACTCAAATTTAGCAAAGGTAGAAACAGCAGGATCACTATCCCCAAGTGGGGATCTTGAAAAAAGACAGGACGCATGTTTGGAAAAGACCTGTCCAAGTTTTCTTTCAGTGTGACCCACCATTTGAAATTCTGTCCACGCTCATTGTTCCAAAATGTGTACTCTAAGGTGCCCCTAGGAGAAGTAATACCACAGGTGTAAGGATGTTGAAAGGCTAATACCAGTTGTGTTTTAAACTTAAATGGCAAAAAAAATATCTTCAAATTTTTTTTTTCTTCTTTTTTTGGACCAATCTGCCTTTGGCCCGGCTTCCTACCTTCTTAACAGTTAATACAGCTACATTACAGAAAAATCAGTGGATATTCTTCGTGGATGCAAAGAATACACATCGATTTTTCTTACCATCTGTGCGTCAAAATATGGTCTTGGTATTTCCTTATGACACAAATGTGACTATTGCTAGAAGAAGTAGGTTATTATCAAAATGCTTCATATAGTTTTTTGTGGGACAAAATGTTTTTCTTTTTATTTATATGCAAAGTTTTGCTTTTCTATGCTTAAACAACAGGAGTGAATTGATCTTTGGTCTGAAATACATTGCTTCTCTACCATGCGCTTTTTTTTAGTTATTACTAACCAACCCAACCCAGATATCAAGACTTCATTGTTAGATATAGTATGTGATACAAAGGTGCTTATGAGATTTAGAAATTTAGTTGCATTAAGAAATTCGTGATATGGGGAGCTTGTTTTTTATCCTTCTAAACTTTCCCAAGTAGCTAGCTATGGATATGGATGTCATTTATGTTCTTCTGTTACTAAGTAGTAATTGTCCTGGTAACCTAAGGCTATCGTCATCATCATCTCCAGATCAAGGATATTGCTCTGAAAGTTTCTGGCAATTCAAAGCAAAGTAGTAAGCCTAGCACCCCGAGCAGCTTCAGGAGAGGACATCGGCCATATCCAGACTTTGATGCGATTTCCGAGGGAGTTTCATACCCACCGTATATGCAACCAGGAAGCTCAAGTTCTACTCCTGCTTGGGATTTTACTAGAAGTGGTCATGGCACTGGGAGACGCGATTCCAGATTCTCTGGGGCATTTGGAGGTGACAGAACACCGGGTGGATTATCTATATCAGCACAGTCTGGAGAAGTAGTTCTAGAAGATGAGGATGAGCCCAAAGAGTGGATGGCACAGGTGGAGCCTGGGGTTCAAATTACTTTTGTGTCTCTTCCACATGGTGGCAATGATCTGAAGAGAATCCGCTTCAGGTAATCTTCTCACAGCTCATTTGGTTTTGTTTCTTTTGTGACACAGTCTGAAATGAAATATCTAAATCATTGTAGAGAAACAAAAAAAAGAAAAAAAAAAAAAAAATCTTTCCTGTGAATGGAAGCTAGAAATTGTTATGGGAAGAAATGTCAATATAGATGTTGATGTGACTAAAATCAGTGTCTCTTGGACCATTTCTGATATTATTTTTTTTGGCAATGGTTTTAAATTGACTTATCCTATATCTGTGGACCTTCTGCTGCATAGCATGTACGAGGTCCCATTTGTGAGCGCTCCAACCTAGAGACAACCATGAATGCTGATCAATTTGAATCTGTCATTCATTTGTTAAACCACTCAATTGATGAGTCGTATTCCGTGCCTTTTTCATACTCTCTCATAGAACAAGTCATTTGTCGTGCCTTTGCAAATTTGATATTACACAAAACTGGTCGCATTAGGGTACAAGCTAGTTTGCATTCTTAGATATTTCAACTAAATCATTCCTAGAATCTTTAACTTCTGTTCTATATCTTGCTGACACTCTGTGAACATTTTTAAAACATGAAGTCGTGAAATGTTCAACAAATGGCAAGCACAGAGATGGTGGGGTGAAAATTATGATCGCATTATGGAGCTTTATAATGTTCAGAGATTCAACCGGCAAGCTCTGAACACACCAGGACGATCAGAGGATGGGGTAATTGACCTTAATTTTACTCCTCAATATATCTACACGTTGCTTGCGTTGGTGTTCCTCCTTGCTTTGTAATATCTTCTCTAGTTAACTGGCGTTTAGCTTGTCCAAGTATCATTTTTGTCTTGGTTGGAATAGTTCTTCATTCATGCACAATGACTTTGTCAAAATGTCTCCGCAAGTCCAAATTAGGAAGTTTGAGATATTTTTTATTTATTTATTTATTTTTTGGCTATGGTGCAGAGAGATTCTAATTACACAAGGCTTGGGTCAGCAAGAGAAAGCCCAATGATGACTCCATCCATAAACAAAGAATGGACGCCAAGAAACTATTATAAATCTACTACAGGAACTAAGAACTATTTTCCTGTTGATCCTCTAGATCAGGGGAGCAGCCACCATTATAATAATAACAACAATGCTGGATCAAGTGGTTATGCAGCAGCTGGAGGTCCAAGAGGAGTCGACATGGAACCATCCAGAACAACAACTTCCTCCAGAGACGAGGCTTCAGCTTCCATTAGCAATGCCAGTGACATCGAGTCTGAGTGGATTGAACAAGATGAGCCTGGAGTTTACATTACCATTAGGCAACTCGCTGACGGAACCAGGGAACTGAGACGCGTCAGATTCAGGTAAAACCAATACTAAAGAAAGGATTCAAACAAAAATTCTCTGTCCAAAATTCATATCTTTTCCTATTCCTTTTTCCTGCAGCCGTGAAAAGTTTGGCGAGGTGCATGCGAAGCTTTGGTGGGAAACAAACAGGGATAGAATACAAGCTCAATACCTTTAGATTATTTATATATATATATATATATATATATATATATAGTTTTTCAAAGATGATGTTTTCTTTTCATGGTGGAAGTGAACATATTTTTCTCCGAAGAATCAAAATTTGAAGCAGGTGCAAATGCCAAAATATATATACATGGGGACTGGGCAGTCAGGCTGGTGTCAAAATATAGAAGAGCTCCATCATCTCATCATCACACCATTGGGATACGCCATTTTTGTTTATCTTTCGTCACATCACAGTCTATACGTTGATTGATATCTCAAAATTCTTTTTTTTTTTATTTTTTCCTTTTTTCTTTAATTCTTTTTGCCTTTATAGCTTTCTGAGGTTTTCTCTTTGACAAATTTCTTTGTAACTCATCAACCTTAATTTTACTTTTATTAATATGGGAAAATGCAGTGGAAAGCTTGTCATGCAAGAGAGATCATGATGTTAATACTCATTGAGAGTTTTCTTGGAAATTCCAATTTTGTATTTGAGGTCATAGTTTTTTTATATTTCATCATATAGTTTAGTATTAAAATTATATTACTATTTGATAATAATTTTTTTAATCATGTTTAAATAATAATAATAAAATAGTAATATAATACTTTAAAAGTTCATTATTATTCTTAAAACTCCTCCATCCAATTTGCCATAAATAATTTTCTTAGTCAATAAAATTATTTCTTTTAAGCTAATCATTACTTTGTTAATTAAATATATTCAAAATTTAAAAAAAGACGTTTGCTATTTGTCTAATTGAATATATTTTTAATTTGATAATGAGTACAACCATGACTTGAAATTTCATCATTTGAAATCAGAGATTATAATCACCGGCCTATGTCATTGCCATTAGCTTTACTGTCGGCTACCTCACAACGAATGCAAGAACATTGAATCCTACCACCACCTCTGAACAAGGGCAATTCTGCAATAAATCCATAATAGACAGCATAATATACCACAAAAATATGCAAACAAATTTCAAATCAGAAACCAATGTCCTCAAACAAAGATAAAATTCAGTCATTTTTTATGGTGCATAAAGACGAACCAACGGCACAGTAATACCAGTATTACAAATCATTGACAGCAGTAGTTTACGACCCAATAACAAGACAAGACATAGACAGGTGGTCAGGCATGCCACTTTATTCGCACACCAAAGGGGGGTCACGCCCATGGCTGACAGCAGATATTATATATATATATATTCTTCATCCTGCTACTTTCCTGGTGAAAGTTCTTCCAGGTAAAATCTCTTGAGATCTCCCTAGGAATAAATCAGATTGCCCATGCCATCCACCGGCCTTCATAGGAGGAGGTTGTTGCTGTTGTTTTGAAGGTAGCTTACCAGAGCCAATTGACATATTTCCCATTTTCTCAGCTGTATCAGACACAGCTGTTCCGCGAATCCTTCCAATATGGTTGGCAACTGCATGGAAATATTTAAATAATAAAAAACCCCAGTTGGAAAAGTATACCAAATCATATTTGAAAGAAAGTAGTTCAGTGAGCAGAGATAAGCTAGCAAAATCACTTAATTTTTATTCCATAAGATATAGTATTTAAAAAGTATATACCAAATAAAAGGTCTAAATTTTTCCATGAGAATGGTATGCAAAAGCCCACACGCACCCACAGCACATAATCTAAATTAACTAATGCCTTGTAATATAACATTTATCTTGCATAAAGCACAACAAGAAAATATAGATTTTACCCAGTGCCCCCATTACACATTCCAAAACAGGCTCCAGTAAATGAGGGAAAACTGTAGATCATGCTGTTTCACATTTGCTTCTTTTTGAGCCACATTTTTCTGAACACAATTTTCAAATAAAATATCAAACAAATATTACTTACTTGGAGAATTCTTTACAGGTGGTCGATATCTGGGTTGTTGCTTTATGGAGTTCTTCAGATATTTTTTATCATCCTAATGCATAGAGAAAGGATAATTAGGTAAACACATAAGAAAATTCAGCCAGCATATTAGTAAGGAAAATCAATAGAAGTTTAAAAGGAGAATTTACCAGACTATTCATCTCCAACTTCCTTTGAACCCCTGTCAAGTTCATCAAAAACAATGTTACCATGACATCCCAAGCCATAAGCACATAAACCACACGGTCGTATTTGAATTACCACAAACACAACAATTATAGGAGAAAATACACCAAAAAATTCTCCAAATGCAATTGCTACTGTAATTAAGTGTAACCTAAGCATCAACCTTGCATCCCATTCACAGGAAACAAGTGAATGATCCTTATGAGAACATAAACAAAATATGAGAAGCTAAATAAGACAAATATCTATAATCTTAATGGGCAAAATGAAATCTGAATGTCAGTGGTATGCTGGAGTGTGCCAAACAGGGACCAGGGCCACTAGATTTACCTCAAATGATGACATCCACAGTTTTATCTACTCTATGGCGGCATGCTGAATGGCATATCTAATATGATAAGGATATAACTAATTTTCCCCTCTTTCACTTATTTTGAAAAAGGTTCCATAACTTAGTTATATTAAAAATGGTTTGACATAAGAACCAATAGACCTTTAACTTCATAACAGTTCAATGAGGAATCCAATTTCCAAAACTTGTGCTAAGTACTATAATAACAATTTAATGAGTTTCCAGTCTGAAATATATCAGGGTTCAACAAAGACTTTGGATACAACTCACAAATCATAACAAAGGTGGAAGCTTAAAATTAACCTGCATGCATCGATATATGCGGTTTAGGCAAGTTGTTTATAGGCGTCACATGAGGTAAAGTCCCCGAGTATCTCCTGCCAGGCTTCTGCTCTAATGAAGCAGTCCTTGTTCCAACTGCAACAGGAAAATACCTTTAACATGATGAAAAGCCCAAGAATAAACAAACACGATATGCACTTTTTTAGAAGGCTGACCAGATGGAGGAGTTTTTGTAAGAACAGGTTTTGGTCGTAAGGATGGTGGTACATAGAAGCAACTCTGCCAAATGAAGAAAAGAAAGTGTTATGCACGGTGTAAATATCTCATATGTTAATTTCATCTGGCATTTGAAATGCTCATCACCTGGAAGAACGGATGCTGGAGAGCCTCTGATGCTGTAGGCCTTCTACTTGGATCCCATGAGCAAAGTGACTAGAAATCCACAAGGACAAAAGTAATTAAGAGTGCTGCTCCCTTCTTTCACCACTTAAATTTATCATTTTTTACTTTTAACCCATTCTTTCACCACTTAAATTTATCATTTTTTACTTTTAACCCATTCTTTCACTTTCATGAAGAAAACATTGCAGGGCTAAGATAAATAAGGTTAATTGAAATATAAAAAATTCATAGTTCTACTAAACACTTACTGTTATCAGATTAATTGCATCATCACTAGCAGAAGGTATCAGGACAGAGAGGTGGACACCAGGAACCTGCACAAAGATTACATGCAACAAGTTACCAGACCACCTCACTATTAAACATTCTTGTCACTTAAAAAATAAGACAAATAAATCAGGATCAGAACAAAATACCTGTGGGAACTGGTAGTTAATAGCATTGGCAAGTTCGAGTCCTTCTGCCCACACACACCCTGTAGGACTCCCTATAACATTGCATATTTTATAGATTTCATCTGCTTCACTGCAAGAATGAAACAAAAACAGAGCTCAACTACAAATAGACACTATATTTCCATATTACAATTTATTGAAAAAGATAAAAAAAAAAACATGACCATAAACAAAATCATTTGAACATGTTTTTACATCTAAAGAACTAATAAAAGGATGCATTAGTGGGGAAAAATAATAAAATGACCAACTAAAAATCCAGAAGTCAAAACTATTTCACAAAGGAAATCCCATAAGAAATTTCAATCATATGCAAAAAAAGGATAAGATATATCAGAAAGGAATCAAAGCTGTTATACCAGCAAACTAATAGAATCTGGCAATTAGAGAACAACTACACAAGTTGTATTTGGATACTGTTTTTTCTTTTGCTTTAGTGTATACTGATAACATAATTAAAATGTTATTAATATGATAGTTGAATAGTATTATTATATGCTCGGTCTTTTTTTCAATGTCAGTTAATTTTGAATATGCTTGACCAACTCTGAACAACATACAAGATCGCATTTCAATGCTGTCTTTTCTCAAACTGTCATAGTTTAAAATACTCAAAAGAAACTGCAATTCAAATATGTCTAGTTAAATCTTTACCTTGAACCAGGAAATAAAGGTCGAAGAGTTAACAACTCAGACATTATTGCACCCATTGCCCACATATCTGACAATAGCAGAAACAGAAGTTAAATCAGTCATTACTAGTAGAAAATTTGAAAGCACTCATTACTAGTCAAATTCTCACCTACAGCAGGACCATAAGTTGGCGACTGAAGCAAAACTTCAGGAGCCCGATACCTACAAACCAACATCTCAATAATCTAAAGAATAGGAGAAAGGAATAATGGGTAAGAAAATTGAGAGGAAAGACCCACCAGCGTGTTGAGACATACTCCGTATATGGAGGTCGAGAATTTATTTCACGTGCAAGACCAAAATCAGCAATTTTAATAATATCTTTCGAGACTAGCAAGTTCTCTGAAAAGATAAAAATGTAGATTTAAATAGCATGTCAAAAAAAGGTGCTCTCTAGACATAGATTCCAAGATTTATTCAGAATGACATGTAGATGCAAGTTCATTTTAGTTGTGTGGTAAAAGAAAACAAAACTGATATCAGTTAATTTTCACAAAAGGTAATATGTCAGGATGACACAAGTCTCATCTTATATTTTTAAAACGAGAGGAGAATCTACAGCACATGTACCATACAACAGAGAGTATGAGGGAGAGAATTTTATGGTCAGCATGGACGGTCATGTTTTATAAAAAATTGAAGGGGAAAAAACTTTAGGTGGAGAAAAATAGATATATTTTTAGATTTTATCATTTTAATTTAATATTTCTATAATAAGTATTAAAAATATAAGTTACACAATTGACATTTTACATCTAAAATAATCTAAAGACTGGACAAAGTTGATAAGGATAACTCTTTTGCCAAAAAATGATGGTAAACAGAGACCCTTAGGCTCTGATACAGAATATATATTAGCTCACATAAATCCTAATCCTCATCTACTTCATAGCATGTAACAGTCACCTGGCTTAAGGTCACGATGAAAGAATCCACGTTGATGCATGTAAGCAAGGCCTTGAAACACTTGAAAGCACCAGTTTTTGACTTCAGTTTCAGAGAAAAGTTTTCCCCGATCTTTCATCAGCTGATACAGATTGCATTCCTGAAGTGTAAAAAAGGAGTGTAATTAATACATTTTTTATGAATTTGACAAAAATTGTTGATTTTCTAATTTGAGAAAAGATAATAAACTAATTTTTTTCCCTATAAAAAATAAAGGTAATAAAATTTTTACATAAGAAATTCACAGCGTACCATGTACTCAAAAACAAAGTAGAGGATATCATGTTCTCTTATGACTTCTTTCAGCTTGACAATATTTGGGTGGTTCATTTTCCTAAGAGACTGTATACAAGAATAAATCACTTAGTATCCAGAGAAAAGGAAAAAAGAAAATTTAAGGAGAAGGAAACAAAGAAACCTTGACTTCTCTTAAGTTTATGCACTCTTCCCATGAATAGTACTTCTTCTTCATTTGTTTGATCGCCACCTATTAATGGGATGAGTCAGAAAAATAATTAATGCCTCATTTGGACACGGACATTCAAATTGAATATATAAGAACTGCTCAAGAGATTCCTCCAATGAAAAGACATTGACATAGAGAGAATCCTACCACTTCACCAGTCTGCTTATTCAATGCACGCCAAACACTTCCAAAAGTACCATTGCCAACTTCCTTAATTACCTTGTACCTGTAAAAGCAACATTATGCTGTATTAAATAACTCAAATCCAAGGCAGAATGAGCTAAATAAAGAATTAAAATCAATATAACATACCTTTCCATTTTCAGCAATTCTGCAACAGGCAACACCGTATTTATTGGAGAAAAAATAGCAATATAGAAGTGTAGGACCTTATATTAAGTAGATGACTGTAAAAGAAAGCTATAAATTATAAACTAAAAACTGGCTGATTCTGCTATATCCACCATCATTCTTCTGTAGCTCCGCATTCAAGGACAAAACCAGGATGACAATGATTGAGGGGCTCTACAGCCTTATTCATGGAATATATCACATCAGAAACTTTGAGACAACATAATGAAAACAGTATGGGAACAGAAGAACAGCTGAACATCCTGATGCCAGACCGGAATGGAGAGAGGATGGTATTCTATCTGTCAAATTTAATTCTCAAAGCAAGCATGGCCGACTGACTATCCTGTGGAATTCTTCTAACGATTACCTCCACTATGTTCTATAGAATAATATCGCCAAATCCTCAGTCAACCAAGAGTTAATCTTCAACGGGTTCCCATCAAGAGAAATTACTAGACATGGCAAAAAAATACTAACTCTGGTCAAAGAAAGTGCATTTAACTATCTAGTTGACCATGAAACAAACTTGTACGTAAAGCTTGCAAACTTCAGGCCTACAATAAAAACATCATATGCCAAAATCAGAAACCTCTGTAGGGTGAAAAAACATGAATATAGGAGAAGAATAACAATCAAAATGAACTAGTACCTCAGATGAGTGATTCCAAAGGATCTCCAAAGAGTGCTGTATCAACAAAATACTCTCGAGAGTTAGATTCAAAACATTAACCAGCAGCACTGCACCAACTATCATTAAAATATATAGAGATATATATATATATATCCGAAGTAAAAATTAGAGATTAGCTCACGTTGCACTGATGATCCAACGGCTATATCAAAAGTTTGCATTTGGCCTCTTGGACTGATCAATCATGAGAAAATGCTCACTAAGTGCAATTGACAAAAGAAACAAGAAGAAAGTCCCCAACAATGAGAAACCGCCAATCAAGAACTTCCTGGAATGATAAACCCCGATATTTGTTGCAATTTGACCAAAGACAAACTTGCTCCATGTCCTAAGTAAAATTAAATCCTTTAAATGGAAGCCCAACAGAACCTGGTAATCAGACACAAAATATTCAGACCATAAACAACATAACCCAGAATCAAGAAAAGTTAATATCAGCAAGGCAAGAAGCAAAAGAGCTCAGTTTATGCCGCTACAGGCCTACTAAACCATAATGCATAATATGTTTAAATTTGAACATTTTGGTAAGACAATATAAATTGAAGCCTCCCAGAATCTTAACTAAAAATTTCGAACAATCAAACTGAATTTTCAACTTAGAAAATTCATGCCTAACAGATGCGTTTTGGAGTTTGTAAGAAAAAAATAAAAAATAACAATCAAACAGGAATCGCTCATTTATAACTCAAATAGACGCAAAATCCATTCCGTCATAAATCTGAAAATCAAGAAAATTACAATCCAATCTGATTCCGCAGCAATTCAAGCTGTTTCATAATCCTCTTATCCTCAACTCCAAGATGGAATACATCAGAGATTGAACAATAACTTAAAGCAATTCATCCACAGATATAAATTCCGGGATTCCCAACTCGACTAAACGAAAAATTCACAGAATCATCATCCAAAATTCAAAAATTATTAAAAAAATACCTCGTGTCCACCCAAAGGCAATTGAACCCCAAACTTAAAATTTTTATCCCAAAAAATTATCAAATCTAAGTCCTAAAAATTAACGAACCCTTCCTCCGATATACTCACATCAATAACCCAACAAACAGAATCAAAACGAACGACCAATAACCACACAACAATCCGCACAGAAACCGCAAAAACAAACAACGCCTCAGAACCGTGACCATAGATCTCCAAATCCATGAATCTCAAAAATTACCGAGTCAGATCTAAATCACAAACACATATATATAAATCAGCAATTCATACGCAAAGTACCTGGGAGGAAAACGGCATAACCTAAAGAGGAAGCCACGGAGGAAGAGGAGGAGGATGAAGAAGGAAAAAGAAAAAAATGGAGAGAGAGAATCCACAACTCTGACCTAACCCAAACACACCCCTATTCTGGTATTTGTGTGTATGCGTGCGTTTGCAGATGGCAGCCACCTCCTTTATATATATATATATATATTTATATTTATATTTATACTGAATAAGAAATAATATATAATATAATATTATCTCAACTTAAAGAACCCTTAATCATCCTCATCATCATGATTCCCTGGTTAAAATTTTTGGGATGGGAATAGGAACGGAGACGGGGACGGTGGTGGGGGGGGGATGGTTTGGAGTAGCTTTGTAGGCAAGAAAAGGAAATTCCTTATAAATAAATAATTAGGTACGAAATAAATGGAAAAGGAAATTTCTTATAATTTTTTATTTTTTTTAACGGAACATATAAAAATAATTTTAATATATTTATGATAAAAAATTATATTCATGTATTTTGTAAGTTTATATACAAAAATAATAAAAATATAATTTATGGAAAATTATCTTTGTAACTGAATTATAAAAATCTAATATTTTTAGCTTTTTGATGAAATATTTTTTGAAAATTTAACATTTAAATTTGAATTCAAAATGTATAAATATATGAAGATTTTTTTTTTAAAAAAAATTTAAAATTAAAGAATGATGATATATTTAGTCCTCCGCTTTTTACTATTTTATTTTACTACAATGGGAAGGGGTAATATTGCTTTGTTTTGTCACACAGTTAGGTCATAATAAATTAAAAGGCTGGTGGAGATTTCTACGTTTCCATCATGACTCAATATTCCACGGGAATTTTTATTTTAACTTTTATTTATTTTGGCATCTTATCACGAGTTCCGCAAAAGAATAATGTTTTTCTTTTTTAATTTTAAATAAAAAGTTTTAATATAAATATAAATATGTGGTTATTTTTGAAACTAATACAATATTTCTTAAATAGATATTCTAAATTTAGAGATTTTCACTTTTATAGGGAGATATATGTATCAAATTGAAAAATTTATCTTATATATAGTATTTAAAAAAAAACTATGTATATGGACAAATATTTTTTAAAATATTTTAAATACTTTAAATTTAAGTGTTAATAAAATATAGTTTAATTAATAATAATGTAATTTAAATTTAATTAATTTTATGTGAAATTATTGAATAAATAGCAAATCTTCAACAAATCAAATCAAATCAAATCAAATTCCTACACTTTAGGAATTATTGATATTATTATTGATTTTGTCTTTATTTTCTTTCCTTACATAGTCTCATTATGTAATATAAATAGGTGATATATTTTTCACCTTAAAGTAATTCAATTAAATATAATTACTCGATATCAACGTGGTATTAGAGCAGATGCTCGATCCAATCCCTAAAAAAAATAAAAAAAAATCAAAAAATAAAAAAAAATCCTCCAAGGCGCACGAGGCTAAACTGCACGTTACTGATTAAGATGCTCCTTGACACGAGTGTAAATTGTCTGCAAAGTTAAAAAGAATGCTCCTTGACACGAGTGTAAATTGTCTGCAAAGTTGAAAAGAATGCTCATTGACACGAGTGTAAATTGTCTGCAAAGTTGAAAAGAAGGCTCATTGACACGAGTGTAAACTTTAGGAATAGTTGATATATTTTTCACCTTATACTTTAGGAATTGTTGATATATTTTTCACCTTAAAGTAATTCAATGAAATATAATTAATCGATACCAATTTAACAGAACGAAAATTATTAAATAATAAATTTGAGCTAATTTCTATAATTTATTGTTATTTTGATAATAGGAAGAAATGAGTACAATTTGAATAAAAATACATTTATTATTATAAATTAAACAAATCATTCAGGGAAAAAAAATTAAATTTTGAAGATAATCTCAAGATAGTCTTAGATTTATTATTATTTTATTAATTAAAAGACATCTTATTTTAGTTAGAATATTATGTTATTATTTTATTTTATCTTTTATTATTTCTTAAAAAAAGAAAAAGTTAATATCCTATTAAGACTTTAAAAAGAAAGTTAGGAATAATCCTATAAATAGGATCTCTCTACCCTAGGATTAGCGCAATTGGATGGAGGAAAAACAACTTAAGAGAATTTTTAGATGATAGGCACTTAAGCGTTGAATCAATTCACGATTTATTTTAAGACAAGTTCCAAGTTTATGAGCGATATAATTTCTGAGTTCTAAGTTCTAAACTTTAAATACAATTTTATTAATATTTTAATATTTATATGGGTTAATTAAATTAAATAGGAATTTTATTATTATAATTAAATTCATGTTTAGACAGTTTCGTAACTTCACAAATTACTTTAATTCTATCATGAATTTTAGATTAAACTGCAATTGATTATTTGACGATTGTCTTAAATATTTCTTTATTTGTTTAATCGAATTACAACGATTTCGTTAGTAGGTGATACGAATTCTGAATTTCATCAAAATTCAAATTAAAAATTTGATTTATAATTTGAAAATAAAATTATGAAACTTAAAGAATTATTAATTGCTTTTTTACATTTTCATTATCTAAAAATCATTCATTTTAATTATTTTTTATTCTTGTTAATTAATTTAGATTTGATTTCTTAAGGAATGAACATCTTATATTGCTCACTGAATAAATTGAATTAATTTTGACTGACTTGACGATAATTTGTGTAATTCTAAAACCGCATCGAATAATAATATTTAAAAAATTTTAATTTTTATTTAAAAAGTTTAGAGTGACATTAAAAAGCTTTTCTAATACTTTTAAAACCATTAAGGTAATTATTTAAAACTAAAACTAAAATATTTTCACATTCAATGATTTCTTGTACCACATTGTGATTCTCTTTATTACAGGGTTCATTATTACAAGTATGGACATAACTAGTGAGTTTGCATTCAAATTTGTTAATCTCAGTTATCAAAATGTAGGTAACCAATCACTTACCAAATTAAAAAAAAAAAAAAAAGGAAACCAGTGGACTAATCTTGGTCGTATGAAGTTGATCCAGTGACCTCATTGAAATTCTCAGCATCTCTAATTAGCATTACTCGAAAATTTTTAGCATTTCTGGAGGACATAATAAAGAAAATCAATAGTTAAATTTTATAACTAGGAAATTAAAAATTAAGTATTATAATTAAGATACTAACCCACAGTTTCTGAATCACTTTTATATATGGAATACCCCAACTGACAGAAAAGAAAATCAAACAATACAAAAATTTCAATCATTTCTTGTAAGAGTTAACTCAATTTTTTTATCACAATTTTATTTACTTTATTCCGTTTCATCACTTTATGACAAAAGACAAAAACTGTGACAATTAAAACTAACCTTCGCACATGCATTTATGGCTGCCTTATTACTGGCCTCAAGGATAACTTTCATTCCATCAGCAGCATAGCTGCAAAAGGAGAATTCATCATAAGGACAAATATATGTAAGCATGAGATATTAGTTAGTCTATACCATGCATGCATAAAATAATTACTAGGTGATTTAAAGGAAAAGCAAACCAAAACTGACAGCAGTGGGTATATGCAAATTGAGGCACAGTGAAATGCGAAGGAGAAAAATATCAAGTGCAACATTTAGGCACAGAATATTCGATGGATTTAACAGTTTTTGGCCTTCTGTTTAAAATAAAAAGCCCTGGCAAAGAAAGCAGGGCCAGGATATCATGAAATGAGATTTTCTGTACAACCCCCAATTTTTTACCCTTTTTTTCCCGTATGTATGCGTGATTGTTGGGGTTGGGGGTGTCTTGGTCATTTGTATAAGTGAAACGTTTCTATTTCAAACAGACATCTTTTCTTACACTTTCTCACAATTAGCCTCGAGTAGGCTTGACATTACTTCCCCTATCTCTTTCATTGGAAATTTAAGATTTGTCAACCTTCCAATCGTGGCTTCTTCCATTCTTTCAACGACACCAAAAACTGCAACAAGTCAAAAGTATTATATCCTGCAATAGACTTGGATAAAAAAAAAACATTTCAAATTGTTTTTAGTCTGAACATGGGGATTAATTGAAGGGAACTTATGTAAGTGTATGTCATGGTTGGCACTCATTCCCAAATAGTATTCTTGGGGATAAAAGAAAGTGGCGACAGAAGATTTAAGTTATTTATGATGAACAAGAGCTAAAATTTTAGGCCCAGAGTTGAGAGAAAACCAAAGAATTAACACGAACAATAACGCCAAGTGAAATAGAACTTAAGAGAAGAGAAGAAAGAGACGCGCACTCTCACAATTAATGCTACACAAGAGTCAAACAAAGGCGTCCGGTCAGAAATATCAAAAATAAAAAAATATATGAGTATAGGTTAAGCCTTTGGATTTTATTCCCTTCCTAGTTTTTTTTAAACTTCGCCAGGGGTTCGTTTTTCTTTTATTACATGAAAAAGAGGGAAAAAGAAAAGAAAAGAAGACCTATTTGGATTTTGGCAAACATGCAGTGATTAGAAAATCTGCCCAATCAAGATTATCCAGAAACTTCACCCATGTAGGCCTTATTTATTGACTTTGAATTTTTTTTATGCTTATTTAATATGATAGTTCAAAACATCAATCACTATTCCTCAAATCCCCTTTGTTTTCAATATTGCAAACTTATCAAGCACGAATACTCCTAGTTAAAACTACAAGTTAGAGAGGTAGGTGTTCTATGAAGTCTACCATATATGATACTAGAAGGGTCTAATCCAACAAGATTTAACCATCATAATCAGTAAAGCTAAGCTTCCCCATATCCTTAGTACCGAACAGAGTAGTGAATAGAAAAAAAAAAGAAATAATGTTTATCACCTTTTCAAACTAGAGAAGCAGGAAATTTTTTTTGACATAATAATAAACTAAAATTATGAATTAACAGTTCTGATTGGATTTCAATTATATCTCAATATTGTTTAAAAGAAGAGATCAGAATATTCAGATGATATAACTATAACTAAAAAGAAATTCAATGCCGTATGAGTAAATTAACGACGCAGGGGAGCAGACGAGAAATGAACTCACGGTATGCTATGACTTGACCGCCCGGTCCATCAGCCACAATACAATTTCCCGGAAACATTGCCAACTGGACCAAATAGCTGCCAATGGTTTCCTGAAACAAACACCAAATTATCAGTTCAAAAATGAGAGATATAGTGTTATTAATTCCATTTCAATAAATCTTCTCCAAGGGAAAATTTCAGAAAGGAATTCGCATAAAATAACTAATGATATGAATGAAGACATCATTACTGCTGAACTTCTAGGGCCTAGATCCAATCGGAGTAGGTCGTTGCAGCTGAATCGTCTATACGCCGTCATCTCGTGATCACGCCTCCTGAAACTAGTCTGAAATTAAAAAATAAAAAAATAAAAATCAGAAGGAAAAAATTTCTGTAAATCTTTAAAAAACTTGAACAGTAAGTATCACGAGGATGGAGAGTCATGAAAAAAACATTTCCCGCTATATCGAGCCGGGGGAGGGGGATGGAAGGAAAAAGCGTTGGGTATCGAATTCAAATTCAATTGATATTTTCTTTTCTTTTTCCCTTTTTATCTGAAAAATCCCAATTAATAATAAATATAAAAAACACACTATCTTAAACGCATGACTGCAATGTATCATAACTGTTCTATACCCTCTTGATTATTTATATATTTCTTAATAAATTATTTAATATTTTAAAAATTTTTAATTATTTTTATAAAATATTATACATATACTTATATTTTGATTACTTTTATATATATTATCTACGTAATGAAATAAGAAAGCATAAAAAAGAATATATATTTTTTTAGTGATTTAATTATTTTTAAATTACTTTATTTATATATATATATATTTTTTAAAAAATTATTTTATAAATAGTCTCATTTATAATTAAGAATTTGACACATGATAAAAACATAATAATTTAAAATATTTTAAATATATATATATATATATATATATATATAGATTATAAAAAGATTTTAAGATAAGGATAAATTTAGAAAATGGACACTATTTAATTCAGTGGATGAAATTTTCAGATTGCTAAAATTTTAATGTAAATAAAAAATATTCTTGAGTAAAAATAATATAAAATTTAAGGGAAAACAAAAGTAAACTGTATATCTAAAGTTTTAAAAAAAAAAAAAAAAAAAAAACCCTGGGTTCTGATCAAAGGAGTATCAATTGATGCCCTCATTCTTTAGCATCCACAAGTTATTACTAGTAGAGTTTTGCATTCAAATTTTTATTCATCTCAGCTAAAAAAATCTAGAAGAAAACCAATGGAATAACATGTATATATGCCCTATGATTTTTTGTAACGCATTGTAATTCCTTTGTTACAAGTATGGACATAACTAGTAAAGTTTACTTTCAAATTTGTTAATCTTAGCTAACAAAATGCAGGAAACCAATGGACTAATCTCGGTCGTACGAAGTTGATTCAGCGACTTCATTGAAATTCTCAGTACCTCTAGTAAATATTAGTGGAAATGTTTTATGCATTTCTGAAGGACATAATAAAGAAAATCAATAGTTAAATGTATAATAAGAAAAATAAAATTAATTGTTATAATTAAGATACTTACCCACAGTCTTTGAATCACTTTTATATATGTAATACCCCAACTGAAAGAAAAGAAAATCAAACAATTCAAAATTTTCAATAGTTTCTTGTAAGAGTTAACTCATTTTTTTATCACAATTTTATTTACTTTATTCCGTTTCATCACTTTATGACAAAAGATAAAAACTGTGACAATTGAAACGTACCTTCGCACCTGCAGTTATGGCTTTCTTACTATTGCCCTCAAGGATAACTTTCATTCCATCAACATGATAGCTGCAAAAGGAGAATTCTTCATAAGGACAAATATATGTAAGCATGAGATATTAGCTAGTCTTAACCATGCATGCATAAAATAATTACTAGGTGATTTAAAGGAAAAGCAAACCAAAACTGACAGCAGTGTGTATATGCAAATTGAGGCACAGTGAAATGCAAAGGAGAAAAATATCAAATGCAACATTTAGGCACAGAATATTCGATGGATTTAGCAGTTTTCTGCCTTCTGTTTAAAATAAAAGCCCTGACAAAGAAAGCAAGGCCAGGAAATCATGAAATGAGCTTTTGCCTCTTCATGAAATGGCAAAGAAAGGATAGAAGTATCACCCAGTGAAAATGTATTAAGGAATTAAGCCAAAAAAAGAATTACGGACACGAAGCATACTCCATATGAAAAAGTTTCAATAGAAACAATAAGGCATGAGATTTTCTTTACAACCCCCAATTCCCCCTTTTCTTTCCTTATGTATGCGTGTTTGTTGGGTTGGGGGTGTCTTGGTCATTCATATAAGTGAAACGTTTCTGTTTCAAACAGACAAATCTTTTCTTACACTTTCTCACAATTAGCCTCCAGCAGGCTTGACATTACTTTCACTACTTTCTCCATCTCTTCCATAGGAAATTTAAGAATTGTCATCCTTCCGATCGTGGCTTCTTTCATTCTTTCAACGACACCAAAAACTGCAACAAGTCAAAAGTATTATATCCTGCAATAGACTTATATAAAAAAACAAACATTTCAATTGTTTTTAGTCTGAACATGGGATTAATTGAAGGGAACTTATGTAAGTGTATGTCATGGTTGGCACTCATTCCCAAATAGTATTCTTGGGGATAAAAGAAAGTGGCGATAGGAGATTTAAGGTTATTTATGATGAACAAGAGATAGAATTTTAGGCCCAGAGTTGAGAGAAAACCAAAGAATTAACACGAACAATAACGCCAAGTGAAATAGAACTTAAGAGAAGAGAAGAAAGAGGCGCGCACTCACAATTAATGCCACACAAGAGTCAAACAAAGGGCGTCCGGTCAGAAATATCAAAAAGAAAAAAAAAAGGGGGCGGCTGGTCAAGAGTTCACAGCACTTAAGACGAACAATTTCCCACTTTCTTCGGTTCTTTTTCGCCCCAAATACTACTCTCGGGTGTGTGTATATATACGAGAGTATAGGTTAAGCCTTTGGATTTCATTCCCTTCCTCGTTTTTTTTTTTTAAACTTCGACGAGGGTTCGTTTTTCTTTTATTACATGAATAAGGGGGAAAAAAAAGAAAAGAAGAAAAAACTCAATGCAGTGATGAGAAAATCTGCCCAATCAAGATTATCCAGAAATTTTACCCCATCTAGGCCTTATTTATTGATTTTGATATTTTTTTATGCTTATCTAATATGATAGTTCAAAACGTGAATCACTATTCCTCAAATCCCCTATGTTTTCAATATTTCAAACTTAACAAGCACGAATACTCCTAGTTAAAACTACAAGCTAGAAAGGAGTTCTATGAAGTCTACCATATATCATACTAGAAGGGTCTAATCCAACAAGATTTAACCATCATAATCAGTAAAGCTAAGCTTCCCCATATCCTTAGTACCAAACAGAGTAATTAATAGAAAAAAAGAAAAAAAAGTAATGTTTATCGCCTTTTCAAACTAGGGAAGCAGGAAAAAAAATTGACATAATAATAAACTAAAATTATGAATTAACAGTTCTGATTTGATTTCAATTATATCTCAATATTATTTAAAAGAAGAGATCAGAATATTCAGATGATATAACTATAACTAAAAAGAAATTCAATGCCGTATGAGAAAATTAACGACGCAGGGGAGCAGACGAGAAATGAACTCACGGTATGCTATGGCTTGACCGCCCGGTCCATCAGCCATAATACAATTTCCCGGAAACACTGCCAAGTGGAACAAATAGTTGCCAATGGTTTCCTGAAACAAACACCGAATTATCAGTTCAAAAATGAGAGAAATAGTGTTATTAATCCCATTTCAATAAATCTTCTCCAAGGGAAAATTTCAGAAAGGAATTCGCATAAAATAACTAATGATATGAATGAAGAGATCATTACTTCTGAACTTCTAGGGCCTAGATCCAATCGGAGTAGGTCGTTGCAGCTGAATCGTCTATACGCCGTCATCTCGTGATCACGCCTCCTGAAACTATTCTGAAATTCAAAAAAAAAAAAATTCAGAAAGAAAAAATTTCTGTGAATCTTTAAAAAACTTGAACAGTAAGTATCAGGAGGAGGGAGAGTCATGATAAAAACATTTCCCGCTATATCGGGCCGGGGGCGGGGGATGGAAGGAAAAAACATTGGGAATCGAATTCAAATTCAATTGATATTTTCTTTTCTTTTTTTTCATTTTCCCTTTTTATCTGAAAAATCCCAATTAATAATAAATATAAAAAACACACTAAATTCTTAGGTTGATTGTGTCTTAAACTCATAAATTTATGTATTCTTGATTATTTATATATTTCTTAATAAATTATTTAATATTTTTTAAAAAATTAATTATTTTTATAAAATATTATACATATACTTATATTTTGATTATTTTCATTTATATTGTCTACTTAATCAAATAAGAGAGCATTAAAAAGAATATATTTTTTTAGTGATTTAATTATTTTAAATTACTTTTTATATAGTTTTTAAAAAAGGTAAATTATCCTAACATCACTCAAACTTCATTTTTTATCTAATTTTTAGGTGCATTTCATATTTTAAAATCATTAATATTTTAAAATTATTAAGGTTTTATTTTTATGGATAATTTTGTCTTTTCATAAAATTTTAAAAAATTTGAAAATTTTTCTTAAGTTAGAGGGATTCACGGATTCGATTCCTCAACCATACAAATGACAAAATCAAATTAACTAACTAGAGCAATTATTAACATGTTAAATTATATGAAATTTATATTTTATATTGCATACTAAATGATATTAAAATAAATTTAATATAATTATATTTGTTATCCTCTAGATTTGAAACAATAAATAAGCATTTACCATTTTGGACAAATACAAAAATTTATATTATTTAAAAATTATATTAAATATAAAGATTTTGAAAAAAATATTATCCAAACAATACAATTTAAATCATATGTCTTTGTAGTCATTCCCTTCCTCAATCATTGTATTTTTTTTTACTTTGAATTCGTTGCAAAATACAAAATTTGAGTTTTTTTTACAATAACATTATTTCATTATTAGTGTCAGCAATGACATTGTATAAAAAAAATCTTCAAATTCATGTTTTGCGACGAATTTGAAACAAAATGAATGAAATTTTCAGATTGCTAAAATTTTAATGTAAATCAAAAATATTCTTGATTAAAAATAATATAAAAATAATGGAAAAAAAAAACAAAAGGAGTAAACAGTGTATCTAACGTTAAAAAAGAAAAAAAAGGTCTTGGTTATGATCAAAGGAATATCAATGGATGCCGCCATTCTTTCGCATCCACAAGTTTTTACTAGTAGAGTTTTGCATTCAAATTTTTATTTAACTCAGCTAACAAATTCTAGAAGAAAACCAATGAAATGATTTTTTGTATCTCATTGTGATTCCCTTTGTTACAAGTATGAACATAATTAGTAAAGTTCACTTTCAAATTTGTTAATCTCAGCTAACAAAATGCAGAAAACCAATGGACTAATCTCGGTCGTACGAAGTTGATTCAGCGACTTCATTGAAATTCTCAATACCTCTAGTAAATATTGTTCGAAATTTTTTATGCATTACTGAAGGACATAATAATGAATATCAATAATTAAATGTATAATAAGAAAATTAAAATTAATTGTTATAATTAAGATACTCACCCACAGTCTTTGAATCACTTGTATATCTGGTATATCCCAACTGGAAGAAAAGAAAATCAAACAATCCAAAATCAAGTTTCTGAATTTCAATAATTTCTTGTAAGAGTTAACTCATTTTTTTATCACATTTTTATTTACTTTATTCTGTTTCACCACTTTATGACAAAAAAACTTAAACTGAGATAATTAGAATGTACCTTCAAACATGCACTTATGGCTTCCTTACAATTGGTATCGAGGATAACTTTCATTCCATTAGCATGATAGCTGCAAAAGGAGAATTCATCATAAAATGAGATATGAGCTAGTTTTAACCATGTACGCATAAAATAAACTGGGTAGTTTAAAGGAAAAGCAAACTAAAAATAGCAAAAACTGATGCACCAAAACTTACAGCAGTGTGTATAAGCAAACAGAGCCACATTGAAATGCAAATGGGAAAATATCAAGCGCAACATTTAGGCGCAGAATATTCTATGGGTTTAGCACTTTTCTGCCTTATTTTTAACAATAAAAGCCCTGGCAAAGAAAGAAGGGCCAGAAAAATCATGACATGAACTTTTGCCTCTTCAAGTCACAAATAGCAATATCACCTAGTGAAAATGTACAAGGAATTAAGCCAAAAAAGAATAGCATGCTCCATATGATAAAGTTTCAATAAGGCATCAGATTTTCTGTACAACCCCCATTTTTTCTTTTCTTTTCTTTCCGTATGTATGCGAGTTTGTTAGGGTTGGGGGTGTCTTGGTCGTTCATATAAGTGAAACAATTCTATTTCACACAGACAAATGTTTTCTTACAGTTTGTCACAAGCAGCCTCCAGCATTTCTGACATTACTTTCGCCGTATCCTCTATAGTAAATTTAATAACTGACAACCTCCCAGCAGTGTCTTCATCCTCTCCTTCAATTTTTCCAAAACCTGCAACCAGTTAAAAGTATTATATCCTGCAACAGACTTATATAAAAAACAAACATATTCGAGTTGTTATAGTCTAAACATTGAAATTAATTGAAGGAAAATCATGTTAGTGTCTTGTCATGGTTGGCACCCATTCCCAAATAGTATTACTGGGGACAAAAGAAAGTGGTTTTAGGAGTTTAAGGTTATTTATAATGAATATGAGAAAGAATTTTAGGCAAAGAGTTGAGAGAAAACCAAAAAGAAATTGTTCTGGTCACGACTCACAAGGCGTAAAATGCAGTGAAGCCAAGTGACACATGACTCAAACAATTGATGGCACACAAGAGTTTCAAACAAAGGGCGTCTGGTCAAGAATTCACAGCACTGTCACACTAACAAGCACGAATACACTACAAGCTTGAGAGTGTTCTATGAAATCTACCATATACCATACTAGAAGGATCTGTTACAATAAGATTTAACCATCATTATCAGCTAAGCAAAACAGAATAAATAATAATAATAAAAAGGTAATGTTCATCACCTTTTCAAACTAAGAGAAGTACGAAAAAATTCTCAACTCAATCATGTTACTATTACTAAACTAATTTAAGAATTAGCAGTTCTGATTGGATTTCATTATATCTCAATATCGTATAAAAGACAATATTCAATGCCGTATGAGTAAATTAACGACGCAGGGGAGCAAACGAGAAATGAACTCACTGTATCCCGTGATTCGACCTCCCGGCAGATCAGCCACAATACAATTTCCCGGCCAAATTGCCATAAGGCCCAAATAGCTACCAGTCGGGTGCTGAAACAACCACCAAATTATCAATTCAAAATTAGAGAGAAATAGTGTTATTAATTTCATTGCAATAAATCTTCTCCATGGGAAAATTTCAGAAAGGAATTCACATAAAATAACTAATGATATGAATGAAGACATCATTACTGTTGAAGTGTCAGCGTCTAGATCAATTAATCCCATCCGGAGTAGGTCGTTGCAGCAGAATCGTCTATACGTCGTCATCTCGTGATCACGCCTTCTGAAACTATTCTGAAATTCAAAAAATGAAAAATTTCTGTGAATCCTTTAAAAACTTGAAATTAAAGTAAGTCTCACGAGGAAGGAGAGTCGTGAAACAAAAACATTTTCCCGCTATATTAGGGGGTTGGGGCGTAGAAGGAAAAAAACGTTGAGAATCAAGTGACAATGACATTAAAAAAATCAAATTCAGTTGGTATAATTTTTCCTTTCTATCAGAAACATCCTAATTAATCATAAATATCAGAAAACACTAAACGATAAATATACTATTGCATTATCACTCAGTAATTCTAATTCAGTTCTGATGAATACCGTATTTCGAGAACCTTGAAGTGAATCCTCCGCTGCAGCAGTTGTACTTGTATCTAAACGGTTTACTTTCATGAATATAAGGGTATCAATAATATATATATATATATATATATATTCCTGAAATGTTTGAAGGTTTTTTCTTTTACAATGTTAGTGCTATAAACTTAATTATATCTTCTACAAAGGTATCAATACTATTACCAACAATATGGTCTAGTTAGCCTCTATATATATATTTTTAAATACTTATATATTTTTCGTCCCTATTATATCTTGAATTTATGATCTTTCAATTATAAGTGAAAGTAATTACAAGATAAATTTGAATGTAAATTATGAGCACCATTAATTTTAAAGGAGATTATCAAAATTTTACTCGACTAGCATGTAAGTTCTTGATATTGATGGACCCAAATTCAACTCTTTTAAAGTAAAATGTTAGTATTGTAAAGAAAAAAAAACTATGAACTTAAATTTTAAGCATAGGCGATACTTCATTTAATATGCGGTTATGTAATTAATTATTATTATTTATATTGTCTACTTAATGAAAGAAGAAAATATTTTTAAAAATCTATTTTATCATTAATCTAAATATTCTTATGTTATTACTCTATATATATTGATCTAAATATTCTTATGTTATTACTCTATATATATTTTAAATAAAGAATAAATTTATTTAAATAGTATATATAAAAAATAAAAAAATAATAATAAAAAATAAAAAGAAGGAAGAAGAAGTCTTGGTTCTGATCAAAGGAGTATCAATTGATGCATTCAAACTTTTACTAGTAGAGTTTTGCATTCAAATTTATTGATAGAAAACCAAGGGAATAACATGAATATATGCCCATAAATTTCCGATATGTGAAGAGACTATCTCCTCCAATTGTATGTTTTGGGTTTAAGTAGGAGAAAAAATGGTCTCTTCCAACTGAATTTTTTCGACTTAGGTTTTGAAACGCTTAAAATAACGTGGGAACCGCATTCTCATTTCTGAAAATATAAAATAACATCAAATCACAAAAGTGAAAAATATAACCAGAAAAATGTAAATTTTTATACATTACGGTACTCACCCAAAATGTCGTTATGCGTTTTGTATTTTCCAAACCCGAACTGAAAGAAAATAATCATAATAATAAAATCAAATAACAAGTAATCAAAATACAGCGACATAATTAATAAAAAAAAATAAAAAAAATCACCATCTTCATTTTTACTAACACGTCAAATGTCCCATCTCATAATAAATATCAGCCAAGCACATTTCAACGGGAAAAGGATGTTTAAAGACAACTGGAGTTGTCAAATTTGCAACCAACTAGTATTCTTGAAAAGGGCAAAATTCAAAACTAGATAAACTTGAGATAATCGAAACGTACATCGTCCAACATCTCCTGGGAAACAGTATCGCTGGTTCCGACTCCAATGGTCAAAAAATAAACCTTATAGCTGCAAAAGGAGAATTCATCTTAAGGACAAGTAGTTTGGTTAGTCTTAACTATGCATAAATCAATTAGTAGGTGATTTACGAGAAAGCCAACCAAAAATGGGTAAGAAATTTTCTGCCATCTGTTTAACAGTAAAGGCCTCATCAAGCTACTAAATGAACTTTTGCATCATCATGTCAGCAAAAATATCACTCTAAACACACACATCTAGTGTAATGTTAATATCCTAAAGGTCATTCCTTGTGTGTGTTTCTGGTCCTCAAAATATTTCAATTTCAAGAAACAATCTTTTCTTACCCATCATCACAATAATCCCGAAACACTTCTAGTAGCCCCCTGGCCACGTCATAATCCTCCCAAGTAGTAGTAAGTCTTGACACTTGTCCATGACGTGAGTCGCCTTTACCTTCACAAGCACCAATAACTGCAACAAATCCAAAGTATTATGGGATAAAAATAATCATTTAGGAGTGGCTGATAAGAGTTTTTTAAGGTAATTTAGGCAAAGATCGAGTTGAGAGATGACCAAAAGACAAGGCCTGGTATGAGTGTATGAAATGCAATAAAGCCATTTAAACTACCCCTGGGAGTGGTAGGAAGAATCTCTGAGCACGTGACCTTATCACCATGAACATCAATATCATAGATCAAAATATCAATCACCATTAATCAGCCTTCCACTTTGGTTTTGATATTGCAAACTTAACATGAAAGAATACAACGAATTAAAACTACAAGCTAGAGAAAAAAAGTGTTCTATGCGCAGTCTACCATATATACCATCATCATAATTACTAATTAGTAAAGCTACGACCTCCATGTCCTTCGTATGGAACAAAAATAAATAAATAAAATAAACAGAGTAGCTGCAGCACGAAACATGACCACTCAATAGTGTTTCTATACTTAAAATTAATAATGAACAGTTCTCTAATTGGATTTCCATTATATCTCCATATGGTATAAAATATATCAATTAATATTCATATCATCTAACTTAGAAGAAATCCAATTGCATGCCAAAACGTGAAATGAACTCACTGTATCCCGCTAATTGGCCTCCCGGATAATCAGCCACATGAAACAAGTCCGGCCAATGTGACAATGCGTTGAAATTTGCAGTCAGATCCAACTGATTGAAATAAACATCAATTTATCAGGAAAGCATAATAGTAACAATAATAACTAATCTTCTCCATAGCAAAATTTAGGAATTTGTATGAATCACGAATTATGGAGTTAGAATGAAAAAAGAGGAGAAAAATACTTCGCCAAACGGAGAGTCCAAATTCAGTGTTGCTATTCGGAGAAGGTCGTTGCAGCAGAATCGTCTAATCGTCGTCATCGCGCCTCACCGTCTAATCTATGATCTATCGGTCTCCGTTCGCTGCTACTCACCGTCAAAAAAAAAAAAAATTTAGTGAATCCTGAAAAGTGAAAACTGAAGCTAATGTAGCTTATATACAGACAAATTAGTATAAATAATCTCTAAACTGTAAAAGTTCGATAATATTAATTCCTAAATTATAAAAATTTTTAAAATTAATATTTTATTTAAAATACAAGATATTTGTGTAGTTACGTTATTTAAACATTTTTATTTCTATTCATCTTCGTCTTCTTTTTCTTTCTACTCTTTCTTTTGCAGTTTCTTTGTTTTTATTTTCTAACGAATAAAAAATATGAAAAAATTAATTGTTGCAAATAATAAAAAAAATTAGATGAATAATTTTTTAAAAAAAATTTAAAAAAAATTAGAAAGAAGAAAAATTAAAAAAAATGTGAGAATGATATTATCGTATTATTTGAGGTACATGTATATAAATCATATATATTAAATATATTTAAATAATCTAGTGATATAATTATATTTTAAGTTTATTTACTCATCAAATTTTTTTTAATGAAACGATAAATTTTATAATTTTTTATAATTTGGAGATTAATTTCGCTAAAATATAATAATTTAAAGATTAATATCACCAAATATCTATAATTTAGAAACTGTTTATATGAATTGTCTATTATTAAATATATTTAAATAATATAATAATATAAATACTATTACAATTTTTTCACTTAACGGAATTGAATTTTTTTTTAGGCAACAAATAATTTAACAAAATAAAGCATCATTTTTTTATAATTTGATAATTTGTCTTTTATATATACTTAAGAAAGTAAGTTCACGAGGAAGGAGAGTCAGGAAATAAAAATATCTGCCCCTATTTATACCTACGGCCAAACTAATAAATAGACTTGACACGTCAGCGTCAGCGTCGACGAGTTAATATCTCTAATCAGATAAAAAGAAATCCAACGTTTTTCCAATTTTAAGGGTTACAGTACTGGAATAGTCTTTTTTCCATAAAAATTTACTTTTCATGCTTTTTACAAGAAGACTTTATAGGAATAGTTTATATTCACTTTAAAGAATTTTTATAATGAATATTTTTGTTTGAGAAATAATAAACTTTTTTTTAAAAAAATTAAATTCTTAAAAGAAAAACCTTCTGAAAAAACATAAATGTTCGACTAAATTTGAATTTATATTCCAATTCAGAAAACCAAGATGCTGTTTATCATAAATGCATAAATTCTGATATGTAACAATTTCAATAGGTCTTTCTGCGGTAAAGAATTTCAATTATGACTCTTCTGTAGATTCCTTTTGATTCTCTTCCTGAACCATCTTTATTAATCGGCATAAAGGTTTCCTCATTTCTAAGAAATAATAATAGTCAAAATAATTGTTAAAAAAATTAAATTTTTTTGAAAAATTATAATTAATTGGACTTACTTACCAAATGTAAACGGGTTTAATTTGTATTTTATATACCCCATATGAAAAAAGAGAAAATCAAACAACAATTTATCAAAACACATAGTGAGATAAATAAATTAACAAAAAAAAAAGAAGTAATTAGAGTCATTAGTAATGAGCTCCAAAATCAAGTTTTTGGATTTCAATGATTTATTCCAAGTGTTTTTATTAGATAAAATAGATAGATACATATAAGACTTAACAAATTTTAAAGCGTGTATCATATATTATTTTTTTAAAAGTAATATTTTGTCATAGATATAAATCAAGATAAATTAGAAATATTTGCAGAATCAATAATAATATTAAAACTATTTATCAATATACCTTTTTTATAAATATATATTTTAAAATAATATTCATTCATTTAATATTTAAAAATAATATTATATTATCATATATAATTTCAAATAATATAGGCCAATATCCTCTAAAATATTTAAAGACACCAAGAGTTTTAAGATTTGTTACCACTAATATATTCTTGAAAAAAGAAAAATCTAAAACTAAGTAAGAAAATTGAAACGTACCTTCTCACATCCCTCTATGTCTTTAGTATCATTGACATAGACTAAAAGTCTCATTGTATAAGCATTATAGCTGCAAAAGAAAAATTCATCATAAGGACAACAAAATAGCTCAAAGAATGAGATATTAGATATGGGATTGACTAAATTTCAAGAGGGAATTCCAAAAAGTTGACAAAAAATGAGCCCTAAGAATAACCATTTTCTTTTAAAATGCAAATCAAGATAAGTGAAAAGGTTTTATTCCAAGAGAAATAATTGTTTCTTACTTCTTTTCACAACTATCCTCCATCAGCTTCATCAAGTCTTTGGACAAGTCTAGCAATTGCCTATAAGATACACGAATTACTGCAACAAGAACTGCAACAAGTCCAAAGTATAACGTCAAGTTGTCATTACTCTGCATATGGGAATTGAAGAATGTGTTACATGGGACAAATTAAAGTGACAAATAGGAGCTTATAAACTCATATGATGAATAATTACAACTAATTATTAGTGCAAGCAAGAGTGTTCTATGTCCTTTATATCCAATAAAATAAACAAATAGTGTTTATGAATTTTCAAATTATAGAAATATAAGACTTAACAGAACATAAACAATAAGAACTATAACTTCAAATCGTGTATCACATATCACTTTCTTAAATGTAATATTACTATTATTCTTGATATTAATTCTGCAAAATCAATATCTGATTATTTATCAACTTCAAATAATTTAATATATTTGTTTTTTATATAGATATGCATTTTAGATAATGCTATTTTAATTTAATATTTAAATATAATATTATCTTTATGTTTTTACAAAAATAAAATTTTCTGTACTAACCTTTGATTCATTAAATCAAGCAGAAAGACAAATTTTATTATTTGAACCAGTAGAACTGAATTGTTATAACATTTTAAAAATATTCCAATAACATTAAGAAATAAATTTTCATTATATGTATCATATAAAAGATATCAATATTTATGTAATCTAAGATTTTAAGTAAATAAATAATAATAAAAAAATCCAAGGGCACATGAATGATTAAAGAGGCAGAGAAGGAAAAGAGAAACGAACTCACTGTATCCGGCCATTCGGCCTTCCGGCTTATCAGCCACATGACAATTTCCCGGCCACTTTGCCAAGTGGGTAAATTAGAATTTCATGGATCTCTGAATCAAACACAAAATTATCAGTGGAAAGATGAGAAATAATGATATTTCCTTTCTAAATTCTACAAAAAAAAAAATGCATAAATAATAACGACAATAAATCTTCTCTTAGGGAAAATTTAAAAAAGGAATTTATTAAATCACGAATTATGAATGAGGTGATGAATACTGCTTTTTTCGCAGATGCTAGATTAAGTGATCCGAATCGGAGTAGATCGTTGCAGCAGAATCGTCTATAAGTAGTCATGGCGTCGCACCGTCAGGAGAAGAAAATGTTTTAGAACTTCAAAGAACAGTAGATAGAAACCGGAAAATATTCTGTAAAAATCCTTTAAATTGAAACTGTAGAATTATCAGAAAAAAAGAAGAAGAAGAAAGCAAAATGTTATCTCCAGCGCTATTCATGCCAACGGCCTAACTAATTAACAGATTTTGACACATCAGCATAAAGTTAATATTATTAAAAATATAAATTTCAGTCGCTCTAAAAAGTTTAAACTCATGTATTGAGTTTTAATTTATTTTTTTAATGTTTTTCTTCAAATGTGATTGAATAACAAATTTTATAAATTATCACATATTTTTAAATTTTAAATTTATAAAATAAATTTTAATTTTTTTTAACAAATATAACAATGACAATATAAGAATAATAATTATAAAAAGAAAAAGAAAATAACGAACTATGACCAAAATGGTGTTTAATTATAATATTATAAAATAATAATAAAATTAATTAATTAATCTGCTTTTTACTTTCCTTTTTTTTTTCCGATCATTTGTAATTTATTTAGGTTTTTTTCACTTTCTTATTATACTACTCTATTTCCTCCTTTTAATATTAGTGTTCTTTTTTCCTTTTTTTTTTCTTAAATTTTAAATTGTATACACGAGTCATGTAAAAATTTAACTTTGACCTCACTTAACGTAAAAATTGAATATTAACTTCACTTAAGCTAAAGAACTTCTTACCGACTCACTTACGTATTGGAATTTTCTTATCACTTAAGCTAGGAGAGATGACTCACCTACTGTAAAGGAAGAACCAGATATGTTGAAGTGGGCTTTTGTTGAACAGCCAGCATTTGTTGACCATTTGTTGAAGGCACCATTTGTTGAACAACCGGCATCTTTGAACAAAACTCCCTTTCTATATGTGTGTATATATATATATATATATATATATATATATATATTATATATATATATATATATATATATATATATAAGGATTGTGAATGTAGATGACTAGAGTGAAAAGAGAGAAAGAAGAGTGCATGAGAGAGAATAGAGAGAAAAGAGAGAAAAGAAAAAAAAGGAGGAAAACACTCCTTGACCATTTGTTGAAGGCACCATTTGTTGAACAACCGGCATCTTTGAACAAAACTCCCTTTCTATATGTATATATATATATATATATATATATAAGGATTGTGAATGTAGATGACCAGAGTGAAAAGAGAGAAAGAAGAGTACATGAGAGAGAATAGAGAGAAAAGAGAGAAAAGAAAAAAAAGGAGGAAAACACTCCTTGTAATAAAAAAAGGAGCTCTCTGAAATATTAACATCTTCATTGTAAAATTCTCCTCCTTCAATAAAAATTGACCTGTAGCAGGTCCGGAGGCGTAGACAAGATTAGCCGAACTCCGTAATCAATCAATTGTGTCCCGATTACCATCCTAACAACTGGTATCAGAGCCTAGGTGAGGCGATTATTCTGATATTTTTTTTGAAATTTTCAAATTCCGACGAGGTTGAAATTTCTAAAAATCAGACGAATCAGACGAGGAGGTCCGATTCAAGTGGGAGCAATGGCTGCAGACGACGGAAAGGTGAAGATTGAAAAGTTCAATGGTACTGATTTTGGGTTCTGGAAAATGCAAATGGAAGATTATTTGTATCAGAAAAATCTCTACCTACCTCTCTTAAATGAAAAGCCCGAAGAAATGAAGGAGAATGAATGGAAGCTCCTTGATAGGCAAGCTCTTGTAGTGATTCGATTGTCCCTGTCTCGAAATGTCGCCTTCAACATCGTGAAAGAAAAGACTACAGCGAGTCTTATGGCGGCTCTCTCAAATATGTATGAGAAGCCGTCCGCTGCCAACAAGGTCCATTTGATGAGGCGGCTGTTCAATTTGCGGATGAAGGAAGGCACGTCGGTAGCTCAACACATAAATGAACTCAATACTATCACAACTCAATTGAGTTCGGTTGAGATTGATTTTGATGATGAAGTTCAAGCGTTGATACTTCTTTCATCTCTACCGGAAAGCTGGAATGCTACTGTCACAGTTGTGAGTAGCTCGTCCGGGAGTACTAAGTTGAAATTCGATGATGTCCGTGATTTGGTTCTCAGTGAGGAGATTCGAAGGAAAGAAACTGGTGAATCATCAACTTCCTCAATGTTGCATACGGAGGCAAGAGGAAGAAATTCAACAAGAGGAAATGGAGGACGCAACAAATCAACCTACCTAGGGAGATCGAGAAATGGGAGGTCCAAATCCAAAAATCCAAACTCAAGAATTGAGTGTTGGGGATGTGGAAAAACTGGACATATTAGGCGGCAGTGCCAAAATGCGGTGAAGGACCAAGAGGGAAAATCTGAGGCAAATGTGGCTTCTACCTCAAATACAGATGATGCATTGATATGCTCTTTGGAGAGCAAGGAAGAGTCTTGGGTGTTAGACTCCGGAGCATCATTTCATGCAACTTCAAAGAAGGAACTCTTTGAGAGTTATGTCCCGGGAAACCTTGGAAAGGTATATCTTGGTGATGACCAACCATGTGACATGGATGGCAAATGTGTTGTAAAGATTCATCTAAATGGATCAACTTGGAAGCTCAATGATGTGAGACATATTCCTGACTTGAGAAAGAATTTAATCTCAGTTGGGCAGCTTGCAATTGAAGGCTACACCACAACTTTCAATGGTGAAAATTGGAAGATTACAAAGGGTGTATTGGTGGTTGCTCACGGGAAGAAGAGTGGTTCACTCTACATAACAGCAAATGCGCATTGCTATTCGGTCGCTGTGGCAGCTACAAATGAGG
The DNA here is from genome assembly GCA_027405835.1 of Asclepias syriaca. NCBI lineage: Eukaryota > Viridiplantae > Streptophyta > Magnoliopsida > Gentianales > Apocynaceae > Asclepias > Asclepias syriaca. Next base: position 3,062,935 of record CM049929.1, on the reverse strand, counting down.
ACTCCAACCTGTGGCATCAAAGGCTTGGCCACATGAGTGAAAAGGGGTTGAAAGTAATGCACTCAAAGGGTAAACTTCCAGGCCTAAAATAAACTGAAATAGGCATGTGTGAAGCTTGCATTCTTGGAAAGTAAAAGAGAGTTAGCTTTCAAGCAAGTGGTAGAACCCCAAAAGGAACAAAGCTGGAGCTTGTTCACTCAGACGTTTGGGGACCGACAACCGTTCCATCAATGGGTGGAAAACACTACTTCGTGACTTTAATAGATGATCACTCTCGGAAGGTATGAGTTTACTTCCTAAGGCAAAAGTCAGAAGTGTTTGAAGTGTTCAAAAGATGGAAAGCCATGGTGGAAAATGAAACAAACTTGAAGATCAAAAGGTTGAGAACGGACAATGGTGGTGAATATGTGGACACCATGTTCAAGAAATTCTGCTATGAGCACGGAATCAAGATGGAAAGAACCGTGCCGGGAACGCCTCAACACAACGGCGTAGCTGAGCGAATGAATCGAACATTGAACGAAAGAGCCAGAAGCATTCGTGTACAATCTGGACTCCCGAAGCAATTCTGGGTTGAAGCTGTCAACACAGCAGCTTACCTCATCAACCGAGCTCCATCGGTTCCATTAGAGCACAAACTTCCCGAGGAGGTTTGGACTGGAAAAGAGGTAACGCTATCACACCTTAAAGTTTTTGGTTGTGTAGCGTATGTTCATATCAGAGATCAAGGGAGAAATAAGCTTGATCCCAAGTCAAAGAAGTGCACATTCCTTGGCTATGGTGAGGATGAATTCGGCTACCGCTTATGGGATGACCAAAATAAGAAGATTATTCGCAGCAGAGATGTTATCTGCAATGAGAGACATAGTATTGATGCCCAAAACATAGAGTAAGGCGAGCCTGTATTCGTTGAAGTGGACGATACTCTTGATGAGACGAAGGTGTCGGGAAAGGAGCATGTTGGACAGAGCAGTTGACTAGATGAGTCTGGGCAGAATGCACAACAAGAAGTTAGACAAAGCAGTCGACTACATGATGCTGGACAGAGCAGCCGTCAACAAGATTCTAGAGAATCCAGTCGACTTGATATACATGGCAGTCGACTACCTGGGGCAGAACCTGAATTAAGAAGGTCTTCAAGGATTCATGTGCCAAACCGAAAATACATGAATTACTTATTGCTAACAGATGGAGGAGAACCTGAAAGCTATGACGAAGCTTGTCAAATCCATGATTCAAGCAAGTGGGAGAAAGCCATGAAAGATGAGATGGAGTCTCAAATGGTCAATCATACGTGGGAGTTGGAAAAATTACCCATAGGCAAGAAGGCACTTCAAAACAAATGGGTGTATCGTTTGAAAGATGAGCATGATGGCTCTAAGAGATACAAAGCCCGACTTGTTGTCAAAGGATTTCGGCAAAAGGAAGGAATCGACTACACTGAAATCTTTGCCCCTGTTGTGAAACTCAACACCATCAGAACCGTGTTGAGTATTGTTGCGGCTGAAAATCTTCATTTTGAGCAGCTAGATGTGAAGACAGCATTTCTTCAGGGAGATTTGGATGAAGAAATCTATATGTACCAACCGGAGGGTTTCCTAGAGAAAGGGAAGGAAAATATGGTGTGTCGGTTAAGGAAGAGCTTGTATGGCTTGAAGCAAGCTCCTAGACAATGGTACAAGAAGTTCGACAGCTTCATGTACAAGGAAGAGTTTAAAAAGTGCTATGCTGATTACTGCTACTACTTCAAGAGGTACGAGTCCAGCTATATCATTTTACTACTCTATGTGGATGACATACTAGTAGCCGGTTCAGACATAAATGATATTAGAAGCTTGAAGCAGAAATTGTCAAAAGAGTTTGACATGAAGGATCTAGGCCCAGCAAAGAAGATCCTTGGAATGCAAATCACGAGAGATAGACATAGAAGAGTACTGCAGCTATCTCAATTGGAGTACATCAACCGTGTTTTGCAACGTTTCAACATGAGTAATGCCAAACCAGTAAGTACACCTTTGGCAAGTCACTTTCGATTATCGAAAGATCAGTCTCCTCAAACAGAGAAGGAGAAAGAGCACATGGCTAAGGTTCCCTACGCCTCAGCCGTTGGAAGTTTGATGTACGCAATGGTCTGTACGAGACCTGACATTAGCCATGCAGTGGGAGTCGTTAGTAGATTCATGTCAAATTCGGGGAAAGCTCATTGGGAAGCTGTGAAATGGATTTTGAGGTATCTCAAAGGCTCCACAGAAAAATGCCTACATTTTGGCAAGGGTGAGTTGCAGGTGCAAGGTTATGTAGATGCTGACTTTGGAGGAGATGTTGATCACCGAAAAAGCACCACTGGCTATGTGTTCACCGTAGGGAGTGCATCTGTTAGTTGGATATCACAGCTGTAAAAAATCGTCACGCTATCTACAACGAAAGCTGAATATGTAGCTGTAACTGAAGCTAGCAAAGAGTTGGTGTAGCTTCAAGGTCTGTTAACTGAGTTGGGATTCAATCAAGTGAAAAATGTCTTGCATAGTGACAGTCAAAGTGCAATACATTTGGCGAAAAATTCAGCGTTCTATTCCAGAACCAAGCACATTGGATTGCGCTACCACTTTATCAGATCTTTGTTGGAGGATGAGGTGTTGACACTTGAGAAAATTCAAGGAAGCAAGAACCCGGCGGACATGTTGACAAAGACGGTGACGATCGACAAACTGAAGTTGTGTTCAACTTCAGTTGGTCTGCAAGAGTAGCAAGATCCGAGAGACCTGCTGCGAAGGTGTGAAGGTGTGAAGACTCATTGAAATCAGACTTCAAGTGGGAGATTGTAAAGGAAGAACCGGATATGTTGAAGTGGGCTTTTGTTGAACAGCCGACATCTTTGAACAAAACTCCCTTTCTATGTGTATATATATATATGTATGTATAAGGATTGTGAATGTAGATGAGCAGAGTGAAAAGAGAGAAAGAAGAGTGTCTCAGAGAGAATAGAGAGAAAAGAAAAAAAGGAGGAAAACACTCCTTGTAATCAAAAGAGGAGCTCTCTAAAATATTAGCATTTTCATTGTAAAATTCTCCTCTTTCAATAAAAATTGACCTGTAGCAGGTCCGGAGACGTATGCAAGATTAGCCGAACTCCGTAATCAATCGATTGTGTCCCGATTACGATCCTAACACCTACGCATTGGAGTTTTCTTATCACTTAAGCTAGGAGAGATCTACTCACCTACGCATTGGAGTTCTTATCACTTAAGCTAAAAGAGATCGACTCACCTACGCATTAGAGTTTTCTTATCACTTAAGCTAGGAGATAGTTCCTTGCCAACTCACCTACACATTAATTAAAAAAAAATTAGGAAAGTTCTTTACCAATTCACCTACGCATTAATTAAAAAAAAAAAGTGCAACACGAATTTGTAACTAAATTTGTGACTTACTGTATCTAAAATAATAATTTTCCGTGGTGTTATAGGGTCATAGTTTCCAACGTCGTACCAGTAAAAAAGATTGTTAACAAATACAGATTCATCTCCCGGTGTATAAGTGCATTTGTCATCAATAACTCTCCAATTAGCTTCTTGAATACTCTTATTCGTACCTGAAAAACTCAAAATTTCACATCTTTTCTCATAATCACCGCAACGAAATCCCGTTGAAAAAACTCTCACAATTTTGTATTCATTGGATGAAGCTGAGTAACCGAAAGCAGTCACGCTACTTTTATGCAGCAGAGGAGGAGGAGGATTAGGAATGATTATAGAAGATTCAGGTAATGATACCAGTTGTTTCGTAGCTGGATTAAATATGTAAACATAATCCTTATAGGAATCAGTGTTATTAAAAAATTTTGAGTGAATACATACCAATCCCTCGATCTTTGTGGCCGGAACTTTCAAGTGGAATTCATCTTTGCAATTACGCCTGAATATTTCTTCTTCTTTTGAGAAAATTTCTGTTATTCTTCCTTGGCTGTCCAAGTACTTGAAAATAAAATGCACAGATTTTTCATTCGTTTTTTAATTCTCTATGTCTATACTAAACAAATTAGGGTTCCCCCTTCGATTTCTGACGGTACTCTTCTACGAAATAAGGATCTGAAATTAAATCATTCAAATACTTCGAAACTACCTTTGATCTCATCAGACACTTAGACGGAACTCGCAAAAGTATATTCTTTAGTACCTCCGCTGGGATTTCTCGTTTCTCCAATCCCATGTTTCTCTCTTTTTCTTTTTGCCCTGACTTCTTCTTCTTCTTCTGTTATTCTTATGAAGAATTGATTCGAATATATATACATTTTTATTATTATTATTTTTTTACAAGAATGCAAAATCCGTGACTTCTGCAACTATCACTGGGTGATTGTCAATCCGTTGTGACAATTGTTAGACAACGAAATAACTTCTCAGTATTATGCGATATCTTTGAGCATATGAGAATTATGCTGCAACAAATTGTGTGATGTTTGGTTCCAATCTTGTACTACCAATGAAATAGCACATAAATTAGCAAAAACATAGCCACTCAATTTATTTTGGAGTTGTTTAGAACAAAATTTTTCACCCACATATTTTTTGAAGCTCTGATGATTTCTAATTAATTAATGAAATACTTATCTAAATTTTTTTAAAAAATTTAATTGAAAAAAGAAGAAAGAAATTATAAGCATAATTGGAAAGCTTGCACCTATTATTCCTTTATTATTATTATTATTATTAAGAAGTATTCTTGAAATTTATTATTTGTGATTCTTTTTTATATTTATTCGTTCAATTACGATTTTGGAGTTTTTTTTTCTTATCCTTTTTCCTCCTCCTTTTCTTATAAGTACTTATTAAATATAAATAAATATAAATAGACAAAAAAAAGTTTATAATATAGATATATTATATGACATATTTAATATGAATTAATTATTTGCAAAAATTTTAATTTTATATATCATAAAAGAACATAAATAAATATATATTAAAATATAATAGGTATAAGAAGGTGCAGTAAATCAGAAAAAATAAAACTGATATAGTGCTTTTGCATTTTTCATATAAAATAATAATATTATTATATAATGAATCTAAAAGAATATTTAATGATAATAAATTTTCAAATTTGATCTTAAAAAATTTTGTTTGTGACAAACTTAATTTTAAAATTTTTCTTACTATTTTATTTAATTGATATTTTACTTTTTCTTTTCACTTATAACGATATTTTTTTTTATAAAATATCTATAACAATATGAAACAAAACTAAAGAAATAGAAATTAAAATAGGGTAAATTTGTGTATGTCTTTTTCTTGTAACAAAACATACAAAACTATCACATATTTATTTATAGAGATACATATATGTATAACGTACATACCCATATATATACTAATATAAATGTATACATATGTTATATGAAGATAGTGGAAGTTATATAGAGATAATGGAAGTTATATGAAGGTAGTGGAACTTATATGGAGATAGTGGAAGTAGTGGGAGTTATGGACATACAAAATATAATTTGTAAAACTCCCTCTTTTAGATGTTCATTGTACAAGGAATATGCCTCATTAAAACTTTACTGAGAAAAATCCAGTTAGATAAAAAACTTAGTTAAGGAAAAAGAGTACATAGCTCCTTGTACACTCCCCATGATTATTACATGATATCTGTATCGTCGCATTCCAATATTATGGACCGATCTTTCAAATGTTCAAGTTGGTAATGCTTTTGTAAACAAGTCTGCCAAATTATCGTTTGAACGAATCTGTTATACATTAATATCATCATTTCTTTTTAAGATCATGTGTAAAGAATTTTTTTGGTGAAATATGATTTGTGCGATCTTATGTTATTACTGTATATATATTTTAAATAAAGAATAAATTTATTTAAATAGTATATATAAAAAATAAAAAAAAATAAAAAAAAAATAAAAAGAAGGAAGAAGACGTCTTGGTTCTGATCAAAGGAGTATCAATTGATGCATTCAAACTTTTACTAGTAGAGTTTTGCATTCAAATTTATTGATAGAAAACCAAGGGAATAACATGAATATATGCCCATAAATTTCCGATATGTGAAGAGACTATCTCCTCCAATTGTATGTTTTGGGTTTAAGTAGGAGAAAAAATGGTCTCTTCCAACTGAATTTTTTCGACTTAGGTTTCGAAACGCTTAAAATAAACATTTCGTGGGAACCACATTCTCATTTCTGAAAATATAAAATAACATCAAATCACAAAAGTGAAAAATATAACTAGAAAATATAAATTTTTATACATTACGGTACTCACCCAAATTGTCGTCATGCGTTTTGTATTTTCTAAACCCGAACTGAAAGAAAATAATCATAATAATAAAATCAAATAACAAGTAATCAAAATATAGCGACATAATTAATAATAAAAAAAAAATCACCATCTTCATTTTTACTAACACATCAAATGTCCCATCTCATAATATCAGCCAAGCACATTTCAACGGGAAAAAGATGTTTAAAGACAACTGGAGATAATCGAAACGTACATACTCCAACACCTCCTGAGAAACAGTATCGCTGGTTCCGACTCCAATGTTCAAAAAATTAACCTTATAGCTGCAAAAGGAGAATTCATCTTGAGGACAAGTAGTTTGGTTAGTCTTAACTATGCATAAATTAATTAGTAGGTGATTTACGAGAAAGCCAACCAAAAATGGGTAAGAAATTTTCTGCCATCTGTTTAACAGTAAAGGCCTCATCAAGGTACTAAATGAACTTTTGCATCATCATGTCAGCAAATATCACTCTAAAACACACATCTAGTGTAATGTTAATATCCTAAAGGTCATTCCATGTGTGTTTCTGGTCCTCAAAATATTTCAATTTCAAGAAACAATCTTTTCTTACCCATCATCACAATATTCCCGAAACACTTCGAGTAGCCCCCCGGCCACGTCAAAATCCTCCCAAGTAGTAGAAATTCTTGACACTTCTCCATGACATGAGTCGCCTTGACCTTCACAAGCACCAATAACTGCGACAAATCCAAAGTATTATGGGATAAAAATAAACATTTAGGAGTGGCTGATAAGAGTTTTTTAAGGTAATTTAGGAAAAGATCGAGTTGAGAGATGACCAAAAGACATGGCCTGGTATGAGTGTATGAAATGCAATAAAGCCATTTAAACTACCCCTAGGAGTGGTAGGAAGAATCTCTGAGCACGTGACCTTATCACCATGAACATCAATATCATAGATCAAAATATCAATCACCATTAATCAGCCTTCCACTTTGGTTTTAATATTGCAAACTTAACATGAAAGAATACAACGAATTAAAACTACAAGCTAGAGAAAAAAAGTGTTCTATGCGCAGTCTACCATATATACCATCATCATAATTACTAATTAGTAAAGCTACGACCTCCATGTCCTTCGTATGGAACAAAAATAAATAAAAAAATAAACAGAGTAGCCGCAGCACGAAACATGACCACTCAATAGTGTTTCTATACTTAAAATTAAGAATGAACAGTTCTCTCATTGGATTTCCATTATATCTCCATATGGTATAAAATATATCAATTAATATTCATATCATCTAACTTAGAAGAAATCCAATTGCATGCCAAAACGTGAAATGAACTCACTGTATCCCGCTAATTGGCCTCCCGGATAATCAGCCACATGAAACAAGTCCGGCCAATGTGACAATGCGTTGAAATTTGAAGTCAGATCGAACTGATTGAAATAAACACCAATTTATCAGGAAAGCATAATAGTAACAATAATAACTAATCTTCTCCATAGCAAAATTTAGGAATTTGTATGAATCACGAATTATGGAGTTAGAATGAAAAAAGAGGAGAAAAATACTTCGCCAAACGGAGAGTCCAAATTCAGTGGTGCTATTCGGAGAAGGTCGTTGCAGCAGAATCGTCTAATCGTCGTCATCGCGCCTCACCGTCTAATCTATGATCTATCGGTCTCCTTTTTTTTTTTTTTTGAAACCGGATCTATAGTATTAAACTAATCAAAATGATGTACAATTGTACAAAACAGGCCAAACAGATACCTAAATAGACTCCCCATGCCAAGCAGAAAGAAGTTCCAATATCTTCCTAAGACCTCTTTCCACCAAGGCATAGGGGTTCTCCAAAAATCTAGCAGAACCATATATACCAAAGGTATGATTACACCACAGTTCATATACCATCTGACGGAATACATATCCCCAATTAGGATGGCTACCAGCCATAGCACCAGACATGCACACATTGGTAGAAATCCAAACCTTACTATTCGTATATCCAAAAAAGGGTCTCCACAGCTCCTTAGCCAGCAGCAGTTGCCACACACATTGTGAGCGAGCGCAGTCCCGCAGCAGGTGAAGAGCTGTTTGGTTACCCCTATCACACCAGTCACATCTCGGCGATGCAACGATCTGTCGTCGCCAAAGAAGCTCTGCCGTTGGTAGAGCATCATGCATGCACATCCACAGCGTGAACGATGCACGAGCCGGTCCTCTAAACTTCCAAATCCTACACCAGGTGCGTGATTTGAACATTTGCAAGTTGTTCAGTAGGCACTTTCTCACTGAGGCAGTTGTGAACTCACCAGATTCTGTCAACCCCCAGTAGGGCCTGTCCTCATGCTCCTCTCTACACCCTGGCACTGCTCGGACCATGGCATCAATTGCTTCCCGTGGTAACCACTTCTGTAGGTCCTGGAGTCGCCAACCTACACCCGAATCCCACCAGTCCTCCACCGTCTGCCACAACATAGATGGATGGACTTGGGAGTGAGCCAGCTGTAGCAGCGGCCTGTCAATGCACCAGCTATCCAAAACAAAATCCCCCTGCCATTCCCCACTAGCCATTTCATTCCCAATTTGGCGAGCGGTACAGCCTTCAGCAGCCCCCGCCAAAGGCATGAAGCATTACGGGCGCTGCGACCTTCAGTCAGTGCACCCCAACCTCCATATTTACCCAGCAGGACCATGGAACTCAACTCGTGCGGATTACGGAGCACTCTCCAAATTAACTTGCAGAGCATCACCCGATTCGTTTGCTCCAAATTGGGAAAACCTAAGCCCCCAAACTGCTTCGGGCGACATAGCTTTTCCCATGCTACTGTGTGGCTTACGTTGAGCCACACCATGACCCCAAAAGAAGCACCGACACAGTTGTTCCAACTTTCCAATGATACCCTTCGGAACTATGGCAGACTGCATGGTATAAGTGGGTAATGCCGCCAGTGTGGTTCTCAACAAAATTGCTCGAGATGCCCTCGATAGGAGCTTCATTTTCCACCTGCCAAGCGCTGGTTTGCCTTATCTATCAGGTATTGGTAGTTCTTCAGCCGGGGACGCCCATGTAATAGCGGAATCCCCAGGTAAGTACCCAAATCAGCAGTGGGCAAGATTCCAAATTCAGAACATATGACGTGGCGTAGGTACACCGGTGTGTTTGGTGAGAACCAAACCCTGGACTTATGCCGATTAACCCGCTGTCCTGAGATCTCGCAGAAGCTGGTCAAAACATGTTGCATCTTTCGAACCTGAGAGAAAGACACCTCCCCACACAACAGTAAGTCATCCGCAACAATATGAGAAATCCTCGGACAACTTGGTGCAATGGAAACTGGCAGCCATCGCCTCTCCTGAACCTCCCGGGAAATCACTTGCCCCAACACCTCCATACACAATACAAACAAATATGGGGAGAGAGGGTCCCCTTGTCGTAGTCCCCGTGACGGTGTAAATGGTTGTAGTGGTGCCCCATTCCAACATACTGATAGAGCCGTTGAGGAACGTATGCATGATTAACCCCCGGAAGGTTGGACCAAAGCCCGAGTGTTGCAACACTGCCATAAGAAAGCCCCAATCAATCCTATCATATGCTTTCTCCAGGTCCACCTTAACGATACACCCCGCCTTTCGACCCTTCCGCCGCATAAGCGAATGAATCAATTCCTGGGCTATGATGACATTGTCATTGTCGACCTTCCAGGAATAAAGCTAGATTGTCCCGGCCCCGTAAGCTTCGACATCACTGGTTTTAGTCGGTTTGCCAACACCTTCGAAATAATCTTAGCCAGCACATTGCAGAGGGAGATTGGCCGAAACTGGCCAAGTGTCTCAGGGGACTGGCATTTAGGGATCAAACAGATGGTCGCTTCATTAAGTCCCTTCGGCAGCACGCCCGTAGTGAATATCGGATGCAAGAACTCCACCACCGATGGACCCACGATATGCCAATACCTTTGGAAAAAGCTTGGGGGAAAGCCATCCGGCCCAGGGGCCTTATGCGGTCCCATTTGGAAGAGGGCCTGCTCAATTTCAATCGCAGACACCGATCTATTTAAGCTAAGCACCCTCTCTTGGGTCTAACTCCGGAAAACTCCAACCAGAACTGTCCAGTGGTGAGGTTGGTCCTTTCGTGTAAAGATTTGAGTAAAACTGGCGGATCATCTCCCAGAACGTCCTCATCTTCCTGCCACTGACCATTCTCATCCTTCAGGCTGCCAATGCTATTCTTCCTTCGGCGTGCCACTGTGGAGATGTGAAAGAAATGTGTATTGTTCTCCCCTTCTCGGAGCCACCGAACTCTTGACTTTTCCTTCCAAAAGACTTCCTCCTGCAACAACAGCTCCCCTAACTCTTGCTGGAGTTTGGCCTCCAACTTCCGCAAATACAGGTTCTCGGAGTGGCAGATGGCTCGCTGTATCCCCCCCAAGCGGGCTCGGCACCTATTCTTCCTGTCCAAGAAACCACCGTAGACATACTTCTTCCACCGCTGCACTTCCTCCCGGAAAAACTGCAGTCTCGTTGGAAGATCAGCCGTAGCCGTTGTTGCCCAAACCCTCTGGACTAACTCTTCAAAACCTTCTGCCTCATACCAAGCTGCTGACAGCCGGAAACCCTCAGGGCGGCTTCGTCTCCCCCCTGCTGCCCGTGGCCTCACCAAGAGTGGCACATGATCAGATCTCGTTTTCGGAGATGCCAAACACCGGTATCGGGGAATAAGGATAGCCATTCCTGGTTGCAGAGTGCTCTATCCAGCCGTTCCTTATATTCGCTCGACCCATCCTCATGTTATCCCAAGTGAACTGAGGACCAATAAAGCCGAGGTCCATTAGTGCACAGACTGAAATCATCCTGCCAAACATCCTGTCCAAGAGGTCGTGCTTGGCAGCCCCCTTTCTTCTCTGAAGCCCGCAGAATCTGGTTAAAGTCTCCAACTAGAAGCCAAGGCAGGCAGATTAATTCACCCAACTTCTCCAAATAAGACCACAAAGCAGAGCGAAAGGCCAACTTCGGAGAAGCATAGATAGCAGTTAACAGCCACGGTGGCCCCCCATTACCGTACACAATCACATTCACAAATTGGTCGTCCATAGACACCAGCTCCAAATTCAAATTCATGTTCACCTGCGACCATAAAACCCATATACCCCCGGCGAAACCGTCAGCTTCAGCCACCAAAAAATTCAAAAACGGAGTCCGTGCAAGAAAATTATGTATGCAAGAACTATCCACACGTGTTTCAAGCAAAACTAAGATGTCCGGAGCAGTAGTATTAATTAAATCCAGGAGGTGTCTTACAAAATTTTTGGAACCTGCACCTCTGCAGTTCCAAGATACAATCCGGGGCAAACGCATTAACGGGGTTTCCCAAGGTCCCCTTCCACCTCTCCGGTGGTGGCCGTACTGCCCACATCCACTTGCTTACCAGTTGCATTCGGACGAGTTCCTACCCCAGTGCCAGCTCTGGACGAGGAAGCGTCGTTGCCCTTAGCTCTCGCTTGCAAATCAGGGCCCCTGCCACCCCTCTTCACCTTGCCTCTGGTTGTAAGAGAACCTGGTTCTGGTACCGGGCTATGAGCCTTCCCTCTTCATCCCGAGCTGGGCCTTGTGAGTCCTGGATCTGCTGCTTCAGATGCTGAATCGTTGTCTCCAAATCCTCTCCCTCTGGCAGGCCTGCCAAGACCTGGAAACCAGGCCGACCCTGTTGAGGTACCTGGGTCGGCCTCCCTTCATCTCGGCCTATGGGCTGCCCCCTGATCCAACGAGCCGCTGGCCGAAGCCCCTTGCTGGCCCATTCCTCTAGTTGGGTTGTTGCGCCCTCCGGTTGTGCTGAAGACGGAACTCCCCCTGTCCTAGCTGCCGTATGTCGATGGCGCCGACTATTGTTCCTGGGCAACATCCAGGGACCAAAACCCGTAGCTTCTTCCGATGGAAGCAGCGGCGGCTGAGCATCCCCTCTATCCGACTTGGTCGTAGCTGGACACATGTCTTGCTTGTGGCCATACCGGCCACATTCAAAGCATATGAGGTGGAGGCCCTCATATTCTACTCTTTGTAGACTGCCTAACACCTTGATGACAGGCACCAAGGGAGCATTCAAATCAATCTCCACGCAAACTCTTGCATACCGTCATCGGGAGACAGCTACAGTCGTATCGTCCACCTTAATGGTCTTCCCGATTGCATCTCTCATGTACGATAGAACCTCTTCATCAAACAGCTCAATGGGCAGCTCAGGAAAACGAACCCATACCAACGTTGAAGAGATAGTCTCTGTGCCTAAAATTCGGCCGCCACTTGGTGACGATTAGGTAGTGTCCCATTACTATCCAGGGACCGCCCTCTAACACCCTCAGATAATCCTCCCGTGTAAAGAAACGTGCCAAGATGAAACCATGCTCCATATCTATTAGCTCGTAACCCCACTGCAGACCCCATAAGGTCGACGTCCGCTGCTGGAGGACACGAAGGCTGACTGTCTTTCCGAGGAGCTTCAGTATCAAGGCTCCCCTCCACGGGCTGAACAAACTCATGTACTTGTCCTTAGGAATCTCAACCTGACGGGGAGAGAGAGCGTTTTCTGCCTCCTCACTGCCTTCGGTAGAGAAGAGTGCATCTACACCCTCAAACCGCTCCTCCTCATCTTCTCCTATAAAAACTCAAGGGATGGTGACTCTCACTTCTACCTCCTAATACCTCTGAGAAGGTCCGTGTACCCCCCCCTGGGCCATATCCGAATCCTCCAGTGGTTGATGGTTGTCATCTTCAATAGAGTCCATCTCAGTAATGGAATCCATGGGGTAGTGACTCATGCTTTTTCAGTTTTTTGTTTACTCTAGTAGTGGGATCTTGGTCTCCGGTGATGGGTTTGACAGTAGTGGCTGCCATGGAAAGCTGTGTAGTCTTTATGTGAAAAAGTTACTGTAGCGAAAGTCGAGAGAGAATTCTAGAGAGAGAATCCATCCTTCACTAGACCACCATTAATTGCCATTCAGATCTATCGGTCTCCGTTCGCTGCTACTCACCGTCAAAAAAAAAAAAGTTTTAGTGAATCCTGAAAAGTGAAAAGTGAAAACTGAAGAACTCTGATCAAGCTAATGTAGCTTGTATAGACAAATTTGTATAAATAATTTCTAAATTATAAAATTTAATAATATTGATTCCTAAATTATAAAAAAATTCTAAAATTAATTTTTTATTTAAAACACAAGATATTTGTGTAGTTACGTTATTTAAATATTTTTATCTCTATTCATTTTCCGTCTTCTTTCTCTTTCTACTTTTTTCTTTGCACTTTCTTTGTTTTCATTTTCTAACGAATACAAAATATGAAAAAAAATTAATTGCTACAAATAATAAAAAAATTAGATAAATAATTTTTTAAAAAATTTTTTTAAAAAAAATAGAAAGAAGAAAAGATTAAAAAAATGTGAGAATGATATTATCATATTATTTGAAGGTACATGTATATAAATCATATATATTAAATATATTTAAATGATCTAGTGATATAATTATATTTTAAGTTTATTTACTCATCAAATTTTTTTTAATGAAACGATAAATTTTATAATTTTTTATAATTTAGAGATTAATTTCGCTAAAATATAATAATTTAATGATCAATATCACTAAATATCTATAATATAGAGATTTATGTGAATTGTCTATTATTAAATATATTTAAATAATATAATAATATAAATACTATTATAATTTTTTCACTTAACGGAATTGAATTTTTTTTTATGTAACAAATAATTTAATCGAATTTTTAAGTGTAGGACTAAAGTCATCATTTTTATATAATTTGATAATTTGTCTTTTATATATACTTAAAGAAGGTAAGTTCACGAGGAGGGAGAGTCAGGAAATAAAAATATCTGCCCCTATTTATACCTACGGCCAAACTAATAAATAGACTTGACACGTCAGCGTCAGCGTCGACGAGTTAATATCTCTAATCTGATAAAATAAAAAATCCAACGTTTTTCCAATTTTAAGGGTTACAGTACTGCAATAGTCTTTTTTCCATAAAAATTTACTTTTTATGCTTTTTACAAGAAGACTTTATAGGAATAGGTTATATTCACTTTAAAGAATTTTTATAATGAATATTTTTGTTTGAGAAATAATAAACTTTTTTTAAAAAAATTAAATTCTTAAAAGAAAAACCTTCTGAAAAAACATAAATGTTCGACTTAGATTTGAATTTATATTCCAATTCAGAAAACCAAGGGACTGTTTAACATAAATGCATAAATTCTAATCTGTACGAATTTCAATAGGTCTTTCTGCGGTCAAGAATTTCAATTATGACTCTTCTGTAGATTCCTTTTGATTCTCTTCCTGAACCATCTTTATTAATCGGCTTAAAGGTTTCCTCATTTCTAAGAAATAATAATAATCAAAATAATTGTTAAAAAAATTAAAATTTTTTGAAAAATTATAATTAATTGGACTTACTTACCAAATGTAAACGGGTTTAATTTGTATTTTATATACCCCATCTGAAAAAAGAAAAAATCAAACAACAATTTATCAAAACACATAGTGAGATAAATAAATTAACAATAAAAAATGAAGTAATTAGAGTCACTAGTAATGAGCTCCAAAATCAAGTTTTTGGATATCAATGATTTATTCTAAGCGTTTTTATTATATAAAATAGATAGATACATATAAGACTTAACAAATTTTAAAGTGTGTATCATATATTATTTTTTTAAAAATAATATTTTGTCATAGATATAAATCAAGATAAATTAGAAATGTTTGCAGAATCAATAATAATATTAGAACTATTTATCAATATACTGTTTTTTTATAGACATATATTTTTAGATAATATTAATTCATTTAATATTTAAAAATAATATTATATTATCATATATCATTTCAAATAATATAGGCCAATATCCTCTAAAATATTTAAAGACAGTAAGAATTTTAAGATTTGTTACTACTAATATATTCTTGAAAAAAGAAAAATCTAAAACTAAGTAAGAAAATTGAAACGTACCTTCTCACATCCTTCTATGTCTTTAGTATCATTGACATAGACTAAAAGTCTCATTGTATAAGCATTATAGCTGCAAAAGAAAAATTCATCATAAGCACAACAAAATAGCTCAAAGAATGAGATATTAGCTATGGGATTGACTAAATTTCAAGAGGGAATTCCAAAAAGTTGACAAAAAATGAGCCCTAAGAATAACCATTTTCTTTTAAAATGCAAATCAAGATAAGTGAAAAGGTTTTATTCCAAGAGAAATAATTGTTTCTTACTTCTTTTCACAACTATCCTCCATCAGCTTCATCAACTCTTTGGACAAGTCTAGCAATTGCCTATAAGATACACGAATTACTGACACCAGTCCAGTACATTCTGTATCCCTTCTTTCAATGCTACCAAGAACTGCAACAAGTCCAAAGTATAACGTCAAGTTGTCATTACTCTGCATATGGGAATTGAAGAATGTGTTACATGGGACAAATTAGAGTGACAAATAGGAGCTTATAAACTCATATGATGAATAATTACAACTAATTATTACTGCAAGCAAGAATGTTCTATGTCCTTTATATCCAATAAAATAAATAAATAGTGTTTATGACTTTTCAAATTATAAAAATATAAGACTTAACAGAACATAAATAATAAGAACTATAACTTCAAATCGTGTATCACATGCCACTTTCTTAAATGTAATATTACTATTGTTCTTGATATTGATTCTGTAAAATTAATATGTGATTATTTATGAACTTTAAATAATTTGATAATTTTTTTATATAAATATGTATTTTAAATAATGTTATTTTAATTTAATATTTAAATATAATATTATCTTTATGTTTTTACAAAAATAAAATTTTATGTACTAACTTTTGATTCATTAAATCAAATAGAAAGATAAATTTGATTATTTGAATCAGTAGAACTGAATTATTATAACATTTTAAAAATATTCTAATAAAATTAAGAAATAAATTTTCATTATATGTATCATATCGTATAAAAGATATCAATATTTATGTAATCTAAGATTTTAAGTAAATAAATAAAAAAAAAAATCCAAGGGCACATGAATGATTAAAGAGGCAGAGAAGGAAAAGAGAAACGAACTCACTGTATCCGGCCATTCGGCCTTCCGGCTCATCAGCCACATGACAATTTCCCGGCCACTTTGCCAAGTGGGTAAAATAGAATTTCATGGATCTCTGAATCAAACACAAAATTATCAGTGGAAAGATGAGAAATAATGATATTTCCTTTCTAAATTCTACAAAAAAAAAAAAATGCATAAATAATAACGACAATAAATCTTCTCTTAGGGAAAATTTAAAAAAGGAATTTATTAAATCACGAATTATGAATGAGGTGATGAATACTGCTTTTTTCGCAGATGCTAGATTAAGTGATCCGAATCGGAGTAGATCGTTGCAGCAGAATCGTCTATAAGTAGTCATGGCGTCGCACCGTCAGGAGAAGAAAATGTTTTAGAACTTCAAAGAACAGTAGATAGAAACTGGAAAATATTCTGTAAAAATCCTTTAAATTGAAACTGTAGAATTATCGGAAAAAAAGAAGAAGAAAGCAAAATGTTATCTCCAGCGCTATTCATGCCAACGGCCTAACTAATTAACAGATTTTGACACATCAGCATAAAGTTAATATTATTAAAAATATAAATTTCAGTCGCTCTAAAAAGTTTAAACTCATGTATTGAGTTTTAATTTATTTTTTTAATATTTTTCTTCAAATGTGATTGAATAACAAATTTTATAAATTATAACGTATTTTAAAATTTTAAATTTATAAAATAAATTTTAATTTTTTTTAACAAATATAACAATGACAATATAAGTATAATAATTATAAAAAGAAAAAGAAAATAACGCACTATGACTAAAATGGTTTTTAATTATAATATTATAAAATAATAATAAAATTAATTAATTAATCTGCTTTTACTTTCCTTTTTTTTTTCGATCATTTGTAATTTATTTAGTTTTTTATCACTTTCTTATTATAGTACTCTATTTCCTCCTTTTAATATTAGTGTTCTTTTTTTCTTTTTTTTCTTCTTAGATTTTAAACTGTATATACGAGTCATGTAAAAATTTAACTTTGACATCATTTAACGTAGAAATTGAATATTGACCTCACTTAAGCTAAAGAACTTCTTACCGACTCACTTACGCATTGGAGTTTTCTTATCACTTAAGTTAGGAGAGATCGACTCACCTACGCATTGGAGTTTTCTTATCACTTAAGCTTGGAGATAATTCCTTGCCAACTCACCTACACATTAATTTAAAAAAAAGTTAAAGAAAGTTATTTACGAATTCACTTACACATTAATTAAAAAAGAAGTGTTCTTTACCAACTCACCTACACATTAATTAAAAAAAAAAGTTAAAGAAAATTCTTTACCAATTCACCTACCTACGCATTAATTAAAAAAAAAAAATACAACACAAAGACTTCCCAAAAGGTCATCCATCCTAGTACTACTCTCGCCCAAGCACACTTAATACTCTCGTTCGAGCACACTTAAGTTCGGAAAGAGTGCAACACAAAGACTTCCCAAAGGGTCACCCATCCTAGTACAATTCTTGCCCAAGCACATCACCCATCCTAGTACTACTCTAGTCCAAGCACACTTAGGTAAGGGTCACCCATCCTAATACAATTCTTGCCCAAGCACATCACCCATCCTAGTACTACTCTCGTCCAAACGCATTAAGTTCTGAGTTCTAATAAAATTCATTCTCGCCCAAACACGCTTAAGTTCTGAGTTCTAATAAAATTCACTATTGCCCAAACACACTTAAGTTCAGAGTTCTGATAAAATTCGGTGCACGAGTTCTTTCTTTCTTTACAAACAAACTAATGAACTATTGTGTAATAATCTAATTGCAAGAATTGTTTTGTAAACTGATTAAATATTCCCAATAAAATTCTTAAAAAAGAGGAACAAAAGACTCTTCATTAGAAATCTCTTTTTATTACCTTTTAGTTCAGCTTTCTTTAGTATCACTACGTATGAAATCAAAATAATTGTCCCATTCTAGTAGAGTTTGCATTACAAAATTTTTAACCTCATGAAAAAAATGGACATGCATGCAATAATACTGATATATAAGAATCTAACTCCGAAGTTGATCTTTTAAGCCAAGACTTTGAAGTATGTCCCTTTTGATATGCTGGTTCCCTTCTTCTTCTAAAGTTGTCTTCAATAATCGATATAATGGTTTTCTCATTTCTGAGGGTGTAAAATTAAATCAAATCAATTTAATATAATTTATTAAGAATTATAATTATAATTAACGTACTCACCCAATTTTTCTGGTTCCACGTCGTATAGTACATACCCCAACTGAAAGAAACAAAAATCGAATATTAATTAATTAAAACAGTTAGTGAATAATCAAATTAACAGAAAAAGAAAATGTGATTCCCATTGTTCCAGTAATGAACTTAAAATTCAAGTTTTGGAACAAGACATGAACGAACAGGCCAATGTCCTCCAAATCCAGTCAACTGGAATATGATATGCAAAAGGATTTTAAAGACAGTTAGAGTTCACAAAATTTCTACCAACTAGTATTCTTAAAAATAGACAAAAACCAAAACTAGATAGACAATTGAAAAGTACCTTATCAACTATAGATATTTTCAGAATTACCAGTAGGTATTGAAGCTTTCATTGTGTAAGCTTTATAGCTGCAAAAGTAGAATTCATCATATAAGGACCAATATCTCTAAGCATGAGACATTAGCTAGTCTTAACCATGCATGTAATAATGACTAGGTCATTTATGGGAAAATCAAACCAAAATGGTTAGAACTGATGCACCAAAACTGACAAAGTGAAATGCAAATGACACAATATCAAGCCCAACTTGTAGGCGCAGAAGACACCGCAGGTTTGACACTTTTCTACCATATTTTTAACAGTAAAGGCCTTACCTACGCTCTTAAATGACCTTGGCAAAGAAATATCATGAAATAAACTTCTGCCTCTTTGAGTCAAAACGGCCTTGATAAAGAAAGAGGCCAGAAATATCATATAAAAGAATTCAAGTTACATTCACAACACACAAGTTTAGAGAAGGTGAAAGATGTTTTACTGGTCATTTTTAACAAGGTTTGAATAAAACTAAAACCATGGGATTGAACAAACTCAAAATTGCAAGTATTCTTAAAGAAAATATAATAAGGAATTCAGCCAAAAAAGAAGGACAAGAAGCATACACCAATCAAAATGTTTGGGGAAAAAAGACAGTTTCAAAACAGTAAAGAATAAGCCATAAGGACAACTACTTCTTAAGTGAAAGAGTTTTATTTCAAGAGAAAATATTTTCTTACTTCATGTCACAAGAATCATCCAGCATGTTTGACAACTTTCTGGCCAAATCCATCATATCCGAAGATGCTACAGCAAGCATTGACAATGATCCAGTACATTTCTTACCCATTCCCTCAACGCTACCAAAAACTGCAAAAAGTCAAAAGTATTATGTCCTGCAATAGACTTGGATAAAAAACAAACATTTCAAGTTGAGCATGAAAATTAATTGATGAAAATTTAAATAAGTGTCTTGTCTGGTTGGCACCCATTCGCACAAAGTGTTATTGGTATGAAAAGAAAGACGAAAAGAAAATTGTTCAGCTCACGAGACGTAAAATATTGTAAAGCCAAGTGACATATAACTTAAGAAAATAGATTCGATGTTATCCTCTTGGGTGGTAACACAAGACCAAGGTCAGAGATTACTGTTAGATCTGCCCCATTCCAGACTATCCAGAAACTTCATCCCATCCAGGCCAACCAAGACTGTTTATATTGTTATTATGCTTACTAATAATGATAATGCAAATATCAATCACCATCCAGAAGTCCATGAACTCCAAATACAACAACACTATTCCTCAAATCCCCTTTGTTTCTAATATTGCAAACTAAACACACGAATACAACTAGATAAACTACAAGCTAGAAAAATGTTCTATGCAGTCTACCATATACCATACTAGAAGGCTCTAGTCCAACTAGATTTAACCATCATAATCCGTTAGGCTATGCTTCTATGGTATCTGTATTGAACAAGTGAATAAATAGTATTTAAAAGTATTTTCTATCAAATAAAGAAATAAATAGTATTTTAAATTATTTTCTTAGTACAGAAATAAATGAGGTTCCAATCAAGCAGAAGGCTGTGTTTATTGACATTACAAGGCTGAAATTATAGCAAGGAAACTACATCCTGAAAAGGAACCTGAGCATTCTTGCATTGCTGTGAAAAGAAATCCATGATTTACATTTCCTAGAAAATCTCCCAACATACAAACACCTTCCCAAGAAATAAGTAACAGAGCCATCTTGGTAAGTAAAATTCCTCTTCTATGAAGATCAAAAGTCAGCCAACTAAACTAAAGACGTCATGTTTGAACTTTGAAAGTAGAAGCCTTCAAACCAGCAAATCGGAAGGAAAAAACCTATTTAAATTGAACTTCAAGATATAGTTGTGTATCTCTGAATCGTTTTTCAATATTGTATAAAATAGAAATCCAAAATATTCAGATGATATAACTAAAATGAAATCTAATGACATATGATTAATTAACGAACGGCGCAGAGGAGCCTACGAGAAATGAACTCACTATCCCTTGATTAGGCCTCCCGGCACATTAGCCACGATACAATTATCCGGCCACTCTGCCATGTAGCCCAAGTAGATGTCCGTGATGTGCTGAAACAAACACCAAATTATCAGTGCGAAGATGAAAAATAGTGTCGTCCATTCCAAATTCTATAAAGCAAGCAAAATAACAATAACAATAATAATAAATCTTCTCCACTGGGAAGTTAAAAGGAATTTGTGTAAATCACGAATTATGACTGGAGGAGATGAATACCGTTTGGGTTACAGTTGATAAATTAACCAGTCCGATTCGGAGTAGGTCGTTGCAGCAGAATCGTCTATACGTTGTCATCGCGATCACACCGTCGTTGCTCACTGTTCCTCACCGTCTGTAAAAATGTTTCAGAAGCGTTAGAATAGAGAGCAGAAAATATTTTGTGAATCCTCTAAATTGAAAACTGTAGAATTATCAATTCACGAGGAGGGAGAATCAGGAAAAACAAATAAATAAATAAAAAGTCTCCCGCTATTTATGCCAACAGCCTAACTAGTTAACAGAATTGCCACGTCACCGTCGAGTTCATATATCTACACCGACTGTCATCTCCGGAGACCGCTCAGACCGGTAAGGGAGGAAGAAAAAAAAGGAAAAAGAAAAAGAAACGGGGAGGGGAAAGCTGAGGAAGAAGACGTTAGATCTATTGAGCTTACCGGAGCAACAGGTTCCGTCCGGTGGCCGCCGAAGAAGGCCATCCCTTCTTTCGTCTACTCTGTATCGCCAACTTTCTTTCTCTCATCTGATTCCCCTTGCCTCAACCTTCCTCCTGTTCCCCTGTTATCCTCATAACATAAGCAAATTGATCCTACAAATCTCAAATAAATTTATTTTACAAACACGTTAAAAAAATTATTTTTTTACTTTAAAAAAAATTAAACTCCTTTTTTACAAAGAAAATAATAAAAATATTATCACAACAATTAGAAATTTTTTTAATTAAATAAAAGAATAAAAAATTATTATATATAAATTTTTTAAAAAAACTTCTTAATTTTGACGAATCTGTCAAAAAAATATCCGTTAAAAAAGTATGACCTTTAAATGTTAAACAAAAATATTTTAAAATGAGACCAAAAAATAAATTTATTTGAATTATTATTATATTCACAGTTTTCTTTTTTAATATTTCATGGTGGGACTGCCGGAACTTCCTGTTTCTTTCTTTATTGTGGAATCTGACCTAATTTTTCTTTTCTTTTCTCTCTTTTTTAACTTTTAGTCACCAAATACTACATCTATTCATAGAATATATATCAATCCCAGAAGATTGAACTTTTAATTTGAATATATATTGTGATTATTGTACTGTATTTGAGTAGGCTATATTCACAGCCAGCCAAACCAACAATGTCCGATCAAATTGATCCCCACGTTGATCCCCATGGCTACATAGCCTTCAAAAAAATGCGACGGCACAGTCACAAGGTTGCCGGCACTCATGCCGGAGAAGCCGCCTCTGCTGATCTTACAAATCCTTTTCACCTCAGCAAAGACGTAACCATAAACCAATCCAAAAACACTTGGGCACGGTTATTCGTACCCAGGAAATCATTCGAATCCAACTCCGGTGAAAAAAACTACTCCCCATCGTAGTTATTTTCACGGCGGAGGATTCGTTCAATGTAGTCCAGCGACAGAAGCATTTTACAGCATTACGACGGACTCACGACCGAGATAGAACCAGCCATCGTTGTCTCTGTTAAATATCGTCTCGCTCCGGAGCATCGCTTCCGGCGGCTTACGATGACTCCATGGAAAGCTCTGTATTGGATCAAAAGTTCAACCGATGAGTGGTTGACAAATACGGCGATTTATCCAGATGTTACCTAATGGGTACAAGTGCAGGGGGGAAACATTTGTTACCATGCCGGATTGCGTGCAGCTTCACGCGCGGCAGATCTGAAACCTCTGCAAATCAAAGGTTTGATACTTCACCATCCCTTTTTCGGTGGACAATAGATCTGATGCGGAGATTAGATTGGTAAATGATAAGGTACTACCTCCCGTTGTTTCTGATATCATGTGGATTTGAGTTTACCGGATTCAGATCGAGATCGAGATCATGAGTACTGTAATCCTATGGTGGGAATGAAAACAGAAATATTGGATCAAATTAAAGTTCTGGGATGGAAGATTTTGGTGATGGGCTGCGGTGGAGATCCGTTAATTGATCGACAAATGAACTTGTCAAGAAATTAGAGGAGCTTGGTGTTGCAGTGGTGAGTAGATTTGAGGAAGAAGGAGCCATGGGTACGATCTTCATGATCCACGGGCATCAAAGCACTCACAAATCTTGTCAAAGAGTTTATAAATTCTCCATAGTTATGATTACTTCCATCTGTCGTTTTTCCCAATTTTTGAAGGAATGCTTGTAAATCACCATTGTTTCGTCGTTTCCAAAGTATTTCCTAATTTTTTTACTTTTCTTTAATTTCATATTTCATTTCAAATAAATAAAATTTTAATTTCAATATATATATATAATATATATATATATATATATATAATATGTAAACTTTTAAATTTATTTATTAGAAAAAAATGATGTTTGATGAATTCATTAATTTTTTTTTAAAAACTCAATAAAACTAAAATTTTTTGTATCTTCATAACCCTCATACAACTTCTATTTTGATTTCTATTAATTTTGTATATTTTCTTACAAGAAAAAGATTTACACAAATTTACTATAATCTCTACTGATTTAAGATATTTTTTTTAAGTTGAGTTCAAAAATAAATAAGTATGTTATTTCTTCTAATATTAGGTATGTTATTTCTTCTAATGTCAATTCTTATTAATCTTGAATTTGTAACTCTTGATTGATTGAGACATCCCGATTCAATTGATAGCTAGACATATACTTTTTATGTGTTAAACCAACAAGTTATCATAAATATTTTCCATGTTTCTATTGCTCCATTACAACACACAAAAATGGTTCCTAAAAGATGATTGAGAATATATGTTGGTTTTGATTCTCCTTCCATAATTTGTCCATTGTCATTTTTATGACTCAATGTTCCTGGGATTCGAAGGAGAAAAAGAAAAATAACTTGGTAAAAATATTACATGAAATACTTTGCAACATCTTGATACTCTGAAAAATCAGTATAAATTTGAAGTTCAAAAAATAATACATTTACAAAGTATAGCAAATCAAATCAACTGCGAGATGTATTTACCGACCTAAAGAGAGTAACTAAGTCACATATACTAGTTGAAAATGCTCATATACGGATTGATGTCCCAAAAGAACAATCTATAAATGAAATAGAAAATCAATCTACAGCACGCAAGAAGCATGGTAGATCAATTGGTTCAAAAGATAAAAAATCTCCGTAAAAAGAAGGGAGCAAATGTTAATAATGAACCCGAATTTAATACTCCAAGAGAGTCAATAGACATAATAAATGAAATAACTCCAGAAGAAGTTCAGGTACCTAAAGATATTGAAAATATCAAGAAAAAATAGATAATGATGAGATCTCAATAAATTATGTTTCAATGGAAAACGATTGAACCCAGAAGAAATAACTATCGATAGTATTTTTGTATATAATATAACATCAGCTATTATAAATGAAAATGATTATAATGAGCCGACATCCGTTGCTAAATGTCGACATAGAAGTGATTGGCTGAAATGGAAAGATGCAATTCAAGTAGAATTAAACTCACTTGCAAAACGTGATGTTTTTTTACCCATAGCCCGGACCCCTGAAGATGTCATACCTGTATGATACAAATGGGTATTTGTACGAAAACAAAAATGAAAAAAATAAAATTGTGAGATATAAAGCACGTTTTGTTGCACAAGATTTTTCTCAAAGACCGAGAATTTATTATGAGATCACTTATTCTCCTGTGGTGGATGCAATTACTTTTCGTTATCTCCTTAGTCTGGTAGCTAATGAGAAACTTGATATGCATTTTATGGATGTAGTTACAACTTATTTATATGACTCATTTGATAGGATATCTATACGAAAATCCATGAAGGATTTAAAATGCCTGAAGCATATAAATCAGATTCTCGAGAACTATATTCAATAAAATTACAAAAGATCTTTGTATGGTTTAAAATAGTCTGGATGAATGTGGTACAATCGTCTTAGTGAATATTTATTGAAAGAAGGTTATCAACATAACAATTTTTTCATGTGTATTTATCAAGAAAGAAAATTCAGGGTTTGTTACAATAGTTGTATATGCTGATAATTTAAATATCATTGGAACACCTAAAGAAATTTTAAAAGTAGTAGATTCTTTGAAAAAAGAATTTGAGATGAAAGATTTCGGAAAAACAAAGTTTTGTCTCGGCCTGCAGATCGAGCATTTAAAAGATGAAATTATAATTTTTGTTCATCAATCAAATTATATTGAAAAGGTCCTTAAAAAATTCTACATGGACAAGGCACATTCATTTGAGTACCTCAATGGTTGTTCAATCACTTGATGTGAAAAATGACATTTTTCTACCTCGTGAGGATAATGAAAAAGTTATTGGTCCAGAAGTACCATATCTTAGTGCAATAGGTGCACTAATGTATCTTACTCATAATACAAGACCTGATATAGCTTTTGCTGTTAATTTGTTAGTAAGGTTTAGTTCATGTCCAACTAAAAGACATTGGAATGGAATTAAACATGTCTTCTGATACCTTCGAGGTACAATTGATATGGGATTGTTATATCCTCAAAGTTCTAAACCACAACTTGTTGGTTATACTGATGCTGGTTACTTGTCTGATTCACATAAAGCTAGATCTCAAACAGACTATGTTTTTACATGTGGAGGAACTGCTGTTTCATGGCGTTCTACAAAGCAAACATTAGCTGTTACTTATTCAAATCGTGTAGAAATTATACCAATCCATGAAGAAAGTCGTGAATGTGTTTGGTTAAGATCCATGTCTCAACACATTCGAGATACATGTGGTTATCTTCAGGCAAAGAACTTCCAATAATAATTTATGAAGATAACACTGCATGTATAACTCAAATACAAGAAGGATATATCAAACAAGATCGCACAAATCATATTTCACCAAAAAAATTCTTTACACGTGATCTTCAAAAAAATGGTGATATTGATGTACAACAGATTCGTTCAAACGATAATTTGGCAGACTTGTTCACAAAAGCATTACCAACTTCAACATTTGAAAGACCGGTCCATAATATTGGAATGCGACGATACAAAGATATCATGTAATGATCAGGGGGAGTGTACAAGGAGCTATGTACTCTTTTTCCTTAACTATATTTTTTATCTCACTGGATTTTTCTCAGTAAGGTTTTAATGAGGCATATTCCTTGTACAATGAACATCTAAAAGAAGGAGTTTTACAAATTATATTTTGTATGTCCATAACTTCCACTACTTCCACTATCTCCATATAAGTTCCACTACCTTCATATAACTTCCATTATCTCTATATAACTTCCACTATCTTCATATAACATATGTATACATTTATATTAGTATATATATGGATATGTACGTTTTATATATATATATATTATATTATATATATATATATATATATCTATATATATATATATATATATGTATCTCTATAAATAAATATGTGATAGTTTTGTATGTTTTGCTACAAGAAAAATATATACACAAGTTTACCCTATTTTAATTTCTATTTCTTTAGTTTTGTTTCATATTTTTATAGATATTTTATAAAAAAAAAAATCGTTATAAGTGAAAAGAAAAAATAAAATATCAATTAAATAAAATAGTAAGAAAAATTTTAAAATTAAGTTTGTCACAAACAAAATTTTTAAAGATCAAATTTGAACATTATTATCATTAATGTTTTTAGATTAATTATAATAATAATATTATTTTATATGAAAAATGCAAAAGCACTATATCAGTTTTATTTTTTCTGATTTACTGCACCTTCTTATACCTATTATATTTTAACATTTATTTATTTATGTTATTTTATGATATATAAAATTAAAATTTTTGCAAATAATTAATTCATATTAAATATGTCATATAATATATCTATATTATAAACTTTTTTTGTCTTATTTATATTTATTTATATTTAATAAGTACTTATAAGAAAAGGAGGAGGAAAAAGGATAAAGAAAAAAAAAACTCCAAAACCGTAATTGAACGAATAAATATAAAAAAGAACCACAAATAATAAATTTCAAGAATACTTCTTAATAATAATAATAATAATAAAAGGAATAATAGGTGCAAGCTTTCCAATTATGCTTATAATTTCTTTCTTCTTTTTTCAATTAAATTTTTTAAAAAAAATTAGATAAGTATTTCATTAATTAATTAGAAATCATAATGAATATAGAGCTTCAAAAAATATGTGGGTGAAAAATTTTGTTCTAAACAACTCCAAAATAAATTGAGTGGCTATGTTTTTGCTAATTTATGTGCTATTTCATTGGCAGTACAAGATTGGAACCAAACATCACACAATTTGTTGCAGCATAATTCTCATATGCTCAAAGATACCGCATAATACTGAGAAGTTATTTCGTTGTCTAACAATTGTCACAACGGATTGACAATCACCCAGTGATAGTTGCAGAAGTCACGGATTTTGCATTCTTGTAAAAAAATAATAATAATAAAAATGTATATATATTCGAATCAATTCTTCATAAGAATAACAGAAGAAGAAGAAGAAGTCAGGGCAAAAAGAAAAAGAGAGAAACATGGGATTGGAGAAACGAGAAATCCCAGCGGAGGTACTAAAGAATATACTTTTGCGAGTTCCGTCTAAGTGTCTGATGAGATCAAAGGTAGTTTCGAAGTATTTGAACGATTTAATTTCAGATCCTTATTTCGTAGAAGAGTACCGTCAGAAATCGAAAGGGAACCCTAATTTGCTTAGTATAGACGTAGAGAATTCAAAAACGAATGAAAAATCTGTGAATTTTATTTTCAAGTACTTGGACAGCCAAGGAAGAATAACAGAAATTTTCTCAAAAGAAGAAGAAATATTCAGGCGTAATTGCAAAGATGAATTCCACTTGAAAGTTCCGGCCACAAAGTTCGAGGGATTGGTATGTATTCACGCAAATCTTATAATAACACTGATTCCTATAAGGATTATGTTTACATATTTAATCCAGCTATGAAACAACTGGTATCATTACCTGAATCTTCTATAATCATTCCTAATCCTCCTCCTCCTCTGCTGCATAAAAGTAGCGTGACTGCTTTCGGTTACTCAGCTTCATCCAATGAATACAAAATTGTGAGAGTTTTTTCAACGGGATTTCGTTGCGGGGATTATAAGAAAAGATGTGAAATTTTGAGTTTTTTAGGTACGAATAAGAGTATTCAAGAAGCTAATTGGAGAGTTATTGATGACAAATGCACTTATACGCTGGGAGATGAATCTGTATTTGTGAACAATCATTTTTACTGGTACGAAATTGGAAACTATGACCCTATAACACCACAGAAAATTATTATTTTAGATACAGTAAGTTGCAAATTTAGTTTTCGTCTTAATCCCCAAGTAATCCAAGGTCGAGGAATTTTGATGAGGAGTTGAAAGGTGAATTAAGCATATATGAATATAACTTGTACAAAAATGCCATCAATTTATTTAAGACTGAAGATTATGAAAACTGGATTTGGAATAAAGTGTACGAGATCGACTTGAATGTTAACAGAGCATTGTCCGATTGTTTTAGCCGGGTGGGACCTAATTTCCGATGCACGGTGGATGGAGAATTGCTGTTTTTCACTTTTGAGACTGAAAATTGTATCTATAGAGCTGATAATTCCTTTGATGTACAAGATGTAGTAGACACAGCAATTCTCAATCTTGAAGCAAAGGACTTCACCATTCGACGCATATTTGGACAAAAGGTTACTGCCTACTACGAGACCATTTTATCACTGTTATAAGTATGCTATACAAAAATAAGATTTTGATTATTTTACTCAGTTTCTAAATTTTTTTTTTTTTTTTTAGAAAAAAGGGGGCAGGAGACTCTTTAATGTGTTATTTTATTTAATCTCTTTACCAATTGTTGTCCCATTACTAGTATAAAAAAACTTATGGACATGACTAGTAGAGTTTTTTGCATTCAAATTTGATAATCTCACCTAACAAAATCAGACGGATATACAGCCTCATAAATTCCTATACGCAAGAATCAAGCTCCACAATAAATTTCTGCGCCAGATTACCAGATCTTCTATTATGCTGCAAATTGCAACCCTGGAATGATCAGACAATCAAGTTCGAGGTTTGATGCCCAGATTCTGAATCTCACGAACAATCGTCCTTAATCTTCGCAACGGTTTCCTCATCTCTGATCATAAAATAATACAAAATCAATTGTTAAATTTTAGAAAAGTTAAAATTTGTTAGGAAATATAATTTTATGTCCTCACCAAATTTTTCAGTATTCCCGCTGTATAATATGTACCCTAACTGGAAGAAAAGAAAATTAAAACACATAGTTAGATGGTTTCAAAAAAAAAAAAAAAAAATTGATTTGTATTATTCCACTAATGAAACTAAAAAATAAAGTTTCTGGATTTCAACAGTTTCATGTAAGAGTTTCACCATCCTCATTTTTACTAACACATCAAACTCTTGATGATTACTCCCCCTTCTATTTTAGTTAATCTAGTTTCATTTCATTGAACATACTGCGGAACCATTGATCAATTATGACTAACTCAACTTGCTTTCTTAACTAGACAATTAAGATATCAAGTAAGTTTTGTTGCCCTAAGGCTAGAGTTTAGAAATTTTCTTATTCCTACAAAAATTTATAGGCTATTGTGATGTTGAATATTGTTTTTAATGGTTTTAATCCCCAGCAGGTGAAAATTCTTAGTTTAAATTTTTATTTTATGAAGCTTTCTTAGAAGAGTTGATGCAGGAACTGGCAACTCACATCATGCAAGGACTAATTCAGATATCTTAAAGTGTCCTTTTTAAGAAAGTTCTGCTTATTCTTCTCAAAAGCTTGTTCAAATAATCTATATAGCTTTCACAAGCCATAGAACATCTAGACTTTTAGAAAATGTCATTGCAAATTTATTAGCAATAAAGTTTGGGGGAAACTACTCTATTTGCATGTGCTGTAAAGGAAAATTTCCAAGAATCACTTAATCTAGACTCCATAATCACATTCTTCATCTCCTCGCACAGTTTACCAGGGTCTCAAGTTTGAACAAGAATAGTCCCAGATAAGGTTGAAAAAAGTAGTGAAGAATTAGTAAACTGATTTTGAAATATCTCATCAAGAAGACATGAATGGACAGGCCAATGTCCTCTAAATCTAGTCAACTGGAAATAATATGTAAAGACAACTAGAGTTCTTAAATTTTCTATCAACTAGTATTCTCGAAATAGGCAAAAACCAAACGAGATAAGAAAATTGATACGTACCTGATCGGCATTATATTTGGCTTCAGAACTATTGGCGGGGATCAAAATTGTCATTGTATAAGCTTTATAGCTGCAAAAGTAGAATTCATCGTTAGGACGAATAGCTCTTAGCATGAGGAGAACTACTACTCAAGACATTTTCTGTATAACCCCATTTTTTCTTTCATTTTCTTTCTGTATGCATGTGAGTTTGTTGGGGGAGGGGTGTCTTGGTCATCAAAATACATGAAACAGTTCTATATCAAGAGAAAAAGTTTCTCACGTCTTGTCGCAACAATCGTTCAGCAGATTTGACAACGTTTTGGCCAAATCCACCATATCCTTAGATGCTACAGAAATTATTGACAACCGTCCAGTACAGTCTTCACCCGTTCCTTCAACGCTACCAAAAACTGCAACAAGTCAAAGCATTAGTTCCTGCAACAGACTTAGATAAATACTACATTTCAAGTTGTTATACTCTGAACATGTGAATTGAAGGAACATATCTAAGTATCTTGTCGTGGTTGCCACCCATTCCCAAATAGTAATATTGGGGACAAAATAAAGTAGTAAACACGACTTTAAAGTCACTTATGATGAATAAGAGAGAATTGTTCTGGTCACAATGCGCAAAATGCTGTCAAGCCAGTTGGACATATAACTAAAGAAAATAGATTTCAAGCTACCCCTGGGGTGGAAATCCAAGACCAAGCTCAGAGATTATCATTAGATTTGCGCCATTCCAGATAATCCAGAAACTTCACCCAATGTTTATATTCTTTTTATGCTTATCTATAGTGATAATGCAAAACATCAATCACCAACCAGCAATCCATGACCTCCAAATACAATCACTATTTCTCAAATCCCCTTATGTTCTTAATATTCCAAACTTAAGACACAGGAATACAAGCAAATAATTAAACTACAAGCTAGAAATACCATATACCATACTAGAAAGGCTCTAGTCCAACAAGATTTGACCATCATAGTCAGTAAAGCTAAGCTTCCAATCCTTTGTATTGAACAAAGTAAAAAAGTAAAAAAGTATGTTTATCACCTTTTAAACTAGTGAAGCAGGAAAACTTTTGACAACTCAATCGTTTGCTAAACGAAAATTAAGAATTAATATCGGATTTCCATTATATCTCAATATTGTATAAAAGAGATCAAGATATTCAGATGACATAAGTAGAAAGAAATCCAATGCCATATGAGTAATTAACGGCGCAATGGAGCAAATGAGAAATGAACTCACTGTATCCTGTGATTCGGCCTCCAAGCGCATCAGCGACAATACAATTTCCCGGCCACTTTGCCATGTGGCACATATACATGTCCATGATGTGCTGAAACAAACACCAAATTATCACTGCGAAGATGAAAAATAGTGTCTCTACCATTCAAAATTCTACAAAGAAAGATAAAATAATAAATAATAATAATTTCTCCAGAGAAAGTTTAAAAGGAATTTGTGTAAATCACGATTTATGAATGAGGAGATGAATACTGTTTCAGTCATAGCTGCTATATTAACTGATCCCAATCGGAGTAAGTCGTTGCAGCAGAATCGTCTATACGTCGTCATCGCGCCGCACCGTCTGTAAAAATGTTTCAGAACTTCAGAAAATCAGTTGCGAAAACTGTAGAATGATCAGTTCACAAGAAGGGAGAGTAAAGGAAAAATAAAAATCTCCCGCTATTTATGCCAACGGCCTAACTAATTAACAGACTTATCAGTTAATATTTGTACACCGACGGTCATCTCCGGAGAGCAGTTCGTACACTGGTAAGAAAGAAATGAAATGGGAGGAAGAAAGACGGAAAAAGAAAAAAGGAAAAGGGGAAGGCTGGGGAAGAAAATGTTACTCTCGTCCGGTGGCCGCCGAAGAAGGGCATCTTTTGTCGTCCACCCTGCTTCGCCATTTTTTCTCTCCTCTGTTTTATTTTTCTCCTTCTAATTTAATATGTGATTTGATTTACATTTCCTTTCTAAAGTTTGAAAAATGGTTACTGCAATTAATTATACATTGTCTAAGAACTAAAATGGTCTAGAAATTATATATCAAACTTTGAAATAATAATAAAATTAACTAATTGTCTCTTTTCTCTCTTATAAATAATTAATTAATTCTTTTTCTCACTTATTTATTATGCAATACAAATTAAAGATCGGTGGTTTTAAAATTTGAGAATTTTCTATTTCTCCTTCCTCAAATTCCTTCATTTTTTTATAGTAATTGCATATACAGTGAATAGTATTCTTTTAGATGATTTTTGGATACGAATCTAAGAACATTACTAGTAGAGTATTGCATTCAAATTTGTTAATCTCAGATAACAAAATGCAGGGAACCAATGGAATAATATGCATCTAAATTTGCCCGACATTTAAGTCTATATCCCCCGCTCCCAGTTGTATGTTCTCTGTTGAGGATGATAATCTTCTCAACAGCGTATGGACATTAGTAGTTTTTGCATTCAAATTTGTGCTGACCAAAGTGCAGAAAACCAATGGACTAACATCTTCTGCGCCAGGAGTTTCTATTTATGTTGCATATTGCCAGTCATCGTCGAGTGATCACACAATCAATCAATCTAAACCTTGTTCCATAGCGGGAGCCACTAATAGTGGTAAAGATTTCCTATATTCTGAGGGCATAAGATAAAGCTATATCAATTTAAATTTACAATAAAAAGAAAATAAAATTGTCGTATTATAACTAAAGTACTCACCCAAATATTCACCACCATGCGGTAGTCTGTATATTCTATACCCCAACTGAAAGAAAAGAAAATTAACTAACAATCAATCAATCAAAAATAAGTGACATAATAATCAAATTAAAAAAAAAAAAAATTGAATCGACTTACTCTAGTAATGAAATCCAAAATCAAGTTTCTGGATTTAAAGATTTTCTTTTTGTGACAGTCTCACCATCAAGCCTGTTACACTATCTTCATTTTTACTAACGCATCAATCTCTTGATGACTACTATTTTATTCTATCCAGAATCAAGTTTTAGAAATTTTCTGTCCCCTACAAAAATTTATAGGTTCTTGTAATGACTTAGAATTCTCTTGATTTTTATGGTGTAAATCCCCAAATAGTGGAAATTTTTATTTCAATGTGCTTTCTTAGAAGAGTTGATGCAGCAACAGGAAACCCACATCACGCAAGGCCTAAAGCTTGTTAAGATAATCAATATGCTTTCAAGTAGGTTCCTATGCCTCTCAAAAAGGCTTGTTAAGATAATCCTCTTAGAACACTTAAAACTTTCAGAAAATGCCATTACAAATTTATTAAAAATTAAATTCAACAGAAACTAACATGCTATCAATGCAAATTTCAAGAATCACTTAAACTAGACTCTATGATTACATTCTCCATCACCTCACACACAGTTTACCAATGTCTCAAGCTTGGACAAGAATTGTCCTAGATAAGGTTGAAAAGGGTAGTGAAGAATTAGTAAACTGATATTGAAATGTAAAATTTATTGATTTGCTTTCTTGAGTTCATCTCATCAACAAGACATGAAAGAACAGGCCAATGACCTCCAAATCCATTCAACTGGAAATGGATATTTAAAAACATCTCGAAGTTCTCAAATTTGACACCAACTAATATTTGTGAAAAGGGGGAAAAAAACAATCAAAACTAGATAAGACAATTGAAATGTACCTTTTGGAATTCACGTATGAGTTCCATGCTCTCGTAATGAACTACTATTTTCATTGTATAAGCTTTATAGCTGCAAAAGGAGAATTCATAATTTGGATAAATAGCTCTAAGCATGATATATTAGCTAGTCATAACCATGCATAAAATAATTACTAGGCAACTTACGAGAAAAGCATGACGCAGCAAAATTGACAGCAATGATTAACAAACAGAGTTACAGTGAAATGCAAATGAGACAATGTCTTCTTTTTTCTTTTTGGTAAAAGCAAATAAGAAAATACAAGCCCAGCATTTAGGCAAACAAGACTCAATGGTTTAGCATTTTTCTGCCATCTGTTTAACAGTGAAGGCCCTGTCTAAGCTGTTAAATGACCTTGGCAAAGAAAGCAGGGCCAAAAACATCATGAAATTAACTTCCACTTCGTCAGGTTACTCCCAACTACAAGTAGTATAGAGAAAATTTAAGAAGGAATTCTGCCAGAAAATAATAAGGACATGAAGCATACACCACCCAAAATGTTTGAATAAAATCAATAGAGTTATTTAACAGTAAAAAAAAAAGAAGAAAAAAGCCATAAGGATAATTACTATTCCAGAGATTTTCTTTGCTACCCCCAATTTTTCTTTCCATATGCATGTCTTGGTCATCAAGATAAATGAAAAAGTTATATTTCAAGAGACAATCATTTCTTACATCTTTTCACAACTATCCTCCAGCAGTTTTGACAAATTTTCGACCATATGTCTCACCTGACAAGGTAAAGAAAGTAGTGACATTTTTCTAGCACGTTCTATATCCATTCCTTCAACGCTACCAAAAACTGCAACAAGTCAAAAGTATTATGCCTTGCAAAGGCTTAAATAAAAAACAAACATTTCAAGTTGGCACCTATTCCAAGAGCTTAAGTATGATGAAAAAGAGAAAGAATTTTAGGCAAAGAGTTGATAAAAGACCAAAGACATGTTCTGGGAGTGGTAACAAGATTTTAAGTGACATATAAGTTAAGAAAATAGATTTTAAGTTACCCCCTGTGGTGGTAAGAATCTCTAAACAGACGACCAAGGTCAGAGATTACCATCAGATCTGCCCCATTCAGATAATCCAGAAACTTCACCCTATCTAGGCCAACCAAGATAGTTTACATTGTTTTATGCTTATCTAATATGATACTGCAAAACAGCAATCAGCATACCAGCCTTCCATGAACTCCAAATACTACTTCACTATTTCTCAAATCCCCTTTGCTTTTAGTATTGCAAACTTAACATGAACGAAATACAACTAATTAAAAATACAACCTAGAGAGGAGTTCTATGCTGTCTCCTCCTATACGCCATACTGGAAGGCTCCAGTCCAACAAAAGGTGATCATCATAATCAGTAAAGCTAAGCTTCCATGTCCTTTACATCAAACAAAATAAATAAATAAAAAGATAATGTTTATCACCTTTAAAACTAGAGAAGCAGGAATAGAATTTGACCATTCAATCGTGTTGTTAAACTAAAATTAAGAATTGTATTTCCATTATATTTCCGTATCTTATAAAAGATATCAGTATTCATATGATCTAAATAAAAAAAAATCCAATGCCATGTAGTAATTAATGGTTCAGAGGAGCAAACGAAAATGAACTCACTGTATCCCGTGATTCGTCCTCCCGGCGCATCAGCCACATGACAATTGGCCGGCCACATGACAATTGGCCGGCCACAACGACAAGTGGCTCCAGTAGATGTCCATGCCATACTGATACAAACACCAAATTATCAGTGCAGAGATGAGAAATAGTGTTACATGCACCAAATTCTCCAAAGAAAGCAAAATAATAACAATACTAAATCTTCTCCAAGGGAAAATATCGGGAAGGAATTGGTGAAGATCACGAAATATGAATGAGGGGAAGAATACTGTTGCATCCTTCACTTGTATATTAAGTAGTCCTAATCGGCGTAGGTCGTTGCAGCAGAATCGTCTATACGTCGTCATCGCGATCACGCCGCACCGGCTATAGTTCGTTGCTCTCAGTTCCTCACCGTCTGAATTTTTGTTTTTGTTTTTCAGAACTTCAAAAAACAGTAGATAGAGAACCGAAATTATTCTGTGCATCCAACAGTTAAAACTGTAGAATTATCAGTTCGCTGGAGAGAGAGAGTCAGGTAAGATATCTTCCACTAATTATGCCAATGGCGTAAGTAATTAACAGAACGTCAGCATCGAGTTGATATCTCTTCACCGCAGTCGTCTCCGGTGGGAAGTTCGTACGCAGGCCAGGGATTTATATTAAGTCCTCGCGCCCAAATGATGTTCAGAACTTTTCCATGCCTTTTCGAGTTAATAAAATCTTATCTTTTAAAAAATTCCTTCAAAAAAAAAAGAAAAAGAGAGAGAGAATATAATAAACTGCACACGTAAGCCAATTCCAAAAGCCAGATGGCACCTCGATTTCTCTTCCGTACACCACGGATTCCACATACAAGTGTCAGACTTGCCCACGATTTTTATTTAATTTTAATTTTAATTTTCCTCTCTCTCTACCATAATACTGGGCTCTTGGGCTTCTGTCCATCACCGGATATGGATGCTCTTCTTCTCCACTGCCCTTCCATGGCTTGTTCCCCAAAACACAAGCTCAAACGCCCTTGTTGTTCTACTTTCACGGACCCTGTTCCTAGGGTTTCCAATTCCAGGATCGATCATGTCGATTCCCTCTTGGAATCTCTTCTGGGAATTCCCGATTCATCTCTTTCTCTTCTCGACATTTCCTTG